>OZ026528.1:51171494-51673994 GCA_964019695.1 Loripinus fragilis | reverse complement strand
TGGATTGAAAGTTCTTGCCACCGCGTTTACAATGAAATGATATCTCATAATACTTCAGACGTTCATTAAGTTTTTCTCTTGCATCCGTGGATGTGCCTTTTCAACGGTTCGCAAACTGCGAATTGAACATTTTCTTCCTTCTGATACTGCTGGATGGCAATTTCTAAAGAGGAAAAGTCCTCAAACTTGTTCCCTTTGTTCAGCATATTTGAGCCATTCTGACAAAGTGAGACTGAACATAATTTTCTTGGATTTTTTAAATGAGCAGCGAGAATTAGGCGGTTACATAAAATAGTTACAATACAACAACAAATAGTTACAGGTCTAGATACTGTTTGTACGGATTAGGCTAATTAAGGACGTTCTTAAGTTCTTCTGGTGTCTTTGAGGATGAACATTAAAACATTCAGCCAATCATTATTTTTTGTTCTTTTAAGTTTAAAGATGTCTTTGTGGTGCGTTATGCCGACCAATTAATCACAGAATGTTGTTCGCACCCTCGCTAATGACACAAACCGAAAGAGAAAACAGCAAAAACAAATCATGAATAACAAGTTTTAATTTGATTTAATAATAATAATAATAATAATAATGATAATAATAATAAATAAATAAATATAATAACAACACAACATAAATCCCGCGCCACTTGTCCCAATTCCGAATTCGTGTTTCGTGTTTATATTTACTATGCAGAGTTATCCCACAATGCAAATGGCGACCTACTGGATTGGTATTTCATAACACAACAACAAGGTATTTTCTAACACTTATCATGATAATTTAGAATTTATCATTAGGGTTATATGTCTGCTGTACCTGTAGCCTGACATGGTAGAATATGCTAGGGGTACGGGTCTGTACCTCTAGCCTCCCAGGCTAGGGGTACGGATCCGTATCCCTAGCCTCCCAGGCTAGGGGTACGGATCCGTACCTCTAGCCACTGCCTATCAAAAAAGCTTATATTTGTTTTTATTTATAAAGCTTATACTTGTTATTTGTTATGCAGGAACTTGTTTTTAAATGAGTCATATTATCACAAGTATTAGCTTTTCCAAAAAGCTGGCGGTCGATTAGCTTAAATACTGATAGATATTTACATACTGCATGTTTTGTACTTTGAATAATCAGATTGTTGATAAAATTTCAGATCAGACTGCTAGCACTGGGGTTCGAACCCAGACATACCTCCAGGTGCTTACATATCATAACCTGAGGCTGTTCTGCCAATTGAACTATACTAACTTGTCAAAATCTGAGCTTTTTAAGAAAAGTTTGCAAGATTTGAAATGAGACACTGTCACAGCTTGTATCTTTCTCCCTTCTCAATCGGTTTGCCTTAAAGAAAGGTCCTCCCTTGTATGTTAAATTTGTGATCTTGCCAATTTCTTAACAATTTAAATCCCATAGTCAATTCCTGAAATAATATGTCTGCATCTAGGTAGTGCCTAAGTTCATATTAAGTTAAAATATATGTTTTGAGGTGCTCGAAAAAAAAATCTCATCAAGACGGTTCTTTTGAGTATCGAAATTCAGGGTTTTTAGGTTGAATTTCTATGGAAAGTCAGACTCAAAATCTCATAAACAGGGCTAACATTGATCCCTTCCAGATCAAGCACTAGCCAGATATCACATCTGGGCGAATTTCTCATCCTAATCCTCTTCTTTTCTCTTCCTTCATTATCATACGTTCAGATTAAGGAACTTTTTATGCGTAAAATTGTAACTATTTTCTTATTTGTGTTAAAACATTTTACTTCCACCAAGATTTGAATCTTGAACAATCACTCCAAGAGTGAGTATGTTTTCTATTACACCACGGAAGCTAATTTTGATGAACTGGCTAGATTTCTATCAAATTTTGTTAATATAATTGAAGCATCCAAATCAGTTTCCAGCTGCAACTTTTTTACTTCCACCAGGATTTGAACCTGGAACCCTCACTCCAAGAGTGAGTATGTTTTCTATTACACCATGGAAGCTAGTTTTGTTGAACTGGCTAGATTTCTATTAAATTTTGTTAATATAATTGAAGCATCCAAATCAGATTCCAGCTGCCAACTTTTTTACTTCCACCAGGATTTGAACCTGGAACCCTCACTCCAAGAGTGAGTATGTTTTCTATTACACCATGGAAGCTCATTTTGTTGTACTGGCTAGATTTCTATTAAATTTCGTTAATATTATTGAAGCATCCAAATCAGTTTCCAGCTGCCAACTTTTTTTTACTTCCACGAGGATTTGAACCTGGAACCCTCACTCCAAGAGTGAGTATGTTTTCTATTACACCACGGAAGCTAATTTTGTTGTACTGGCTAGATTTCTATTTTTGTCACTATAATTGATTCATCCAAATCAGTTTCCAGCTGCCCAACTTTGTACTTCTACCAGGATTTGAACCTGGAGCCCTCACTCCAAGAGTGAGTATGTTTCCTATTACACCATGGAAGCTAATTGTGTTGAAATGGCTAGATTTCACGAAAGCAAGGCTTTTATTCCATTACAGTGCTCTTAATTAAAAGATAATTTGTTACAATGAGTTCAACTCTTAATTCTAAAATTCAACATAGGTTTTATTAATAAAAATGTGGAAGTTTTACGATTTCGATCATGAAAAATGGCTTTTATTTGTTTTCAACATTTAATATGCATTGAATTTCATTAATTACAGAAAAAATGCCATTTTAAATTTCCATTTATTCTCTCTTGCTGCAGAAAATTTGAATCAATTAAGTGTCAAAATTATTTTCTATAATATAAAATAAAATGTGAATATTTTCAAATCCTTGCCAAATGATTTAAAGCACATTGTGTAAATAGTGTATCTAAAGCATAAAGAAAACTAGAAATGTGTCAATGGGACACGGATGCCCCCGCAATTGCCAAATTTGTATAAATAGGGAATTGTCATTCACAAAGGGCAATAACTCCTGAAGGCATGATGCGATTGGGCCTTTCTAAAACTTGAACACACTATGGCACTTAATAATGTGACCAAGAATCAAAACTATTCATGTTAGAGAGTAGAAGTCGTTTCAACCGATGATTTTTCATAAACTAAGGGCAATAACTCCTTAAAGCATGGTGCCATATAGACCATTATCATACTTGAAAAAGACATCATGGTACTAAACAATGAGACAAAGTTTCATAAAATTCTGATAAAAATTTTTTGACTTAGAGAGCGGACATCATTTAAAACGGTGAATTTTCATAAACAAAGGGCCATAACTACTGAGAGCCTGGTGCGATATGGACCTTTATCGAACTTGAAGAAGACATTATGGTACTAAACAATGTGACCTAGTTTCATAAAATTCGGATCAAAAGTATTTGATTTAGAGAGCGGACGTCGTCGGGACAGACGCATGTACTTACGTGAGTATGCACAGGGGTAACACTTAATGCCCCGCCCATTATCATGGCAGTGATTCATTTACAATTTTGGGCTTATGGGTCCTGGGACTCGCTGTTTCCAATATCAATGAGTCCAACTGCAAATTTATGAGTCCCAAACACTATTTTTAATGACAAGTCTGCAATACTATTGCATCCCGGGACTCGCCTGGACTCGCTGACATAAAAACTTATGCGCAAAAGATGCAGGATGCGCAGGTAACAAAATCACTGCATGGCGGGGACATAATAATCATAAATGTTCTTAAAAAGTGGAAGAAGAAAAAAACAGATTTGTCAATAATTTAAAACTTCATTCAATGTAGAGAAAAAAGGTTCAAATGGCGAAATACTATTATCAAGAAAATTTGAATGAAATGACTCAGGGGTGTGGAAATAATAAAATTTTCTTCTTGTCCAGGGACAAATAAAAACTGCTGAAAGCCAAAATGTACTTGTCCATAGAATATTTTACTTGTCCAAAAGAAAAAATCTGTGCTTAGAGAACTATTTATTCTTTCAAAAACAGTATGAAACCAGATCAACACTTGTAAACAGGATGGATCCTGATCAGCTGGCTTCTCTTGTATGAATCAGGATCCACACTGTTTTCAATGCAAGATGTGAGCTCGTAATAATTAATCAAAATATGAAATACAGCATTTTATTAACTTAATACATTTGTACTTGTCCAAGGACAAGTAAATAGAAATTTTCAACTTGTCCTGGACTGAAATGGGACCAGGTCGGACAAGTCGGGCATGGCATTTCCACAGCCATGGGAATGTCATATTTTCAGAAAAATAAAAGTAAAATTTTCCAAATTGTGACACCTATAAACATGTAGGCCTCCAGATAAGAGTCTCAGTAATTAAAAATTTTAAAAATATTTCCAAAGGAACTGTCTCAATGAGATGGTTCTTTAAATGTTAGAATTAATGGATTTATAAGGAATTTTATGCTCAAAATATTTGCTTAACTGGGCCTATGGCACTTATTCTTTTATTTCCATCATCAGAAGGGGTCTAGCAAGTGCGGATCCAGAGGGGGGAACAGGGGGTCCAGACCCCCCCTGGAAAATCACAAGTTATATGGGTTTCTATAGGGAATCAGCAATTGGACCCCCCCTGGAAAAAGTTGGACCCCCTTCTGGAACCTTGAAAATGATAGATTTTTTTTAAATTGCCCATTTGACTTCTGTAAATTAAGCTGAGGACTAAAAAAAAAAAACGTTGTCAGAGCTTTTTTTGTCACACTGACCTGGACCCCCCTGACGTAAATTCCTGGATCCGCGCATGTCTAGGAATAGGAACAAAATTATTTTTCTCAAAATTTGACTTTATGCTATGGAATCAGCTAAACATTCTTGAGGCCCATCCAGGGGTTTGGGAAATGGAGGAACAAGGTAAATTTTATGTTTGGGGTACAGGAGTGGGGATAAGTAATTTCATTCAGGGGAATAAGAAAACAGCCCTCCTAACCAACCCCTGGGAGGGTCTGTGAGGAGATGAATGGGAACAAACCCTGTCAGACAGATAAAATTAGGAGCTCAGTAGTAGACACAAGGCAGTTGGACAGTGCCCCAGGGGCCGAAACGCACAACCCCTCCATCTTGAGTCTATATATAGCCCCATCTGGCGACTGAAAAATTGTTCAATGTGTCGTAAAGAATCAAAACAAAACATGTAATGTAACTGTAACACTGGTGACTTATCCAGGGGTCCTAGAGTTTGATCCACGGATGAGACTGAGCTGTGACGGTGTCTCCATGACCTTAAAGCTCTGCTGCCTGCTGGTGAGATGTTAAACACTCACTTTTTTAAACTGAAACTGCTCGGGAGTGGGGATAGGTATGTTGTGTTGTTTTGTTTGTTTGATTCTTTACGTCCCATCAACAATCTTTCAGCTATAAAGGGAAGGGTCTTCCTGGGTTGAACCAGTATTAAGCTAGGATAAATGTGTCTTGCTCAAGGACACAACGCAGTGACGCCGGTTGGCCCTTCGGCCTTGAGTCAAACACTCTACCACTGAGCCACTGCCCTCCCGTATGTTGCGTTGTCTATCTATCTATCTATCTCTATCTTCGTATTCTGCCATACGCCCTCGCGGACATTTTAGGCAGTTGTGCGCTGTCGAGCAATGTTAGTAGAAAAAGAAAAAGAATAAAAGCATGATAGTTAAGGGGAATAAAAGATGATAGGTTAAAAACAGTGAAGATGAGATTAAAATCAGGTTAAAAACAACAGTGTCAGGATCTAGGGTTTTGAGTGTTGTAGTTTGCTCACAGCGACCTTGAAGACTTCAAGGTCTTGCAAACTAACAAAAGACTCTGGCAGGGCATTCCACTGGACTATAGCCAGTGGAAAGAATGAATACTTATAATAATTCCTGTTTGTATGGATCTGACGAAATATCATTGAGTGACAGTAACGGGACACTCTATGTGTAGGCTGGACGTAATCTGGGAGGGGTACTGCCACAATTCCATGGATCATCTTGTAGAAGAGACAAAGGCGGGCATCAGCCCGTCTTTGCTCAAGGGTTCTCCAACTGAGTTGGTCAAGCATAGATGTAACACTTGACCTGTAATCATAATTACTGGTCGTCCAGCGTGCGGCCCTTCTTTGAATTTTTTCAAGCTGAAGTGTTTTTTCCTTAGTGTAAGGATCCCAAATAGGGGCTGCATACTCCAGCTGAGGTCGGACAAGCGTGTTATAGGCGGTTTCTCTCACTTTTTGGTTTTTTGATTTAATATTTCTCCGAATGTATCCATAAGTTCTATTTGCATTTCCAGTAATTCGGTCAATGTGGGAGTTCCAAGATAGGCCACTGGAGATGTCAACCCCCAAGTACTTAGCGCTTGTGACAACTTCCAGGATCAAAAGTATAATCATTGTAAATTCCTAGAGCACAAATCACAACAAAATAAAATTAGTCTGCTCTGTTGTCCGCTGATAGGTTTTAGAAGTCTCTTCGACAGTGGTGGACCCAGATTATGCATGTCAGGGCTGTCATCGGTTAGTAATAGAGCGTAATTAAAAATAATTTTCCTATTTCTCTACTGAGGCATATGTTGTGGATACTCAAAAGAACCGTCTCAATAAAATGGTTCTTTTGAGCACCCAAAACAAAATTAATGTTCAAACCGATTGATAAGAAAATATTCACAATATCACGTTGGAATATTTTGCTTATATATCTAGACCTATGATTCTATACCGATGAGGCTACGCACTAAACAACAGTAATACAAACAAACATGAAATTATGTTTTATTGAAATGTTACATTGTTAAATACAGCATTACATTTGGTCAGCCTTATAATGCACCCACACTCCAAACGATAATCCTTTAATTGTAATTACCGTCGTTAACACAGGTTTCAGTGACTTAACTGTGTTTTTATAACACCTTAGGCAGGCGAAATATAGACCTATGCACGCTTCAGTTATCAATTAATAATCAAGCTTTGGTTATCATATTAAAAAAAAAAACTGAAAAAACTGACCCGACTTTGGCCAAAAAGTGGTCAGGCTAAAACCTTTTTTGCCCCAAAAAGTGGTCCGGCCCATATCACCAGCCTCAAAGTGATAAGAAATGAACAACAAAACAAATCAAAGATTGAAATTCTAAATTTCAATAAAACATCTAAAAGAGGAACAAGTGAAATCTATAAAACGTAGGTCCTGATCTGGATTCTTAGAGAAACCCTTACAGTATACATGAATGTTTATTTTTAAAAATATCAGCATTATTCAAACTAGCATAAATAAATAAATAAAGTCAGGCAAAAGGATAGCACTTTAAATTTTAATAATCTGACCAACTAGGTGATAAAAAGCTAATTTTTGAGACCTGATCAAATCGTTCCTAAACATTCATTTGTCTCTATTATTGGAATACCATAAATGAGACTTACACAAGTAGTTCTGGTCGAAAGTTACACAGTTTCAGGGCTATACACAGAATCATTTCATGGGAAAGTGTGTCTTTGATGATCAAATCGAAATGCCTTTTTATTATACAATCTGTTTTATTATTATTATTTAGATTTATTTAATTTTTATTTGTGATTACTTTAGGGTAAAGAGGACTTACACAAATGATTCTAAACTGGTGCCCTGTTGATAGGTAGATCTAGGGGAGGGAACTAGACTAAAATAATTCCTCTTAAACTTACTCAGACTGTCAGTCTAACTGGCCTTGGGAAAAGGTTCCTGGCTAAACGTTTAATATATCCACATATATTACATGTAGCACTGAAAACCAACAATTGTCTATTGGGACACCGTCGTCATAGTTTGGAAATCATATTGGTCCGAGTTTTAAAATTCAATGGGAAATTCTTTTATTACAGCCAATTTTATCAAAACACAGACAAGCTATCCAGGTAAAAGGTACTGATAATGTGTATTCATTTGGTACGGCGACCCAATTATGATGGCCGTTTTACACACAAAGTTTGTCTCTGATAGGGCTATCAGTTTGAAGAACCCATTAAGTGATGTATTGTTACCTTATTAGTCAGGTATCATTTGCAGAAACATTAAATCTCAAATAATTATTAGATCCTTATCCACTGCTGGTCAAATTCGTTTTGGTTAATCTCTTGAGAAGTACTGGGGTAATTTTAGATCAAGTTCACAAAAAATGTTGATTCCAACACAATTCAGGCCAGCATTCACCCTTTGTATGCTAGTGCTATCACATCTAGTTTATACCAATATAGTAGACGCACTACATCCTGCCTGATGTGAATTCAAATTGCTTGATACTAAAGCAGCTTCTGAGAGTATTTAAAAAGTTAATTTTAGAAAAGAAATCGGCAGACGACACAATAGCAAAGTTTCCCAGCATGCAAAAAGTTAAGGTACTGAAATTTCTTTTCTTTCACAAAAGCTATGTAGTGAGAGTGAGGAACGCTTTTCATGTTGCTTTATGTCTGCATTCAACTTTTTTTCAGTCATAATTTTGAGGGAAAAAAAAACAAGAAAAAAAAACAGCAGACGACAAAAAAGCATGCTTAATTACCAAGCATGCAAAAAGTATCCCCTTGCACCATGACACAAAAAGCATGAGCTTCCTACAATGTGTCATTTTACTCAGTCAGTAGCTTAACTGTCATAGAATATTCAAGCGCCTAGCGAATGCTCTTATCAGGCTGGGCAGATGCTCATACTGATCAGAGCCTTTGCTTGTCAGACTAAACTTACTGTTGGAAATCTCATTTAATGGCTAATATTATCATTTAAACCATAAAATGCCAGCAAACTGACTATGTTTATGATTAACATAAGTATAGAGGTAAACAGTGTAAGCCCAGATCAGACTGCTCCCACAAGAGCAGTCTGACCACAGGAGCAGTCTGATCTTGATCTACTCTGTCGACGAGGCTTCAAAAACAGTTTCAACAGATGACAAAAGCAGATGATCTTTAAAATTGTTGTAGTCTTCAGTTTACGATTTTAATAAAATGCATGCACGTCTGCGTGGCTCAAACAACGTAATAAACAGGTTAACTCTTAATAAAATATTATCAGATCTCCCTTCTTGGGCAATGAAATAGTCGAATCACGCCCAGATATGAATATTAAAGTTGCCGCATATATGCAGTGACCGAGTAGCTTAATAATGGAAAAAGTATGGTAAAGTCCATTTTATATTGGCCACACATTGAAATTTCTAAGTTTTAATATAAATTGTGTTTGTCTTAGCAAATGGTGCAGACCCTGGTGAAGCGCCAGCTTTAGATGCCTATATTTTGTAAAGCATATGGATCTCCACATACTCTACAAAAAACATTGTCTGCTTTCTCATCTGCTAGCGTAATTTGACAATTGCATTGCAAACACTCAGAATATAAACTATTTTTGATGCATTATGTCATGCACATTGAACAAGTATAGAATCACATATTTTTAAGGGGCTGCCGGTCAAAATTTCTATAAAATGAGGTATATTTCTGTTTAGGTATCTTAGTAAACAATGCAGACCAGATTGAATTCCACAATATGCCTTTTCCTCAACGGCTCAATCACAGCTGAGCATTATTTCTGGAAAAATGATTCTAGGTTGAAGTATATATGACATCAATTTGTCCGTAAGCTGAATTCATGAATATACTACACGTACCTTTATTGATTGATTTGATTCTTTATGTCCAAGACAACATTTTTCAGCTATGTCCGGACGTGTCGTCCTGGGTTGAACCAGTACTAAGCAAGGATTGATGTCTCTTGCTCAAGGACACAATACAGTGACGCCGGTGATGCTCGAACTCGCAACCGCTTGAATTGGTCACGGGTCAAACACTATGATATTGAGCCAATGCGCTCCCATACTGAATAATGTTTTTTTTTATTTCTTGGAACTGCATCAAGGCGACCGAATGAGAAACATAGATCACCGTTGCTTGCGCAGGCTGATCAGAGCTTAAGCACTTTAATAGCCATGGTACACGCAGGCATGTCAGACTTTTACTACTTCGGGATGGCGAGCAGGACAGATCATCATTCCTCTGCAAATTGTTCTTAACACAATTTCTGATATTTGGCTGTCTGCTATCTAAAAACTCCCAAACTCAAGTTTTTCATCTATTTCACTCTGGGGATAAAATGTTTCTATGAACACAAGTTAAGTAATAAATTCTCATAATGGAGTTAGCGATTTTATATGGGCCATTAGCATGACAGCGGAACTAAAGGTCCCAGGAATTCCTGGGACCAGCTCTTCAGACTTTACCAGGCTCTGAGTTTGAGCAAAGAAGGGAGATTATGCAGAGAAACTTTGTGTCCAGTAGCAGTAGTTTTCTTTGAACTCAGAGCCTAGGCCCAGCTAACACAAAGTGGAATACTCTTTGCACGCTGGTAAATTAAATATCTACACAAACACTCTCGAGGCAAAAGTGATAAAAACGTCGTGACGTCATGCTCTATATTGATAAATATATATTTTTAGAGAATGAATTTCTAATGTCTTGTTACTAAAATAAGCGTATCGACTTAGCTCTAAGATATGTTATTTACGAGTTTGAAGCAAGTGAAAAGTGTCAGGTTTCTTTAATAGTTAAGTATACATGAGTGATCCTCTTGTTGCAGGTAAAGAGGATCTTACATAAGCGCTCCCCTTGTTGCAGATATAGAGGATCTCACATGAGCGCTCATCCTGTTATAGATATAAAGAATCTTACATGAGTGCTCCTCTTGTTGAAGGTATTGAGGATCTTACATGAATGCTTACCTTTTTGCTGATATAGATGATCATACATGAGTGCTCCTCTTGTTGTAGATATAGAAGATCTTAAATGAGAGCTCCCCTTGTTGCTGATATAGAGTATCTTACACGAGTGCTGTTGCAGATATATAGGATCTTACATGAGTGCTCCTCTTTTTGCAAATATAGAGAATCTTACATCAGTGCTCCTCTTGTTGCATATATAGAGGATCTTATATGGGTGCTCCCCTTATTGCAGATATAGAGGATCTTACATGAGTGCTCCCCTTTTTGCAGATATAGAGGAACTTCCATGAGTGTTCATTTTGTTGCAGATACAAAGGTCTTTAAATGAGTTCTCCTCTTGTTGCAGATATAGAGGATCTTACATTAGTGCTAATCTTGTTGCATATAAAGAGGATCTTATATGGGTGCTCCCCTTATTGCATATATAGAGGATCTTACATGAGTGCTCCCCTTGTTGAAGATATAGAGGAACTTACATGAGTGCTCCTTTTGTTACGGATACAAAGGACCTTACATGAGTGCTCATCTTGTTGCAGATATAAAGGATCTTACATGTGTGCTCCCCTTGTTTTAGATATAGAGGATCTTACATGAGTGCTCCACTTCTTGCTGATATAGACGATCTTACGTGGGTGCTTCACTTGTTGCAGATAAAGAGGATCTTTCATGAGTTCTCTTCTTGTTGCAGATTTAGAACATCTTACATGAGTGCTCCTCTTGTTGCAGATATAGTGGATCTTACATGAGTTCTTCTTTTTTGCAGATATAAGGATCTTCCTTTTGTTGCAGATATAGAGGATCTCACATGAGTGTTCCTCTTGGCGCAGATACAGAGGATCTTACACGAGTGCTCCCCTTGTTACAGATATACAGAATCTTACATGAGTGCTCGAGTTGTAGCAGATAAAGAGGATCTTACATGAGTGCTCATATTTTATTGAATGTATTAAACGAGTTTAGTGAGAAGAGCTAAAATGCGAGGCTGCCCGAGCATTTTATTTCTTTTTCCCAACGAGTTAAATAATTTTAATAATAAAAGAGCACCAATGTTTGATTCTTTTTGTCATATGACATTAAGATTACTTTGAAATTTCATTATACCGTCAAAACTTTATATTTTTTCCATTATGTTCGCAACGTTGTTATAGACGTCATAACGGTTCTGGAAAATCTGTAAATCACTAGTGGTTTTTCGCTTCTATTGCATGGCATTATTTTACTCCCAGACGCGATGTCAAGTGATAAATCTGTACATAGAATGTCAAACTATTTAGTAGTCTGCACAAATGTTCAGGCTTGACTGTTTGTCAGTGTGATTAGTTCCAAGACCATACATACTTTTTAGCTTTGATATTTTCAGGAAAGTAATTAACGCAGTTTCTGACCAAACTGGACAGATAATCAGTTTTCTAGTGATGAGACCCATATTTTGTGAAAAAATCAAATGTGAAAAATTTATGTTATGCCATTAGTGTCTCTCTTCTTAACTTATATTTTTTGCATATAAGCCTGATAAAAAACTGCTGACACGTTGTGCTTTGTTTTCTGTCTTTATTTAACTAATTTTTAACCCTTAGCCTGCTATGAAAAAAATGCAACGAAAATTATCTACTGATGAAGATATCTGCAGCATTTAAAAGCTTACACCAAGGCCTAATTTTGGCATGCAGACAAACAGTGTGGACTCCTAGAGGAGCAGTCTGATCTTTGTCCACAATGTTTGCTATAGATGCGTATAAATGGATAAGCAGACGATACAGTAGACGATATAAAGTTTTGGATAGCAACGGAAGAGTTAACACAAGCAATCTAATCTATAACTGAAGCGTATGACACACTTGTGACCTATTTTTGTTTGCTATAGATACGTGTAAAATGGATAAGCAGACGATAAAGCAGACGATATAAAGTTGTGATTAGCAGTCGAAGAATTAACACATGCAATCTAATTTATAACTGAAGCATATGACACATATATGACATATTTTTGTTTGCTATAAAGACGTTTTAAATGGATAAGCAGACAATACAGCAGACGATATAAAGTTGTGATAAGCAGCTGAAGAATTAACACATGCAATCTAATCTATAACTGAAGCGTATGACACATTTGTGACCTATTTTTGTTTGCTACAGAGACGCTTTAGATGGGTAAGCAGACGATAAAGCAGACGATATAAAGTTGTGATTAGCAGTCGAAGAATTAACACATGCAATCTAATTTATAACTGAAGCATATGACACATATATGACATATTTTTGTTTGCTATAAAGACGTTTTAAATGGATAAGCAGACAATACAGCAGACGATATAAAGTTGTGATAAGCAGCTGAAGAATTAACACATGCAATCTAATCTATAGCTGAAGGGTATGACACATATGTGACATATGTTTAAAACAATATGTTTTAGAGAAAATTAGTCTTAAATTTCAGTAAAATGATTGTCTATTAATTCTTAGACATAATACAAGAAGTTACATTTGATTGTACTAAAACACCAAGCAGGGTTAGCACAGGATTACCATAAATATAGATGGTTTTCTTTTAAACTAATTGAAATCAAACCTGACTTGAAAGGTACAGGTTAATTAATATAAGGCTCTGAAAAGTCTTTGAATTTAACTTTTATCTGTATATATGAAGACCTAAATCAATATAAAATTGTTGTGAATTTATTTGGTGCAGCATATGGTCCACAAAATAAAGACAGAGCAATGCCATTCTATTACGGGTCACGAGCTGACAAAACTGTCTTTTGAGTTTCCGACTAACTGAGACTCAAACCAGTTACCTCTATAAATTCAAAATTTAAATTTTGAAATTTTCGATATGATGCTTTTCAAAATGTGGATAACAAAAGCGCTGATCAGTCTGCGTAGATGCACAGGCTGGTCTGCACCTTTGTTGTCCCCAAGCCTCGAAGACAGGTTTTCTCACCTCAAAGCCCATATCATCTTTCTAATTTCTCCGTTAGTAGAATTTTTACTTGGAAGGCAGTATTTTACACAAACTTTCAGTTCTAGCAAGCAACTTTTAGAAGTCCTGAAAAGTCATTGAATTTTACACAAACTTGCCTGAGCCAGCCAAGTAAACATAACAAGAGGTTCCACAAGATGTATACAGTCAATGTACATGTCCGTCTGCTAAGCTGTGCCGATGTAAAGTAAAATATGTTCTTAAAAGGGTATCATTTGGAAGCAAAGACTGCACCAAAGAACTGAAACTAGAGTGTGCATATTTCCTGGGCCAGACTAGCTAGTTTCTGCCATTTAGGCGTCATCAGTGACACTCTAATAGTTTCAAAGTTCCACAATGAAACCCATGATCCCAAAGGACAAGAAAATAAAATCGACACTATAGTGAAGGGCAGGGAGACGTTCTACCGCCGCCAGTCACCAGCTGTAGTGAAGTCAAATAATTTCTTAAAAGGGTATCCTTTGGAAGCAAAGACTGCACCAAAGAACTGAAACTAGAGTGTGCATATTTCTTGGGCCAGACTAGCTAGTTTCTGTCATTAAGGCGTCATCAGTGACTCTCTAATAGTTTCAAAAATAGTGAGTATGATCAGGAAATACCACAATCACAAACTGCAGACAACCCCGTGGCACCCCGAGGAAGAGCCGCTCAACCATCACAAGACACCAGGAAGACAAATTAAGCAAAGCAATCAGCTCTCTCTTCCCCATCAAGATGATTGCAATACTAGAATGGACAAAAAGTAACGTACAACAAAACATAGAACAATTACAGACTCCCACAATGGGAGTAGCAATAAACAAAAAGCAACAACAACAGAACCACCGCCTTAGAACGGACAGCAGCCTAAGCCACCGGGGGGCTTAAATGCATTTTACTGGTACCAAATCTTCGCCCTAGATTCTGCTGTTGTTGAAGTACAAGAAATGTTCAGCTCGCATGGAGGCCATCTAACTAATGCAATGTACCATCATGGAAAACACTCAAATCAAATTAACACTCCATGATGAAACAAAGAAAAGGGCTCATGACTCACAGATAGTCAGAGCTAAAGAAAACCTCAAGTTGAGCCACGGTGGTACCAGCTACATATAAGCATCAGGCACCAACCCACCGATTAAAGCTTTACGTCAGAGCCGTCATAGAGTCTGAGGCCTGACCCACCGTCGTGCAATTAAAGAGGAAACCATAGCTATAAACCGTGATTGGGTTTAAAACTAGGCATGCAGACTGTCAAAGTTCCACAATGAAACCCATGATCCCAAAGGACAAGAAAATAAAATCTACACTATAGTGAAGGGCAGGGAGACGTTCTACCGCCGCCACACAGTCCCAGTCACCAGCTGTAGTGAAGTCAAATATGTTCTTAAAAGGGTATCCTTTGGAAGCAACAAACCATGGCTACCCTGTCTGGGGCAACATTTATAGACGTAAGTTATTTTAATAGGAGAGCTTTTACATCGAATTTATTTACCCTAAACCATTATTCATTTACGTGATACAATGTCTTTTCATTTCTCAAACACAGGATAGTATCTAGGTAATCGTGAGTATTCGACACAAGTAATATTCGTGGGGGGGGGGGGGGGGGGGGAGCGGGGAGGGGCACTTAGATTATAAAGGCTGGTTGTCTTGCGGTTTAGTTACATGCATAATTTCAATGTTTTAACAAGTCGATGACGCATAGTAGGCTTGGGGCTACGAAGATGCTTACATGTTCGTTACACCCCCCTTTTTTAGGATGGGGTGGTAAATCACTCAAATTGCGTCATACAATTACGCTGTCTCGTTCTCGTTCCTGACCGAACGTCATGCAACATTGCTTTTCTATAGACCATGGTTACCTTGTCTTTATTATTGTTATGGCACGACATTTATAGAAGGAAATTATTTGGTGTTGAGTTTATGTATCAGAAAAAAATGTTTTTTTTATTTGACACAATGATTTTTTTAATTTTCAAAAACAAGATACTATCTAGGTAAGTGTGAGTATCCGACACAGGTGATATTCCGGGTTTGGGGGTTGAAAGGGGAGCGGGGTGGGGCACTTAGTTTATAAATGTTGGTTGCCCTGCGCCTTTGTTGCATGCAACATTTCAATGTTTTAATATTTCAAGGAAGCAAAGCAGGCTTGGGGTTACGTACATGTTGATATGTTCGTAACACCCCTTTTTTGGGGGAGGGGGAAGGGGGTGTAAGTCAATTAAATTGCGTCTTACAATTCCGCTGCCTCGTTCTCGTTATTGATCGAACGTCATGCAACATTGCTTTTCTATAGACACATTGATATTCTATAGACAATGTTTACCCTGCCTTTATTATCGCTATGGGACGACATTCATTGATCAGAGCCTTTGTTATTTATTCTCTGGAACGTATAATAGCTAATCTTGTTCCTTGCAAACTTACAATAATCTGACTACTCAAGGTACATGTAGTGCATCGGGGTGAGTTGAGCCCTACTTGTTCGCAAACCACAAAGAAGGCAGGTTTTCTCGCGACAAAGCCAATATCAATTGAGTTTTGTCTGTTTGATTTGATTCTTTACGTCACATCAACAATCTTTCAGTTATAAAAGTCCTGGGTTGAAACAGTACGTAGCTTGTATTAATAATGTTCTTGCTTAAGGGCACAACGCAGTAACGCCAGTGAGACTCGAACCCGCGGTGCCTCGATGTCGAGTCAAGCACTCTACCACTGAGTCACTGCGCTCCTATATACGATTGAGAGGGACAAGCTAGAAAGAGGAGCGTGGTGGCTCTGACTAGGGCTCGAGGGATCACGGTTGTCGATCAAGCACTCTACCACTGAGCCACTGCCCTCCTATATACGATTGAGAGGGACAATCTAGAGAGAGGAGCGTGCTGGCTCATTGGTAGCAAGCCTGACTCAGGTTCGAGGGATTAAAGGTTCGAGACTGCCTAGAGGCACTTCAGTCTGTCCTTGAGCTAGGCACTTTATCCTCCGGTTAGAAGTAGTTTAACCCAGGAAAGACGTTCTGACATGTCTGATAACCTTTTGACTAGGACGTAAAGAATCAAAACAAACTAGCTGGTTGGTCTGGTATAGTACAAGCATGCAACTATCCCAGCAGACTTATGAAGACAAAAAGACAAAACAACGTCGTAGCGACGGTCATGGTGTGGTAAAGTACAAGCATGCAACTATCCCAGCAGACTTATGAAGACAAAACAACGTCGTAGCGACGGTCATGGTGTGGTAAAGTACAAGCATGCAACTATCCCAGCAGACTTATGAAGACAAAACAACGTCGTAGCGACGGACATGGTCTCGGTATAGTACAAGCATGCAACTATCCCAGCAGCCATGGGGTTGTCTGCAGTAAGTGTATGTGGTATTTCCTGATCATACTCACTTACTATTTATGAAGACAAAACAACGTCATAGTGACAGTCATGGTCTGGTAGAGTACAAGCATGCAACTATCCCAGCAGACTTATGAAGACAAAACAACGTCGTAGCGACGGTTATGGTCTGGTAGAGTACAAGCATGCAACTATCCCAGCAGACTTATTAAGACAAAATAACGTCTTAGCGACGGTCACTGTCTGGTATAGTACAAGCATGCGACTATCCCAGCAGACTTATAAAGACAAAACAACGTCGTAGTGACGGTCATGGTCTTGTAGAGTACAAGCATGCAACTATCCCAGCAGACTTATGAAGACAAAACAACGTCGTAGTGACGGTTATGGTCTGGTAGAGTACAAGCATGCAACTATCCCAGCAGACTTATGAAGACAAAACAGCGTCGTAGCGACGGTCATGGTCTTGTAGAATACAAGCATGCAACTATTCCAGCAGACTTATGAACAAAATAACGTCGTAGCGACGGTCATGGTCTGGTATAGTCAAGCATGCAACTATCCCAGCAGACTTATGAAAAAAACAACGTCGTAGCAATGGTCATGATCTCGGTATAGTACAAGCATGCAACTATCCCAGCAGACTTATGAAGACAAAATAACGTCGTAGCGACGGTCATGGTCTGGTAGAATACAAGCATGCAACTATCCCAGCAGACTTATGAAGACAAAACAACGTCGTAGCAACGGTCATGGTCTGGTAGAATACAAGCATGCAACTATCCTAGCAGACTTATGAAGACGAAATAACGTCGTAGCGACGGTCACGGTCTGGTAGAGTACAAGCATGCAACTATCCCAGCAGACTTATGAAAAAAAAACAACGTCGTAGCAATGGTCATGATCTCGGTATAGTACAAGCATGCAACTATCCCAGCAGACTTATGAAGACAAAATAACGTCTTAGCGACGGTCATGGTCTGGTAGAGTACAAGCATGCAACCATCCTAGCAGACTTATGAAGGCGAAATAACGTCGTAGCGACGGTCTTGGTCTGGTAGAGTACAAGCATGCAACTATCCCAGCAGACTTATGAAGAAAAAACAACGTCGTAGCGACGATCATGGTCTGGTATAGTAATAGCATGCAACTATCCCAGCAGACTTGTGAAGACAAAATAACGTCGTAGCGACGGTCATGGTCTGATAGAGTACAAGCATGCAACTATCCCAGCAGCCTTATGAAGAACGTACAACGTCGTAGCGACGGTCATGGTCTGGTAGAGTACAAGCATGCAACCATCCTAGCAGACTTATGAAGGCGAAATAACGTCGTAGCGACGGTCTTGGTCTGGTAGAGTACAAGCATGCAACTATCCCAGCAGACTT
Source organism: Loripinus fragilis (assembly GCA_964019695.1). NCBI lineage: Eukaryota > Metazoa > Mollusca > Bivalvia > Lucinida > Lucinidae > Loripinus > Loripinus fragilis. The sequence goes on along the minus strand of OZ026528.1, from coordinate 51,655,664 downwards.
ATGAAGAAAAAACAACGTCGTAGCGACGATCATGGTCTGGTATAGTAATAGCATGCAACTATCCCAGCAGACTTGTGAAGACAAAATAACGTCGTAGCGACGGTCATGGTCTGATAGAGTACAAGCATGCAACTATCCCAGCAGCCTTATGAAGAAAGTACAACGTCGTAGCGACGGTCATGGTCTGGTAGAGTACAAGCATGCAACTATCCCAGCAGACTTATGAAGAAAGTACAACGTCGTAGCGACGGTCATGGTCTGGTAGAGTACAAGCATGCATCTATCCTAGCAGACTTATGAAGACAAAATAACGTCGTAGCGACGGTCATGGTCTGGTATAGTACAAGCACGCAACTATCCCATCAGACTTAAGAAGACAAAACAACGTCGAACATGTAGCGACGGTCATGGACTGGTAGAGTACATGTACAAGCATGCAACTATCCAAGCAGACTTATGAAGACAAAATAACGTCGTAGCGACGGTCATTGTCTGGTAGAGTACAAGCAAGCAACTATCCCAGCAGACTTATGAAGACAAAACAACGTCGTAGCGACGGTCATGGTCTGGTAGAGTACAAGCATGCAACTATCCCAGCAGACATATGCAGACAAAGCAACGTCGAAGCGACGGTCATGGTCTGGTAGAGTACATGTACAAGCATGCAACTATCCCAGCAGACTTATGAAGACATAACAACGTCGTTACGACGGTCATGGTCTCGGTATATTACATGTTCAAGCATGCGACTATCCCTGCAGTCTTATGAGACAAAACAACGTCGTAGCGACGGTCATGGACTGGTAGAGTACATGTACAAGCATGCAACTATCCCAGCAGACTTATGAAGACAAAATAACGTCGTAGCGACGGTCATGGTCTGGTATAGTACAAGCATGCAACTATCCCAGCAGACTTATAAAGACAAATCAACGTCGTAGCGACGGTCATGGTCTTGTAGAGTACAGGCATGCAACTATCCAAGCAGACTTATGAAGACAAAACAACATCGTAGCGACGGTCATGGTCTGGTATAGTACAAGCATGCAACTATCCCAGCAGACTTATGAAGACAAAACAACGTCGTAGCGACGGTGATGGTCTGGTAGAGTAAAAGCATGCAACTATCCCAGCGGACTTATGAAGACAAAACAACATCGTAGCGACGGTCATGGTCTGGTATAGTACAAGCATACAACTATCTCATCAGACTTATGAAGACAAAACAACGTCAAGGCGACGGTGATGGCCTGGTAAAGTACAAGCATGCAACTATCCCAGCGGACTTATGAAGACAAAAAAAACGTCATAGCGAAGGTCATGGTCTGGTAGAATACAAGTATGCAACTATCCCAGCGGACCTTTGAAAACAAAACAACGTCGTAGCAACAGTCATTGTCTGGTAGAATACAAGCATGCAACTATCCCAGCGGACTTATGAAGACAAAATAACGTCGTAGCGACGGTCATGGTCTGGTATAGTACAAGCATGCAACTATCCCAGCAGATATATGAAAAAAAACAACGTCGTAGCAATGGTCATGATCTCGGTATAGTACAAGCATGCAACTATCCTAGCAGACTTATGAAGACGAAATAACGTCGTAGCGACGGTCACGGTCTGGTAGAGTACAAGCATGCAACTATCCCAGCAGACTTATGAAAAAAAACAACGTCGTAGCAATGGTCATGATCTCGGTATAGTACAAGCATGCAACTATCCCAGCAGACTTATGAAGACAAAATAACGTCGTAGCGACGGTCATGGTCTGGTAGAGTACAAGCATGCAACCCTCCTAGCAGACTTATGAAGGCGAAAAAACGTCGTAGCGACGGTCTTGGTCTGGTAGAGTACAAGCATGCAACTATCCCAGCAGACTTATGAAGAAAAAACAACGTCGTAGCGACGATCATGGTCTGGTATAGTAATAGCATGCAACTATCCCAGCAGACTTATGAAGACAAAATAACGTCGTAGCGACGGTCATGGTCTGATAGAGTACAAGCATGCAACTATCCCAGCAGCCTCATGAAGAAAGTACAACGTCGTAGCGACGGTCATGGTCTGGTAGAGTACAAGCATGCAACTATCCCAGCAGACATATGCAGACAAAGCAACGTCGAAGCGACGGTCATGGTCTGGTAGAGTACATGTACAAGCATGCAACTATCCCAGCAGACTTATGAAGACATAACAACGTCGTAGCGACGGTCATGGTCTCGGTATATTACATGTTCAAGCATGCGACTATCCCTGCAGTCTTATGAGACAAAACAACGTCGTAGCGACGGTCATGGACTGGTAGAGTACATGTACAAGCATGCAACTATCACAGCAGACTTATGAAGACAAAACAACGTCGTAGCAATGGTTATGGTCGCGGTATAGTACAAGCATGCAACTATCCCAGAGGACTTATGAAGACAAAATAACGTCGTAGCGACGGTCATGGTCTGGTATAGTACAAGCATGCAACTATCCCAGCAGACTTATAAAGACAAATCAACGTCGTAGCGACGGTCATGGTCTTGTAGAGTACAAGCATGCAACTATCCAAGCAGACTTATGAAGACAAAACAACATCGTAGCGACGGTCATGGTCTGGTATAGTACAAGCATGCAACTATCCCAGCAGACTTATGAAGACAAAACAACGTCGTAGCGACGGTCATTGTCTGGTAGAATACAAGCATGCAACTATCCCAGCAGACTTATGAAGACAAAACAACGTCGTAGCGACGGTCATTGTCTGGTAGAATACAAGCATGCAACTATCCCAGCAGACTTATGAAGACAAAACAACGTCGTAGCGACGGTCATGGTCTGGTAGAGTACAAGCATGCAACTATCCCAGCAGACTTATGAAGACAAAACAACGTCGTAGCGACGGTGATGGTCTGGTAGAGTAAAAGCATGCAACTATCCCAGCGGACTTATGAAGACAAAACAACGTCGTAGCGACGGTGATGGTCTGGTAGAGTAAAAGCATGCAACTATCCCAGCGGACTTATGAAGACAAAACAACGTCGTAGCGACGGTCATGGTCTGGTATAATACAAGCATACAATTATCTCATCAGACTTATGAAGACAAAACAACGTCATAGCGACGGTGATGGCCTGGTAAAGTACAAGCATGCAACTATCCCAGCGGACTTATGAAGACAAAAAAACGTCATAGCGACGGTCATGGTCTGGTAGAATACAAGCATGCAACTATCCGAGTGGACCTTTGAAGACAAAACAACGTCGTAGCAACAGTCATTGTCTGGTAGAATACAAGCATGCAACTATCCCAGCGGACTTATGAAGACAAAATAACGTCGTAGCGACGGTCATGGTCTGGTATAGTACAAGCATGCAACTATCCCAGCAGACTTATGAAGACAAAACAACGTCGTAGCGACGGTTATGGTCTGGTAGAATACAAGCATGCAACTTTCCCAGCGGACTTATGAAGACAAAACAACGTCGTAGCAATGGTCATGATCTCGGTATAGTACAAGCATGCAACTATCCCAGCAGACTTATGAAGACAAAATAACGTCGTAGCGACGGTCATGGTCTGGTAGAGTACAAGCATGCAACTATCCCAGCAGACTTATGAAGACAAAATAACGTCATAGCGACGGTCATGGTCTGGTAGAATACAAGCATGCAACTATCCCAGCAGACTTATGAAGACAAAACAACGTCGTAGTGACGGTCATGGTCTTGTAGAGTACAAGCATGCAACTATCCCAGCAGACTTATGAAAAAAACAACGTCGTAGCAATGGTCATGATCTCGGTATAGTACAATTATGCAACTATCTTAGCAGACTTATGAAGACGAAATAACGTCGTAGCGACGGTCACGGTCTGGTAGAGTACAAGCATGCAACTATCCCAGCAGACTTATGAAAAAAAAACAACGTCGAAGCAATGGTCATGGTCTCGGTATAGTACAAGCATTCAACTATCCAAGCAGACTTATGAAGACAAAATAACGTCGTAGCGACGGTCATGGTCTGGTAGAGTACAAGCATGCAACCATCCTAGCAGACTTATGAAGGCGAAATAACTTCGTAGCGACGGTCTTGGTCTGGTAGAGTACAAGCATGCAACTATCCCAGCAGACTTATGAAGAAAAAACAACGTCGTAGCGATGATCATGGTCTGGTATAGTAATAGCATGCAACTATCCCAGCAGACTTGTGAAGACAAAATAACGTCGTAGCGACGGTCATGGTCTGATAGAGTACAAGCATGCAACTATCCCAGCAGCCTTATGAAGAAAGTACAACGTCGTAGCGACGGTCATGGTCTGGTAGAGTACAAGCATGCATCTATCCTAGCAGACTTATGAAGACAAAATAACGTCGTAGCGACGGTCATGGTCTGGTATAGTACAAGCACGCAACTATCCCATCAGACTTAAGAAGACAAAACAACGTCGAACATGTAGCGACGGTCATGGACTGGTAGAGTACATGTACAAGCATGCAACTATCCAAGCAGACTTATAAAGACAAAACAACGTCGTAGCGACGGTCATGGTCTGGTATAGTACAAGCATACAACTATCTCATCAGACTTATGAAGACAAAACAACGTCATAGCGACGGTGATGGCCTGGTAAAGTACAAGCATGCAACTATCCCAGCGGACTTATGAAGACAAAAAACTTCATAGCGACGGTCATGGTCTGGTAGAATACAAGCATGCAACTATCTGAGCGGTCCTTTGAAGACAAAACAACGTCGTAGCAACGGTCATTGTCTGGTAGAATACAAGCATGCAACTATCCCAGCGGACTTATGAAGACAAAATAACGTCGTAGCGACATCATGGTCTGGTAAAGTACAAGCATGCAACTATCCCAGCAGACTTATGAAGACAAAACAACGTCGTAGCGACGGTCATGGTCTGGTAGAATACAAGCATGCAACTTTCCCAGCGGACTTATGAAGACAAAACAACGTCGAAGCGACGGTCATGGTCTGGTAGAGTACAAGCATGCAACTATCCCAGCAGACTGATGAAGACAAAACAACGTCGTAGCGACGGTCATGGTCTGGTAGAGTACAAGCATGCAACTATCCCAGCAGACTTATGAAGACGAAGTAACGTCATAGCGACGGTCATGGTCTGGTATAGTACAAGCATGCAAGTATCCCAGCAGACTTATGAAGACAAAACAACGTCGTATCGACGGTCATGGTCTGGTAGAATACAAGCATGCAACTATCCCAGCAGACTTATGAAGACAAAACAACGTCATAGCGACGGTCAAGGTCTGGTAAAGTACAAGCATGCGACTATCCCAGCAGACTTATGAAGACAAAACAACGTCTTAGCGAAGGTCATGGTCTGGTAGAGTACAAGCATGCAACTATCCTAGCAGACTTATGAAGACGAAATAACGTCGTAGCGACGGTCATGGTCTTGTAGAGTACAAGCATGCAACTTTACCAGCAGACTTATAAAGAAAAAACAACGTTGAAGCAACGGTCAAGGTCTGGTAGAGTACAAGCATGCAACTATCCTAGCAGACTTATGAAGACGAAATAACGACGTAGCAAATGTCATGGTCTGGTAGAGTACAAGCTTGCAACTATCCCAGCAGACTTATGAAGAAAAAACAACGTCGTAGCGACGGTCATGGTCTGGTAGAGTACAAGAATGCAACTATTCCAGCAGACTTATGAAGAAAAAAACAACGTCGTAGCGACGGTCATGGTCTGGTAGAATACAAGCATGCAACTTTCCCAGCGGACTTATGAAGACAAAACAACGTCGCAGCGACGGTCATGGTCTGGTAGAGTACAAGCATGCAACTATCCCAGCAGACTTATGAAGACAAAACAACGTCGCAGCGACGGTCATGGTCTGGTAGAGTACAAGCATGCAACTATCCCAGCAGACTTATGAAGACAAAACAACGTCGTAGTGACGGTCATGGTCTGGTAGAGTAAAAGCATGCAAATATCCTAGCAGACCTTTGAAGACAAAACAACGTCGTAGCAACGGTCATTGTCTGGTAGAATACAAGCATGCAACTATCCCAGCGGACTTATGAAGACAAAATAACGTCGTAGCGACGGTCATGGTCTAGTAAAGTACAAGAATGCAACTATTCCAGCAGACTTATGAAGAAAAAAACAACGTCGTAGCGACGGTCATGGTCTGGTAGAATACAAGCATGCAACTATCCCAGCGGACTTATGAAGACAAAATAACGTCGAAGCGACGGTCATGGTCTGGTATAGTCAGGCATGCAACTATCCCAGCAGACTTATGAAGACAAAACAACGTCGTAGCGACGGTCATGGTCTGGTAGAATACAAGCATGCAACTTTCCCAGCGGACTTATGAAGACAAAACAACGTCGCAGCGACGGTCATGGTCTGGTAGAGTACAAGCATGCAACTATCGCAGCAGACTTATGAAGACAAAACAACGTCGTAGCGACGGTCATGGTCTGGTAGAGTAAAAGCATGCAACAATTCCAGCGGACCTTTGAAGACAAAACAACGTCGTAGCAACGGTCATTGTCTGGTAGAATACAAGCATGCAACTATCCCAGCGGACTTATGAAGACAAAATAACGTCGTAGCGACGGTCATGGTCTGGTATAGTACAAGCATGCAACTATCCCAGCAGACTTATGAAAAAAACAACGTCGTAGCAATGGTCATGATCTCGGTATAGTACAAGCATGCAACTATCCTAGCAGACTTATGAAGACAAAATAACGTCGTAGCGACGGTCATGGTCTGGTAGAGTACAAGCATGCAACCATCCTAGCAGACTTATGAAGACGAAATAATGTCGTAGCGACGGTCACGGTCTGGTAGAGTACAAGCATGCAACTATCCCAGCGGACTTATGAAGAAAACAACGTCGTAGCAATGGTCATGATCTCGGTATAGTACAAGCATGCAACTATCCCAGCAGACTTATGAAAAAAACAACGTCGTAGCAATGGTCATGATCTCGGTATAGTACAAGCATGCAACTATCCCAGCAGACTTATGAAGACAAAATAACGTCGTAGCGACGGTCATGGTCTGGTAGAGTACAAGCATGCAACTATCCTAGCAGACTTATGAAGGCGAAATAACGTCGTAGCGACGGTCATGATCTGGTAGAGTACAAGCATGCAACTATTCCAGCAGACTAATGAAGAACGTACAACGTCGTAGCGACGGTCATGGTCTGGTAGAGTACAAGCATGCAACTATCCTAGCAGACTTATGAAGGCGAAATAATGTCGTAGCGACGGTCTTGGTCTGGTAGAGTACAAGCATGCAACTATCCCAGCAGACTTATGAAGAAAAAACAACGTCGTAGCGACGATCATGGTCTGGTATAGTAATAGCATGCAACTATCCCAGCAGTCTTATGAAGACAAAATAACGTCGTAGCGACGGTCATGGTCTGATAGAGTACAAGCATGCAACTATCCCAGCAGCCTTATGAAGAAAGTACAACGTCGTAGCGACGGTCATGGTCTGGTAGAGTACAAGCATGCAACTATCCCAGCAGACATATGCAGACAAAGCAATGTCGAAGCGACGGTCATGGTCTGGTAGAGTACATGTACAAGCATGCAACTATCCCAGCAGACTTATGAAGACATAACAACGTCGTAGCGACGGTCATGGTCTCGGTATATTACCTGTTCAAGCATGCGACTATCCCTGCAGTCTTATGAGACAAAACAACGTCGTAGCGACGGTCATGGACTGGTAGAGTACATGTACAAGCATGCAACTATCACAGCAGACTTATGAAGACAAAACAACGTCGTAGCAATGGTTATGGTCGCGGTATAGTACAAGCATGCAACTATCCCAGAGGACTTATGAAGACAAAATAACGTCGTAGCGACGGTCATGGTCTGGTAAAGTACAAGCATGCAACTATCCCAGCAGACTTATGAAGGCGAAATAACGTCGTAGCGACGGTCATGGTCTGGTATAGTACAAGCATGCAACTATCCCAGCAGACTTATAAAGACAAATCAACGTCGTAGCGACGGTCATGGTCTTGTAGAGTACAAGCATGCAACTATCCAAGCAGACTTATGAAGACAAAACAACGTCGTATCGACGGTCATGGTCTGGTAGAATACAAGCATGCAACTATCCCAGCAGACTTATGAAGACAAAACAACGTCATAGCGACGGTCAAGGTCTGGTAGAGTACAAGCATGCGACTATCCCAGCAGACTTATGAAGACAAAACAACGTCGTAGCGAAGGTCATGGTCTGGTAGAGTACAAGCATGCAACTATCCTAGCAGACTTATGAAGACGAAATAACGTCGTAGCGACGGTCATGGTCTTGTAGAGTACAAGCATGCAACTATTCCATCAGACTTATGAAGACAAAACAACGTTGAAGCGACGGTCAAGATCTGGTAGAGTACAAGCATGCAACTATCCTAGCAGACTTATGAAGACGAAATAACGACGTAGCAAATGTCATGGTCTGGTAGAGTACAAGCTTGCAACTATCCCAGCAGACTTATGAAGAAAAAACAACGTCGTAGCGACGGTCATGGTCTGGTAGAATACAAGCATGCAACTATCCCAGCATACTTATGAAGACAAAACAACGTCGTAGCGACGGTCATGGTCTGGTAGAGTACAAGCATGCAACTATCCCAGCATACTTATGAAGACAAAACAACGTCGTAGCGACGGTCATGGTCTGGTAGAATACAAGCATGCAACTATCCCAGCGGACTTATGAAGACAAAATAACGTCGTAGCGACGGTCATGGTCTGGTATAGTCAAGCATGCAACTATCCCAGCAGACTTATGAAGACAAAACAACGTCGTAGCGACGGTCATGGTCTGGTAGAATACAAGCATGCAACTTTCCCAGCGGACTTATGAAGACAAAACAACGTCGCAGCGACGGTCATGGTCTGGTAGAGTACAAGCATGCAACTATCCCAGCAGACTTATGAAGACAAAACAACGTCGTAGTGACGGTCATGGTCTGGTAGAGTAAAAGCATGCAAATATCCCAGCAGACCTTTGAAGACAAAACAACGTCGTAGCAACGGTCATTGTCTGGTAGAATACAAGCATGCAACTATCCCAGCGGACTTATGAAGACAAAATAACGTCGTAGCGACGGTCATGGTCTAGTAGAGTACAAGAATGCAACTATTCCAGCAGATTATGAAGAAAAAAACAACGTCGTAGCAACGGTCATGGTCTGGTAGAATACAAGCATGCAACTATCCCAGCGGACTTATGAAGACAAAATAACGTCGTAGCGACGGTCATGGTCTGGTATAGTCAAGCATGCAACTATCCCAGCAGACTTATGAAGACAAAACAACGTCGTAGCGACGGTCATGGTCTGGTAGAATACAATCATGCAACTTTCCCAGCGGACTTATGAAGACAAAACAACGTCGCAGCGACGGTCATGGTCTGGTAGAGTAAAAGCATGCAACAATCCCAGCGGACCTTTGAAGACAAAACAACGTCGTAGCAACGGTCATTGTCTGGTAGAATACAAGCATGCAACTATCCCAGCGGACTTATGAAGACAAAATAACGTCGTAGCGACGGTCATGGTCTGGTATAGTACAAGCATGCAACTATCCCAGCAGACTTATGAAAAAAACAACGTCGTAGCAATGGTCATGATCTCGGTATAGTACAAGCATGCAACTATTCCGGCAGACTTATGAAGACAAAATAACGTCGTAGTGACGGTCATGGTCTGGTAGAGTACAAGCATGCAACTATCCCAGCAGACTTATGAAAAAAACAACGTCGTAGCAATGGTCATGATCTCGGTATAGTACAAGCATGCAACTATCCCAGCAGACTTATGAAGACAAAATAACGTCGTAGCGACGGTCATGGTCTGGTAGAGTACAAGCATGCAACCATCCCAGGAGACTTATTAAGACAAAACAACGTCGTAGCGACTGTCATGGTCTGGTAGAGTACAAGCATGCAACCATCCCAGCAGACTTATGAAGACAAAATAACGTCGTAGCGACTGTCATGGTCTGGTAGAGTACAAGCATGCAACCATCCCAGCAGACTTATGAAGGCGAAATAACGTCGTAGCGACGGTCTTGGTCTGGTAGAGTACAAGCATGCAACTATCCCAGCAGACTTATGAAGAAAAAACAACGTCGTAGCGACGATCATGGTCTGGTATAGTAATAGCATGCAACTATCCCAGCAGACTTATGAAGACAAAATAACGTCGTAGCGACGGTCATGGTCTGATAGAGTACAAGCATGCAACTATCCCAGCAGCCTTATGAAGAAAGTACAACGTCGTAGCGACGGTCATGGTCTGGTAGAATACAAGCATGCAACTATCCCAGCAGACATATGCAGACAAAGCAACGTCGAAGCGACGGTCATGGTCTGGTAGAGTACATGTACAAGCATGCAACTATCCCAGCAGACTTATGAAGACATAACAACGTCGTAGCGACGGTCATGGTCTCGGTATATTACATGTTCAAGCATGCGACTATCCCTGCAGTCTTATGAGACAAAACAACGTCGTAGCGACGGTCATGGACTGGTAGAGTACATGTACAAGCATGCAACTATCACAGCAGACTTATGAAGACAAAACAACGTCGTAGCAATGGTTATGATCGCGGTATAGTACAAGCATGCAACTATCCCAGAGGACTTATGAAGACAAAATAACGTCGTAGCGACGGTCATGGTCTGGTATAGTACAAGCATGCAACTATCCCAGCAGACTTATAAAGACAAATCAACGTCGTAGCGACGGTCATGGTCTTGTAGAGTACAAGCATGCAACTATCCAAGCAGACTTATGAAGACAAAACAACATCGTAGCGACGGTCATGGTCTGGTATAGTACAAGCATGCAACTATCCCAGCAGACTTATGAAGACAAAACAACGTCGTAGCGACGGTGATGGTCTGGTAGAGTAAAAGCATGCAACTATTCCAGCGGACTTATGAAGACAAAACAACGTCGTAGCGACGGTCATGGTCTGGTATAGTACAAGCATACAACTATCTCATCAGACTTATGAAGACAAAACAACATCATAGCGACGGTGATGGCCTGGTAAAGTACAAGCATGCAACTATCCCAGCGGACTTATGAAGACAAAAAAACGTCATAGCGACGGTCATGGTCTGGTAGAATACAAGCATGCAACTATCCGAGCGGACCTTTGAAGACAAAACAACGTCGTAGCAACGGTCATTGTCTGGTAGAATACAAGCATGCAACTATCCCAGCGGACTTATGAAGACAAAATAACGTCGTAGCGACGGTCATGGTCTGGTATAGTACAAGCATGCAACTATCCCAGCAGACTTATGCAGACAAAACAACGTCGTAGCGACGGTCATGGTCTGGTAGAATACAAGCATGCAACTTTCCCAGCGGACTTATGAAGACAAAACAACGTCGAAGCGACGGTCATGGTCTGGTAGAGTACAAGCATGCAACTATCCCAGCAGACTTATGAAGACAAAACAACGTCGTAGCGACGGTCATGGTCTGGTAGAGTACAAGCATGCAACTATCCCAGCAGACTTATGAAGACGAAGTAACGTCATAGCGACGGTCATGGTCTGGTATAGTACAAGCATGCAAGTATCCCAGCAGACTTATGAAGACAAAACAACGTCGTATCGACGGTCATGGTCTGGTAGAATACAAGCATGCAACTATCCCAGCAGACTTATGAATACAAAACAACGTCATAGCGACGGTCAAGGTTTGGTAGAGTACAAGCATGCGACTATCCCAGCAGACTTATGAAGACAAAACAACGTCGTAGCGAAGGTCATGGTCTGGTAGAGTACAAGCATGCAACTATCCTAGCAGACTTATGAAGACGAAATAACGTCGTAGCGACGGTCATGGTCTTGTAGAGTACAAGCATGCAACTTTACCAGCAGACTTATAAAGAAAAAACAACGTTGTAGCGACGGTCAAGGTCTGGTAGAGTACAAGCATGCAACTATCCAAGCAGACTTATGAAGACGAAATAACGACGTAGCAAATGTCATGGTCTGGTAGAGTAGAAGCTTGCAACTATCCCAGCAGACTTATGAAGAAAAAACAACGTCGTAGCGACGGTCATGGTCTGGTAGAGTACAAGAATGCAACTATTCCAGCAGACTTATGAAGAAAAAAAACAACGTCGTAGCGACGGTCATGTTCTGGTAGAATACAAGCATGCAACTATCCCAGCGGACTTATGAAGACAAAATAACGTCGTAGCGACGGTCATGGTCTGGTATAGTCAAGCATGCAACTATCCCAGCAGACTTATGAAGACAAAACAACGTCGTAGCGACGGTCATGGTCTGGTAGAATACAAGCATGCAACTTTCCCAGCGGACTTATGAAGACAAAACAACGTCGCAGCGACGGTCATGGTCTGGTAGAGTACAAGCATGCAACTATCCCAGCAGACTTATGAAGACAAAACAACATCGTAGCGACGGTCATGGTCTGGTAGAGTAAAAGCATGCAAATATCCCAGCAGACTTATGAAGACAAAACAACGTCGTAGCGACGGTCATGGTCTGGTAGAGTACAAGCATGCAACTATCCCAGCAGACTTATGAAGACAAAACAACGTCGTAGCGACGCTCATGGTCTGGTAGAGTAAAAGCATGAAACTATTCCAGCAGACTTATGAAGACGAAGTAACGTCATAGCGACGGTCATGGTCTGGTAGAGTACAAGCATGCAACTTTCCCAGCAGACTTATGAAGACAAAACAACGTTGTAGCGACGGTCATGGTCTGGTAGAGTACAAGCATGCAACTATCCCTGCAGACTTATAAAGACAAAATAACGTTGTAGCGACGGTTATGATCTGGTAGGGTACAAGCATGCAACTATCCTAGCAGACTTATGAAGACGAAATAACGTCGTAGCGACGGTCAAGGTCTGGTAGAGTACAAGCTTGCAACTATCCCTGCAGACTTATAAAGATAAAATAACGTCGTAGCGACGGTCAAGGTCTGGTAGAGTACAAGCTTGCAACTATCCCAGCAGACTTATGAAGACGAAACAACGTCATAACGACGGTCATGGTCTGGTAGAGTACAAGCATGCAACTATCCCAGCAGACTTATGAAGACAAAACAACGTCAAAGCGACGGTCATGGTCTGGTAGGGTACAAGCATGCAACTATCCCTGCAGACTTATGAAGACAAAATAACGTCGTAGCGACGGTCATGGTCTGGTAGGGTACAAGCATGCAACTATTCCAGCAGACTTATGAAGACAAAATAACGTCGTAGCGACTGTCATGGTCTGGTAGAGTACAAGCATGCAACTATCCCAGCAGACTTATGAAGACAAAATAACGTCCTAGCGACGGTCATGGTCTTGTAGAATACAAGCATGCAATTTTCCCAGCGGACTTATGAAGACAAAACAACGTCGTAGCGACGGTCATGGTCTGGTAGAGTACAAGCATGCAACTATCCCAGCAGACTTATGAAAACGAAGTTACGTCATAGCGACGGTCATGGTCTGGTATAGTACAAGCATGCAAGTATCCCAGCAGACTTATGAAGACAAAACAACGTCGTATCGACGGTCATGGTCTGGTAGAATACAAGCATGCAACTATCCCAGCAGATTTATGAAGACAAAACAACGTCATAGCGACGGTCAAGGTCTGGTAGAGTACAAGCATGCGACTATCCCAGCAGACTTATGAAGACAAAACAACGTCGTAGCGACGGTCATGGTCTCGGTATAGTACTAGCACACAACTATCACAGCAGACTTATGAAGACAAAACAACGACATAGTGACATTCATGGTCTGGTAGAGTACAAGCATGCAACTATCCCAGCAGACTTATGAAGACAAAACAACGTCGTCGCGACGCTCATGGTCTGGTAGAGTAAAAGCATGCGACTATCCCAGCAGACTTATAAAGACAAAACAACGTCGTAGCAAAGGTCATGGTCTGGAAGAGTACAAGCATGCAACTATCCCAGCAGGATTATGAAGAAAAAACAACGTCGTTGCGACGGTCATGGTCTGGTAGAGTACAAGCATGCAATTATCCTAGCAGACTAATGATGACGAAAAACGTCGTAGCGACGGTCATGGTCTGGTAGAGTACAAGCATGCAACTATCCCATCAAGCCTAAGAAGACAATAAAACGTCGTAGCGACGGTCATGGACTGGTATAGAACATGTACAAGCATGCAAGTATCCCAGCAGACTTATGAAGACAAAACTACGTCGTAGCGACGGTCATGGTCTGGTAGAGTACATATACAAGCATGCAACTATCCACGCAGATTTATGAAGACAAAACAACGTCGTAGCGACGTCATGGTCTCGGTATAGTACATGTAAAAGCATGCAACTATCCCTGCAGTCTTATGAAGACAAAATAACGTCGTAGCGACGGTCATAGACTGGTAGAGTACAAGTAATCCCAGCAGACTTATAAAGACATAATAACGTCGTAGCGACGGTCATGCTCTGGTATAGTACAAGAATGCAAATTCCAGCAGACTTATGAAGACAAAACAACGTCGTAGCGACGGTCATGGTCTGGTAGAGAACAAGCATGCAACTATCCTAGCAGACTTATGAAGACAAAACAACGTCGTAGCGACGGTCATGGTCTCGGTATAGTACAAGCATGCAACTATCCCAGCAGACGAATGAAGACAAAACAACGTCGTAGCAACTGTCATGGTCTCGTTATAGTACAAGCATGCAACTATCCCAGCAGACTTCTGAAGACAAAATAACGTCGTAGCGACGGTCATGGTCTCGGTATATAACAAGCATGCAACTATCCCAGCAGACTTATGAAGACAAAACAACGTCGTAGCGACGGTCATGGTCTGGTATAGTACAAGCATACAACTATCTCAGCAGACTTATGAAGACATAACAACGTCATAGCGACGGTCATGGTCTCGTTATAGTACAAGCATGCAACTATCCCAACAGACTTATGAAGACGAAATAACGTCATAGCGACGGTCATGGTCTGGTAGAGTACATGTACAAGCATGCAACTATCACAGCAGACTTATGAAGACAAAACAACGTCATAGCGACGGTCAAGGTCTGGTAAAGTACAAGCATGCAACTATCCCAGCGGACTTATGAAGACAAAACAACGTCATAGCGACGGTCAAGGTCTGGTATAGTACAAGCATGCAACTATCCCAGGGGACTTATGAAGACAAAACAACATCGTAGCGACGGTCATGGTCTGGTAGAATACAAGCATGCAACTATCCCAGCTGACTTATGAAGACAAAATAACGTCGTAGCGACGGTCATGGTCAGGTATAGTACAAGCATGCAACTATCCCAGCAGACTTATGAAGACAAAACAACGTCGTAGCGACGGTCATGGACTGGTAGAATACAAGCATGCAACTTTCCCAGCAGACTTATGAAGACAAAACAACGTCGCGGCGACGGTCATGGTCTGGTAGAGTACAAGCATGCAACCATCCCAGCAGACTTATGAAGACAAAACAACGTCGTAGCGACGGTCATGGTCTGGTAGAGTACAAGCATGCAACTATCCCAGCAGACTTATGAAGACAAAACAACGTCGCAGCGACGGTCATGGTCATGTAGAGTACAAGCATGCAACTATCCCAGCAGACTTAAGAAAACTAATCAACGTCGTAGCGACGGTCATGGTCTGGTATAGTACAAGCATGCAACTTACTCATCAGACTTATGTAGACAAAATAACGTCGTAGCGACGGTCTGGTAGAGTACATGTACAAGCATGCAAGTATCCCAGCAGACTTATGAAGACAAAACTACGTCGTAGCGACGGTCATGGTCTGGTAGAGTACATATACAAGCATGCAACTATCCCTGCAGACTTATGAAGACAAAACAACGTCGTAGCGACGGTCATGGACTAGTAGAGTACAAGTAATCCCAGCAGACTTATAAAGACATAATAACGTCGTAGCGACGGTCATGCTCTGGTATAGTACAAGCATGCAACTATCCCAGCAGACTTATGAAGACAAAACAACGTCGTAGCGACGGTCATGATCAGGTAGAGAACAAGCATGCAACTATCCTAGCAGACTTATGAAGACAAGACAACGTCGTAGCGACGGTCATGGTCTGGTAGAGTACAAGCATGCAACTATCCTAGCAGACTTATGAAGACAAAACAACGTCGTAGCGACGGTCATGATCAGGTAGAGAACAAGCATGCAACTATCCTAGCAGACTTATGAAGACATAACAACGTCGTAGCGACGGTCATGGTTTATGTATAGTACAAGCATGCAACTATCACAGCAGACTTATGAAGACGAAATAACGTCATAGCGACGGTCATGGTCTGGTAGAGAACATGTACAAGCATCCAACTATCACAGCAGACTTATGAAGACAAAACAACGTCGTAGCGACGGTCATGGTCTGGTATAGTACAAGCATGCAACTATCCCAGCAGACTTATGAAGACAAAACAACGTCGTAGCGACGGTCATGGTCTGGTAGAATACAAGCATGCAACTATCCCAGCAGACTTATGAAGAAAAAACAACGTCGTAGCGACGATCATGGTCTGACAGAGTACAAGCATGCAACTATCCCAGCAGACTTATAAAGTCAAAACAACGTTGTAGCGACGGTCATGGTCTGGTAGAGTACAAGTAATCCCAGAAGACTTATAAAGACATAAAAGCGTCGTAGTGACGGTCATGGTCTGGTAGAGTACAAGCATGCAACTATCCCAGCAGACTTATGAAGATAAAACAACGCCGTAGCGACGGTCATTGTCTGGTAGAGTACAAGCATGCAACTATCCAAGCAGACTTATGAAGACAAAACAACGTCGTAGCGACGGTCATGGACTGGTAGAATACAAGCATGCAACTTTCCCAGCAGACTTATGAAGACAAAACAACGTCGCGGCGACGGTCATGGTCTGGTAGAGTACAAGCATGCAACCATCCCAGCAGACTTATGAAGACAAAACAACGTCGTAGCGACGGTCATGGTCTGGTAGAGTACAAGCATGCAACTATCCCAGCAGACTTATGAAGACAAAACAACGTCGCAGCGACGGTCATGGTCATGTAGAGTACAAGCATGCAACTATCCCAGCAGACTTATGAAGACAAAACAACGTCGTAGCGACTGTCATGGTCTGGTAGAGTACAAGCATGCAACTATCCCATCAGACTTAAGAAAACTAATCAACGTCGTAGCGACGGTCATGGTCTGGTATAGTACAAGCATGCAACTTACTCATCAGACTTATGTAGACAAAATAACGTCGTAGCGACGGTCTGGTAGAGTACATGTACAAGCATGCAAGTATCCCAGCAGACTTATGAAGACAAAACTACGTCGTAGCGACGGTCATGGTCTGGTAGAGTACATATACAAGCATGCAACTATCCCTGCAGACTTATGAAGACAAAACAACGTCGTAGCGACGGTCATGGACTAGTAGAGTACAAGTAATCCCAGCAGACTTATAAAGACATAATAACGTCGTAGCGACGGTCATGCTCTGGTATAGTACAAGCATGCAACTATCCCAGCAGACTTATGAAGACAAAACAACGTCGTAGCGACGGTCATGATCAGGTAGAGAACAAGCATGCAACTATCCTAGCAGACTTATGAAGACAAGACAACGTCGTAGCGACGGTCATGGTCTGGTAGAGTACAAGCATGCAACTATCCTAGCAGACTTATGAAGACAAAACAACGTCGTAGCGACGGTCATGATCAGGTAGAGAACAAGCATGCAACTATCCTAGCAGACTTATGAAGACATAACAACGTCGTAGCGACGGTCATGGTTTATGTATAGTACAAGCATGCAACTATCACAGCAGACTTATGAAGACGAAATAACGTCATAGCGACGGTCATGGTCTGGTAGAGAACATGTACAAGCATCCAACTATCACAGCAGACTTATGAAGACAAAACAACGTCGTAGCGACGGTCATGGTCTGGTATAGTACAAGCATGCAACTATCCCAGCAGACTTATGAAGACAAAACAACGTCGTAGCGACGGTCATGGTCTGGTAGAATACAAGCATGCAACTATCCCAGCAGACTTATGAAGAAAAAACAACGTCGTAGCGACGATCATGGTCTGACAGAGTACAAGCATGCAACTATCCCAGCAGACTTATAAAGTCAAAACAACGTTGTAGCGACGGTCATGGTCTGGTAGAGTACAAGTAATCCCAGAAGACTTATAAAGACATAAAAGCGTCGTAGTGACGGTCATGGTCTGGTAGAGTACAAGCATGCAACTATCCCAGCAGACTTATGAAGATAAAACAACGCCGTAGCGACGGTCATTGTCTGGTAGAGTACAAGCATGCAACTATCCAAGCAGACTTATGAAGACAAAACAACGTCATAGTTACAGTCATGGTCTGGTAGAGTACAAGCATGCAACTATCCCAGCATACTTATGAAGACAAAACAACGTCGTAGCGACGGTCATGGTCTGGTAGAGTACAAGCATGCAACTATCCCAGCATACTTATGAAGACAAAACAACGTCGTAGCGACGGTCATGGTCTGGTATAGTACAAGCATGCAACTATCCCTGCAGACTTATAAAGACAAAATAACGTCGTAGCGACGGTCATGATCTGGTAGGGTACAAGCATGCAACTATCCTAGCAGACTTATGAAGACGAAATAACGTCATAGCGACGGTCATGGTCTGGTAGAGTACAAGCATGCAACTATCCTAGCAGACTTATGAAGACAAAACAACGTCGTAGCGACGATCATGGTCTGGTAGAGTACAAGCATGCAACTATCCCTGCAGACTTATAAAGACAAAATAACGTCGTAGCGACGGTCATGGTCTGGTAGGGTACAAGCATGCAACTATCCCAGCAGACTTATGAAGACAAAATAACGTCGTAGCGACTGTCATGGTCTGGTAGAGTACAAGCATGCAACTATCCCAGCAGACTTATGAAGACAAAATAACGTCCTAGCGACGGTCATGGTCTTGTAGAATACAAGCATGCAATTTTCCCAGCGGACTTATGAAGACAAAACAACGTCGTAGCGACGGTCATGGTCTGGTAGAGTACAAGCACGCAACTATCCCAGCAGACTTATGAAGACGAAGTTACGTCATAGCGACGGTCATGGTCTGGTATAGTACAAGCATGCAAGTATCCCAGCAGACTTATGAAGACAAAACAACGTCGTATCGACGGTCATGGTCTGGTAGAATACAAGCATGCAACTATCCCAGCAGATTTATGAAGACAAAACAACGTCATAGCGACGGTCAAGGTCTGGTAGAGTACAAGCATGCGACTATCCCAGCAGACTTATGAAGACAAAACAACGTCGTAGCGACGGTCATGGTCTCGGTATAGTACTAGCACACAACTATCACAGCAGACTTATGAAGACAAAACAACGACATAGTGACATTCATGGTCTGGTAGAGTACAAGCATGCAACTATCCCAGCAGACTTATGAAGACAAAACAACGTCGTCGCGACGCTCATGGTCTGGTAGAGTAAAAGCATGCAACTATCCCAGCAGACTTATGAAGACAAAACAACGTCGTAGCGACGGTCATGGTCTGGTAGAATACAAGCATGCAACTTTCCCAGCGGACTTATGAAGACAAAACAACGTCGTAGCGACGGTCATGGTCTGGTAGAGTACAAGCATGCAACTATACCAGCAGACTTATAAAGAAAAAACAACGTTGTAGCGACGGTCAAGGTCTGGTAGAGTACAAGCATGCAACTATCCTAGCAGACTTATGAAGACGAAATAACGTCATAGCAAAGGTCATGGTCTGGAAATGTACAAGCATGCAACTATCCCAGCAGGATTATGAAGAAAAAACAACGTCGTTGCGACGGTCATGGTCTGGTAGAGTACAAGAATGCAACTATCCCAGCAGACTTATGAAGAAAAAAACAACGTCGTAGCGACGGTCATGGTCTGGTAGAGTACAAGCATGCAATTATCCTAGCAGACTAATGATGACGAAAAACGTCGTAGCGACGGTCATGGTCTGGTAGAGTACAAGCATGCAACTATCCCATCAGACCTAAGAAGACAATAAAACGTCGTAGCGACGGTCATGGACTGGTAGAGTACATGTACAAGCATGCAAGTATCCCAGCAGACTTATGAAGACAAAACTACGTCGTAGCGACGGTCATGGTCTGGTAGAGTACATATACAAGCATGCAACTATCCACGCAGATTTATGAAGACAAAACAACGTCGTAGCGACGTCATGGTCTCGGTATAGTACATGTACAAGCATGCAACTATCCCTGCAGTCTTAGGAAGACAAAATAACGTCGTAGCGACGGTCATAGACTGGTAGAGTACAAGTAATCCCAGCAGACTTATAAAGACATAATAACGTCGTAGCGACGGTCATGCTCTGGTATAGTACAAGAATGCAAATTCCAGCAGACTTATGAAGACAAAACAACGTCGTAGCGACGGTCATTGTCTGGTAGAGAACAAGCATGCAACTATCCTAGCAGACTTATGAAGACAAAACAACGTCGTAGGGACGGTCATGGTCTCGGTATAGTACAAGCATGCAACTATCCCAGCAGACGAATGAAGACAAAACAACGTCGTAGCGACTGTCATGGTCTCGTTATAGTACAAGCATGCAACTATCCCAGCAGACTTCTGAAGACAAAATAACGTCGTAGCGACGGTCATGGTCTCGGTATAGTACAAGCATGCAACTATCCCAGCAGACTTATGAAGACAAAACAACGTCGTAGCGACGGTCATGGTCTGGTATAGTACAAGCATACAACTATCTCAGCAGACTTATGAAGACATAACAACGTCATAGCGACGGTCATGGTCTCGTTATAGTACAAGCATGCAACTATCCCAACAGACTTATGAAGACGAAATAACGTCATAGCGACGGTCATGGTCTGGTAGAGTACATGTACAAGCATGCAACTATCACAGCAGACTTATGAAGACAAAACAACGTCATAGCGACGGTCAAGGTCTGGTAAAGTACAAGCATGCAACTATCCCAGCGGACTTATGAAGACAAAACAACGTCATAGCGACGGTCAAGGTCTGGTATAGTACAAGCATGCAACTATCCCAGGGGACTTATGAAGACAAAACAACATCGTAGCGACGGTCATGGTCTGGTAGAATACAAGCATGCTACTATCCCAGTGGACCTTTGAAGACAAAACAACGTCGTAGCAACGGTCATTGTCTGGTAGAATACAAGCATGCAATTATCCCAGCTGACTTATGAAGACAAAATAACGTCGTAGCGACGGTCATGGTCAGGTACAGTACAAGCATGCAACTATCCCAGCAGACTTATGAAGACAAAACAACGTCGTAGCGACGGTCATGG
The DNA here is from genome assembly GCA_964019695.1 of Loripinus fragilis. Classification (NCBI taxonomy): domain Eukaryota; kingdom Metazoa; phylum Mollusca; class Bivalvia; order Lucinida; family Lucinidae; genus Loripinus; species Loripinus fragilis. Next base: position 51,634,260 of record OZ026528.1, on the reverse strand, counting down.
ACTGGTAGAATACAAGCATGCAACTTTCCCAGCAGACTTATGAAGACAAAACAACGTCGCGGCGACGGTCATGGTCTGGTAGAGTACAAGCATGCAACCATCCCAGCAGACTTATGAAGACAAAACAACGTCGTAGCGACGGTCATGGTCTGGTAGAGTACAAGCATGCAACTATCCCAGCAGACTTATGAAGACAAAACAACGTCGCAGCGACGGTCATGGTCATGTAGAGTACAAGCATGCAACTATCCCAGCAGACTTATGAAGACAAAACAACGTCGTAGCGACTGTCATGGTCTGGTAGAATACAAGCATGCAACTATCCCATCAGACTTAAGAAGACAAAACAACGTCGTAGCGACGGTCATGGTCTGGTATAGTACAAGCATGCAACTATCCCATCAGACTTATGTAGACAAAATAACGTCGTAGCGACGGTCTGGTAGAGTACATGTACAAGCATGCAAGTATCCCAGCAGACTTATGAAGACAAAACTACGTCGTAGCGACGGTCATGGTCTGGTAGAGTACATATACAAGCATGCAACTATCCCTGCAGACTTATGAAGACAAAACTACGTCGTCGCGACGGTCATGGTCAGGTATAAACAGCCACCAGTTTTTTTTTGCCACACCAGAATTTGGCAAAATCACATCATCTTTCTAGTGATGCAAAAGACTCTAAACCACTAAATTACATAAATACAGACATAAGGGAGCAAAACATATATAATTATGACTAAAAAAATATATGCCATCATGGTGAAAAAAATGGTCAAAGTTAAAAACCCCGCGGGGTTTTTGGAAAACCCCGCGGGGTTTTTAAAACCCCGCGCGGGGTTTTTCCCCCACATTTTCAAATGGGGGAAAAACCCCGCAGGGTTTTTTCAAAAAAATTAATCTTAAAATTTGTTCAAGAAACAAGTTTGTTTGATTGTTATTATTGCAGAAAATGATTGATATGGCTTAATTCAAAACTTTGATTTCCCCCGCGGGGTTTTTCTCCCATTTCAGATTGTGGGGGAAAAACCCCGCAGGGTTTTTTGAAAAATTCAAATTGACTTTTTTGAATTATTATTCATTACAATGCATAATACAAGGTATATCAAAAACTTTCAGCATTATATTGTGCCTCTAGAGGAAAAAGAAAATTCCCCCGCAGGGTTTTTCCCCCGCGGGGTTTTTCCCCCACAAAATAAAATGGGAGAAAAACCCTGCGGGGTTTTTTATCCAAAAATAATATTTTCAGTTTTTAGCTCAAAGAAGCATTTTACACTCTGTGTTCAAAGTTGTGAGAGTTTTATATCAAAACAGAGAGATTTCAATTTCTCCCTTGGTGGGAAATCCTAAAATATACGTTACCAAAATGGCAATGTATCATTGTTAGACTGATGGCTGAGAATGTTTTGCTCCCCGCTAAAGAATTTTGCAGACACATTGTTTCTTAAAAGAGCATTTCAAGCTGCGTAGAATAAGAGATGTTTGCATGTGTACGATTTGGTGTTTGCCTCTGACAGTCTGTTACATATGTTACCATATAAAATTCAGAAAATGAAAAGTTAAAAGGCTGTGCTACAGAAAGAAGGCATTAAACTAACTATTTAAATCATGCATATAGTCTGCCTGCTGGATACCTAAGCTGCAGATAAAAGTTTTAAAGCAAAATTACGGCATCCTAATGTGTTATGTGCGTTACTTACATAAAACTACCCTTTAAAAACGGTAACTGTGACCAATAGCATTTAATTTTACAGCTGATTTGTGATTTTTAAAATGCTTTTAATCTAGTTGTACTAACACACTTATTTGGCTTATAGAAAAAAAACAAAGTGTGTTTATCTATCTTAAATGCATTGCCTTATATAAGCAATTAAACAACACTACCCCAAGTTTTAAGGAGCCCAATTTGGTAGGCATTATTTACGTAAAAATTATATAAAATCTTCCATATTTTGATAGTCTTGCTCATATATTAAAAAATCATAGATTTTGCATGTTAAACAACAAGATAGGAGTACTTGTTACAGGTTGTGTTACAGGTTGTAACTTACGTTACCTAACATAATAAATTAGCAAGGCCATTGACTTGGTGTAAGAGATGATATTTCAAAGGGAAATGAATATTTTTTGCATGGTTTCTTATAAATCTCTGGGCTTTGGTGCTTTAATCTTAGGAAGCAATTCATTGCTCTATTATCAAGACTTTTTTTACAGATGTTATATATAAACTTTTTCAATATTTCCATATATGTATAATACTACGATATAGATAGAGGGGCGTGGAAAATAATAGTTTCTATTTTAACATGACAATTTAGTATTTGTTAAATTGGTTAAATGTTTTAAAATATCTAAACTAATCCTTATCCAAGTCGTATACAATATCTATCATTATATCTGCTTGTGTGGCAAAATAATTGCTCGTCTCATCTCATCACAACCAGTAGAGTAATCAGACAGAGTTATAACTGTAGTCTAAGTAAGGGCCCTTTGGAATTCTGTAGACATACTTGTATTCTATATTAAATATAATGTAAACAGTGGTCAAGAATAAATCAAAGGATTAGAAGATCCAATTAAAATCAAGTTTAGCTCATTTATTGCCCATAATTAGACATTTAAAAAACATCAAACAAAACCATCATTGCAGACGACCTTAATAAAATAATAATAATAATAATAATAATAATAATGATAATAATAATATTCTTTATTTCCTCCACATGTGAAGAGCATACAAATAAAGCACAATTACAAAAGCAAGATAGAAACATTGAACATATATACATCATATACATTATTGGTTTGGTTTTAATATTTTAAAACCTGTTTGTTTATATATCAATCTTCAGATTTGAATCGTTTCATTCAAAATCAGGTCACCAACATCCATGCTGTATATGACAATAGACCACTTCAACACTGATGAAGTATTATTGTAATGGCATTCACCTATTTTTTTCTTATTATTAATCTATATAATAAAAATAAACTCGACCAAACAAAGAAATCATGATCACCATGCGTGACATTTGGACTTCGAATCTTGAAAGGTAATTTAATAGCCATTTCTTTAATCGGGACCGACAAATCACTTCGAAAAATTGAATTTTTCGGATAATCGAAATTCGAATAATAGGTAGTTTTATTGCAATAGATAATAGAGAAAAAAGTCGGGACTGCCCGTAGTCTTTGAATAACCCAGTAGTTTCGGATAATTGAAAATTTGGCTGGAAGGTTAAAAAAATAAATGTTCTTTACCACTCCCCGGTTGTGAGAAAGTCGACCTTTCAACAAATTAGGTTGAATTCAGCCGAGCATGTTTGGATTAGCATAAAAGAAGAATGGGCAGACACTTTTGACCCCATTATAGGGCGCCTCTGAGTGGGGTACCCAAAAATAAGCTCTTGTATACACAATTTGTTTAAGTTGTGCACAAATTTGGTTGAGTTCTACCCAGCAATTCAGAAAGAGACTGCAATTTAGCCAGAAAATGCACACTCTCTGAGGCCCATGCAAAGGGGATCCAAAAAGCAAAAAACAGTAATGCTCCTGCTCACCCACTTGTGCAAGTAAGTCACCAAACAAATTCGGATCCCAACCCGGTCCCATACTTTCGTGGAGATTGATCATGAAATAATTTCTACGGTCATTCTCCTCCCTTCCGCTGAATCATTCAAGAAGGGTTGTTGTCAGTTACAAGTGAAAGTATGTGCACGAAGTACTGGTTAACTGCTTGTTAAAGCTTGCCCAGGAAAAAGTGTGGTTAGGTGAACTAACCGTCCCGCCATGACCATAGCTGTTGACTTGGGACGTAAAGCAACAAAACAAACAAACCGTTTGCAAGGTGAAAGTATTGCAGGCAAATGGGCAGACCGAAGGACACTTTTGACCTACATCCCACATCATTGGGGTATTGGAATTTTGCTGTTGCATACACCAGTTGCATACACCAGTTGCTCAACAAATTTGGTTGGATAATCTGTCCAGTTGTTTAGAAGATAGCATAACAAGCAAAAACCTGATATACAGACGAAGGCAATCGCAATATCTCCCACACCTTTTAAAAAGAGAATGGATAAAAAAATTCAAATAAAAATAAGCCCCAATGATCAGCCTGATTATCCTGTAAATTCAGCAATTAACCTGCTTACAAGTACATTGTACCACACTAACTAAGTGTTGTACTGCCATAAATGCTGCTGTAAATAATAATGATAATGGTAAAATTGTATAACCATAATGAACACAATTCAGTATTAAGCGTCTTTCATCAGCATTTAAAGAAAGAAACAACTACAAATGGCTTTGTTTCTGAGAAACTAAATTATATGATGAAAAGTCTCATGCAAGTATAATTTATAAGCATAGAAATATGTTCTATTTACTCACATTGTCTGTTGTAGGATTTATTTTGTGCAGTTTATGCAGTATATATCCAAAATTAACACAGGATTTATCAAATAGTTAGAGCCTTGCAAACCATGAGGTTTATTTGAATCTTTTTCTGGTTTCCTGCAAGATTAAAGCATTTCAGCTTGAGTCATTGAAATGAGAGAACCAGGTTAACACAGTTATATCATATTCCAAGGTCAGACTGAGTTCAGAATATAATGGTCCTATGCAAATCTAGGTAGGGATTATTTGGTATTAAATGGAACCAAGTTATTTACTAGCAGTACCAAAAGATTCCATTTAATCCCAAATTATATGGATGTGTTGTATTGATGAAGTCCCAGAAAATCTTAATAATCCCATTTAAAGTACCTACTGGGACTTTCTGGGATTAAATGGAATATTTATCCCAGAAAGTAACATAGAATCCCACTTATATTTTAAGCAGAATTATTTGAGACTTTCTGGGATTTTCCAGTTCCAGATAGTGACAGAAAATACCAATTGTTCCAACTTTTGGGATTTAATGGAATTCCATTAAATACCATGTAAAGTGAAGTACCACAAAATCCCAGGAAGTTCTATTCAAGCAGAATTGGAACTGGACTGAGACTTTCTAGAACATTCTAGAACATACCAATTATTTGGGATTATAACATTCTTCTCGGCCCTGATCTGGGTCCTTACTGTTTGCAAAGGTTATCAACAGATGACAAAAGTCTTTGTTAACAGAACAGAACATATCTTTATTGACATAAAACTCAGGCCACTCATAGATAGTGTAAAGGCATAAGATACAAAAACAAAGCATATACATGATATACATAAAATACATGAGTACAAAGAGCATGAAAAAGGTGAAAATTAAAATGCGAGCAAAATCAACCCTGAAAGAGCCTTCTATAACTTACAGTAGGCAACATAATCGACTGTTGTTGCTTCATTAAGAAACAAAATAAGGCTTCACAATTTTGAAATAGACAATTCGCATGATTTGACATATCATGTGAGTTGTCTATAAGCAGGTTATTCCCATGAAATATTAAGCCAAGACATAGTAAGAAGTATATTATCGTAATGATTGACTCTTTTAGGGTTAGGCTGCACATGAAAATTTATTCATTATAATTTCTACAAAACTTGATAACTTTACAAGCTTCCTGGTATTTGCTGAAGAAAATAGTTCTTTGAATTTTATAATGTTAGGACTTTTGTAAAAATATGATCTTAAATATTTCTTTCTGTCAGATATATAGTGATCACAAACAAAAAGATAGTGAAATTCGTCACCGATATCATGTTTGCTACATAATGTGCATTTTCTGTCTTCTAAAGGTGTGTTTTCCCAGTGACCAGTTTCAACCGGAAGCCGATGATTACTTAACCTAAACTTTAACAATGAAGAACAGTGTTTCCTATTTAATTTGATTAGGTAATTTTCAAAATTTAAATCTTGCTTGAAAAGAGTATAATTCTTTCCTTTAGAGGATGAAGTTACTTTGTTATGCCACTCCTGAACATAAAGGTCTGATAGAGTTTTAGAGATTTGATTTTTGATTGATTTTGGGTTTTCAATGACTTCCTTGTTTAAAAGATCGGGAAGCCCAACAGATATTAGAATATGTTTCATAAAATGGATCCATTTATGTTGATGGATGCCACCATCATATTCTCTTAGTAGAAGTAAGTATAACCATTTTGATAGTTTTGTTTGTTTACCATTCACAATATTCATCCAAAAGCTAATAATACGGATTTTTATTCTAATGTCTACTGCCTTGCAACCTAGTTAACAAGGATAGTTAAAATGATATAATTCAAAATAACATAAGTTATCAAGCAGGATACAAAATGACAATCTAGCATGAAGCACATTTCTTTATAGCTTAATATTTTCGAGTTATGAATTATAACAATACAATAGAACCAGAAAGATCTTTATCTATAAACTTTTTTGTCGTCTGCTGACTTTTTTTTTTTAAATTACTTTTTTCAATAAATTCTTTCAGGAACGCACTATTAGAGTGTCAATCCTTTTGGATCAAGATCAGGATCAACATTCTTCTCGTTCCAGATCTGGGTTCTTACTGTTTGCAAAGGTTATCAGCAGATGACAAAAGTCTTTGCTAACAAGGATAGTTAAAGTGATATAAGTTATCAAGCAGGATACAAAATGACAATCTTGCATGAAGCACATTTCTATATTTGCTTAATATTCGAGTAATGAATTATAACTTAAGTTGTTATGTGAATTGCATGATGTTCACTATTAATGCACTCTATGTCTAACTTTAGTAAACATAATGTGCACTAGGGTGTAAGGTTTTTGTTTTTACACACCTGAAGGTGCCATCTATGTCTGCTCCCAAAATGATACTCCCACAATATATACTCCCAAGCAAAAATCCTTTTAAAATGCTAAACTATTCATTTTAAGTACATGTTTGTAGTTTGTATATATATCTTTAGTGAATATTTTGTTCATTTCTCTTCTATCGATTTATTATTTTACCTATGACAATTCTTGCACCTTACAGTGTGGATCCTGATCAGCTTGCCTCTCAGAAGCTAGCTGATCTGGATCTACACTCATAGGAAATAGTCATAATTAGGCAGTATCCTAAATTTCTTCTGTGCTTTGTCGAATTTTATGTGCATAAAAATCGGAGAACATTAACAAAAATAAATATTAAAGAAATATGATGACCTGTAAATAATGTAAAATGGCCCATACCATGCTGTACCTGGGTATAACTTGTTTTGAAAACAGTATAGATCTGAATCAGCTGGCCTGAAACCAGCTGATCAGGATTCATATTGTTTTCTACTTTGGTTATAAATGCATACTACTAAGTGGAACCCTGCAAGTTGGTTAGATATACACTGCTGAAGTTTCTCTTTGCCTACAATTGTTGTCTGCTGATAACCTTTGCAAACAGTTTTAGAACCAGATCAGCACCGACAAAATGTCAGACCTGATCTGAATCCAAACTGTTTGACTCTCTGATAGTGATAATGAAGGAACTATATAGTAAATTAATTTAGAAAAGACAGGGGATGACAAAATACCTAAATAATTTCCAACAAGCAGAGTAAAATAGAAATGGATGCTTGTCGAGACAAATAGGGTTACTATGTTATAATAAATGCACTTGCATAAATATCAAATTAACCTTTGTCCTGCTGAACCTAGATATATCCCGTTTTTGGAAACAACTGATCATCAAACTTTTGTCATCTGCTGATAACATTCATGAACAGTTTGGAGTCAGATCAGGACCAACAGTATGTTTGGTCCTGATCTGGATCCATACAATTTGACACCTTGATTTTTTTCCTGAAATTTCTTGAAAATATTTATTTTGAAAGGAGTCAGCAGACGACAACAAAATCACTAAGTATATCGCATGTAAAGATTTATATAAAAAATTCAATGCAGTCTGATCAGGGACTATTTTTTTTGTTCTTTGAACAAAATAATTTATTCACTAAAAGGTAATTCCAGAAGACTATCTTAAAGGACCTTAATGATTTAACTCTTTCCTTATTAGCTGCTTCTCATCTGTATCTACACTGTTTGCTAAAGCTGGTATGTGATTGACAGTGTAAAACTGAAAATTCTGTGTTTATTGGGTAATAGCCTCACCATGTGGTCAGAAGCCTGCTATTTGTTGCCAGGGTAACAAGAACACTTCAATTTAGATGAACAAATCCAGTCATGCCCACATTAATGTTTTGAGGTCTGCTGACCATTAAAACCAAAAAGATCTTTTTTAACTAGTTGAATACTTTTTATGTCTTTTGCAAAAATTCTTTCAGGAACTCAATTAGAATGTCAAACATTTTGGATGCAGACCAGGAATGACTTTCAATTGATTCTGATCTTGGTCCTAACTGTTTGCAAGGTTATCAGCAGACGACATTGTCTGTCTGATAAAATGTTATACACAGTAACAAGGGTCTTTCTACACATTTCTGTACAGTGACATAGGACACTGTTCTACAATATAAAATGCAAATTGTACCTTACATTCAAATACAATACAATAGAACCAGAAAGATCTTTTTTCTATAAACTTATTGTCGTCTGCTGACTTTTTTTTAAAAAATAACTTTTTTCAATAAATTCTTTCAGGAACACACTATTACAGTGTCAGTCGGTTTGGATCAAGATAAGGATCAACATTCTTCTCGGCCCTGATCTGGGTCCTTACTGTTTGCAAAGGTTATCAGCAGATGACAAAAGTCTTTATAACAGAACAGAACATATCTTTATTGACATAAAACTCAGACCACTCATAGATAGCGTAAAGGCACTATTAGAGTGTCAATCCTTTCGGATCAAGATCAGGATAGACATTCTTCTCGTTCCAGATCTGGGTTCTTACTGTTTGCCAAGGTTATCAGCAGATGACAAAAGTCTTTGCTAACAAGGATAGTTAAAGTGATATAAGTTATCAAGCAGGATACAAAATGACAATCTTGCATGAAGCACATTTCTTTATTCGCTCAATATTCGAGTAATGAATTATAACTTAAGTTGTTATGTGAATTGCATGATGTTCACTATTAATGCACTCTATGTCTAACTTTAGTAAACATAATGTGCACTAGGGTGTAAGGTTTTTGTTTTTACACACCTGAAGGTGCCAACTTTGTCTGCTCCCAAAATGATACTCCCACAATATATACTCCCAAGCAAAAATCCTTTTAAAATGCTAAACTATTCATTTTAAGTACATGTTTGTAGTTTGTATATATATTTTTAGTGAATATTTTGTTCATTTCTCTTCTATCGATTTATTATTTTACCTATGACAATTCTTGCACCTTACAGTGTGGATCCTGATCAGCTGGCCTCTCAGAAGCTAGCTGATCTGGATCTACACTCATAGGAAATAGTCATAATTAGGCAGTATCCTAAATTTCTTCTGTGTTTTTGTCGAATTTTATGTGCATAAAAATCGGAGAACATTAACAAAAATAAAAATTAAAGAAATATGATGACCTGTAAATAATGTAAAATGGCCCATACCATGCTGTACCTGGGTATAACTTGTTTTGAAAACAGTATAGATATGAATCAGCTGGCCTGAAACCAGCTGATCAGGATTCATATTGTTTTCTACTTTGGTTATAAATGCATACTACTAAGTGGAACCCTGCAAGTTGGTTAGATATACACTGCTGAAGTTTCTCTTTGCCTACAATTGTTGTCTGCTGATAACCTTTGCAAACAGTTTTAGAACCAGATCAGCACCGACAAAATGTCAGACCTGATCTGAATCCAAACTGTTTGACTCTCTGATAGTGATAATGAAGGAACTATATAGTTAATTAATTTAGAAAAGACAGCGGATGACAAAATACCTAAATAATTTCCAACAAGCAGAGTAAAATAGAAATGGATGCTTGTCGAGACAAATAGGGTTACTATGTTATAATAAATGCACTTGCATAAATATCAAATTAACCTTTGTCCTGCTGAACCTAGATATATCCCGTTTTTGGAAACAACTGATCACCAAACTTTTGTCATCTGCTGATAACATTCATGAACAGTTTGGAGTCAGATCAGGACCAACAGTATGTTTGGTCCTGATCTGGATCCATACAATTTGACACCTTGATTTTTTTCCTGAAATTTCTTGAAAATATTTATTTTGAAAGGAGTCAGCAGACGACAACAAAATCACTAAGTATATCGCATGTAAAGATTTATATAAAAAATTCAATGCAGTCTGATCAGGGACTATTTTTTTTGTTCTTTGAACAAAATAATTTATTCACTAAAAGGTAATTCCAGAAGACTATCTTAAAGGACCTTAATGATTTAACTCTTTCCTTATTAGCTGCTTCTCATCTGTATCTACACTGTTTGCTAAAGCTGGTATGTGATTGACAGTGTAAAACTGAAAATTCTGTGTTTATTGGGTAATAGCCTCACCATGTGGTCAGAAGCCTGCTTTTGTTGCCAGGGTAACAAGAACACTTCAATTTAGATGAACAAATCCAGTCATGCCCACATTAATGTTTTGAGGTCTGCTGACCATTAAAACCAAAAAGATCTTTTTTAACTAGTTGAATACTTTTTATGTCTTTTGCAAAAATTCTTTCAGGAACTCAATTAGAATGTCAAACATTTTGGATGCAGACCAGGAATGACTCTTTCAATTGGTTCTGATCTTGGTCCTAACTGTTTGCAAGGTTATCAGCAGACGACATTGTCTGTCTGATAAAATGTTATACACAGTAACAAGGGTCTTTCTACACATTTCTGTACAGTGACATAGGTCACTGTTCTACAATATAAAATGCAAGTTGTACCTTACATTCAAATACAATACAATAGAACCAGAAAGATCTTTTTTCTATAATCTTTTTGTCGTCTGCTGACTTTTTTTTTAAAATAACTTTTTTCAATAAATTCTTTCAGGAACACACTATTAGAGTGTCAGTCGGTTTGGATCAAGATAAGGATCAACATTCTTCTCGGCCCTGATCTGGGTCCTTACTGTTTGCAAAGGTTATCAGCAGATGACAAAAGTCTTTATAACAGAACAGAACATATCTTTATTGACATAAAACTCAGACCACTCATAGATAGCGTAAAGGCACTATTAGAGTGTCAATCCTTTTGGATCAAGATCAGGATAGACATTCTTCTCGTTCCAGATCTGGGTTCTTACTGTTTGCAAAGGTTATCAGCAGATGACAAAAGTCTTTGCTAACAAGGATAGTTAAAGTGATATAAGTTATCAAGCAGGATACAAAATGACAATCTTGCATGAAGCACATTTCTTTATTCGCTCAATATTCGAGTAATGAATTATAACTTAAGTTGTTATGTGAATTGCATGATGTTCACTATTAATGCACTCTATGTCTAACTTTAGTAAACATAATGTGCACTAGGGTGTAAGGTTTTTGTTTTTACACACCTGAAGGTGCCATCTATGTCTGCTCCCAAAATGATACTCCCACAATATATACTCTCAAGCAAAAATCCTTTTAAAATGCTAAACTATTCATTTTAAGTACATGTTTGTAGTTTGTATATATATTTTTAGTGAATATTTTGTTCATTTCTCTTCTATCGATTTATTATTTTACCTATGACAATTCTTGCACCTTACAGTGTGGATCCTGATCAGCTGGCCTCTCAGAAGCTAGCTGATCTGGATCTACACTCATAGGAAATAGTCATAATTAGGCAGTATCCTAAATTTCTTCTGTGTTTTTGTCGAATTTTATGTGCATAAAAATCGGAGAACATTAACAAAAATAAAAATTAAAGAAATATGATGACCTGTAAATAATGTAAAATGGCCCATACCATGCTGTACCTGGGTATAACTTGTTTTGAAAACAGTATAGATCTGAATCAGCTGGCCTGAAACCAGCTGATCAGGATTCATATTGTTTTCTACTTTGGTTATAAATGCATACTACTAAGTGGAACCCTGCAAGTTGGTTAGATATACACTGCTGAAGTTTCTCTTTGCCTACAATTGTTGTCTGCTGATAACCTTTGCAAACAGTTTTAGAACCAGATCAGCACCGACAAAATGTCAGACCTGATCTGAATCCAAACTGTTTGACTCTCTGATAGTGATAATGAAGGAACTATATAGTAAATTAATTTAGAAAAGACAGGGGATGACAAAATACCTAAATAATTTCCAACAAGCAGAGTAAAATAGAAATGGATGCTTGTCGAGACAAATAGGGTTACTATGTTATAATAAATGCACTTGCATAAATATCAAATTAACCTTTGTCCTGCTGAACCTAGATATATCCCGTTTTTGGAAACAACTGATCATCAAACTTTTTTCATCTGCTGATAACATTTATGAACAGTTTGGAGTCAGATCAGGACCAACAGTATGTTTGGTCCTGATCTGGATCCATACAATTTGACACCTTGATTTTTTTCCTGAAATTTCTTGAAAATATTTATTTTGAAAGGAGTCAGCAGACGACAACAAAATCACTAAGTATATCGCATGTAAAGATTTATATAAAAAATTCAATGCAGTCTGATCAGGGACTATTTTTTTTTGTTCTTTGAACAAAATAATTTATTCACTAAAAGGTAATTCCAGAAGACTATCTTAAAGGACCTTAATGATTTAACTCTTTCCTTATTAGCTGCTTCTCATCTGTATCTACACTGTTTGCTAAAGCTGGTATGTGATTGACAGTGTAAAACTGAAAATTCTGTGTTTATTGGGTAATAGACTCACCATGTGGTCAGAAGCCTGCTATTTGTTGCCAGGGTAACAAGAACACTTCAATTTAGATGAACAAATCCAGTCATGCCCACATTAATGTTTTGAGGTCTGCTGACCATTAAAACCAAAAAGATCTTTTTTAACTAGTTGAATACTTTTTATGTCTTTTGCAAAAATTCTTTCAGGAACTCAATTAGAATGTCAAACATTTTGGATGCAGACCAGGAATGACTTTCAATTGATTCTGATCTTGGTCCTAACTGTTTGCAAGGTTATCAGCAGACGACATTGTCTGTCTGATAAAATGTTATACACAGTAACAAGGGTCTTTCTACACATTTCTGTACAGTGACATAGGACACTGTTCTACAATATAAAATGCAAGTTGTACATTACATTCAAATACAATACAATAGAACCAGAAAGATCTTTTTTCTATAATCTTTTTGTCGTCTGCTGATTTTTTTTTTAAAATAACTTTTTTCAATAAATTCTTTCAGGAACACACTATAAGAGTGTCAGTCGGTTTGGATCAAGATAAGGATCAACATTCTTCTCGGCCCTGATCTGGGTCCTTACTGTTTGCAAAGGTTATCAGCAGATGACAAAAGTCTTTATAACAGAACAGAACATATCTTTATTGACATAAAACTCAGACCACTCATAGATAGCGTAAAGGCACTATTAGAGTGTCAATCCTTTTGGATCAAGATCAGGATAGACATTCTTCTCGTTCCAGATCTGGGTTCTTACTGTTTGCAAAGGTTATCAGCAGATGACAAAAGTCTTTGCTAACAAGGATAGTTAAAGTGATATAAGTTATCAAGCAGGATACAAAATGAAAATCTTGCATGAAGCACATTTCTTTATTCGCTCAATATTCGAGTAATGAATTATAACTTAAGTTGTTATGTGAATTGCATGATGTTCACTATTAATGCACTCTATGTCTAACTTTAGTAAACATAATGTGCACTAGGGTGTAAGGTTTTTGTTTTTACACACCTGAAGGTGCCATCTATGTCTGCTCCCAAAATGATACTCCCACAATATATACTCCCAAGCAAAAATCCTTTTAAAATGCTAAACTATTCATTTTAAGTACATGTTTGTAGTTTGTATATATACTTAAACGCAAAAGAAACGCAACCGTTTTCAATCCACTTTTTCTTCCACACGGAACATATGAGGCTAATTTCTTAATTATATCCTGTGTTCCTGTGCATTTAGTAATGATTTGCCGTAAAATGGTTTTGATCACGATTTCCGTTCTGACGTTATAATGACGTCAGTAAATTTCAAGAAATGGAGTCTAAAAACGTGATGCCTCAATCGATTTGAAAACAAACAGCTTGATCTGATAGCCAGATGTCTTAACTAAAGGAAAACACTAAAACGGTTTACAAATTATTGATTATCAACGCTACCAGTCGCTGCGTTGCTGCGTTTCTTTATTGACGTCAGCCTACTTTTTTTAAAAACAGTCATTAAAGACGCATTGTGTTCGATCATGTCGCGATACTTATGTCTTCTATGCAATGTATTGAGGGCTATATTGTGACATTAAATGTTTTCGCTTGTTGACATTCGTTTGGATAAAAATGGCCAATTACGCCAATAATTAAAGACGTCATTTTGACAAAATGAACGTTGACAGAAACATTAAAGTACCTGATTTGATTTTGTCTACCATTTTGCTTTCAAAACCCGATATTGGTTTAAAACGTTTTTTCGCAAAATAGGCACAATTTTTTTAACTTTGTGACGTTAAAAATGGGGGCGCCTTACATTTCTCGTTGCAGCTCGCCAACCATAAGTCACAGCGGTCTGATTTTGGTGCTGTATGCGAGGCAAATAACGGTACTTAGCGATTTAGTTATCGCTGGCTGATTTTTTTATAAAAAAGAAGGGGAAAAAACATTTTAGAAAGAGTTGCGTTTCTTTTGCGTTTAAGTATATATTTTTAGTGAATATTTTGTTCATTTCTCTTCTATCGATTTATTATTTTACCTATGACAATTCTTGCACCTTACAGTGTCGATCCTGATCAGCTGGCCTCTCAGAAGCTAGCTGATCTGGATCTACACTCATAGGAAATAGTCATAATTAGGCAGTATCCTAAATTTCTTCTGTGTTTTTTTCGAATTTTATGTGCATAAAAATCGGAGAACATTAACAAAAATAAAAATTAAAGAAATATGATGACCTGTAAATAATGTAAAATGGCCCATACCATGCTGTACCTGGGTATAACTTGTTTTGAAAACAGTATAGATCTGAATCAGCTGGCCTGAAACCAGCTGATCAGGATTCATATTGTTTTCTTCTTTGGTTATAAATGCATACTACTAAGTGGAACCCTGCAAGTTGGTTAGATATACACTGCTGAAGTTTCTCTTTGCCTACAATTGTTGTCTGCTGATAACCTTTGCAAACAGTTTTAGAACCAGATCAGCACCGACAAAATGTCAGACCTGATCTGAATCCAAACTGTTTGACTCTCTGATAGTGATAATGAAGGAACTATATAGTAAATTAATTTAGAAAAGACAGCGGATGACAAAATACCTAAATAATTTCCAACAAGCAGAGTAAAATAGAAATGGATGCTTGTCGAGACAAATAGGGTTACTATGTTATAATAAATGCACTTGCATAAATATCAAATTAACCTTTGTCCTGCTGAACCTAGATATATCCCGTTTTTGGAAACAACTGATCATCAAACTTTTGTCATCTGCTGATAACATTCATGAACAGTTTGGAGTCAGATCAGGACCAACAGTATGTTTGGTCCTGATCTGGATCCATACAATTTGACACCTTGATTTTTTTCCTGAAATTTCTTGAAAATATTTATTTTGAAAGGAGTCAACAGACGACAACAAAATTACTAAGTATATCGCATGTAAAGATTTATATAAAAAATTCAATGCAGTCTGATCAGGGACTATTTTTTTTTGTTCTTTGAACAAAATAATTTATTCACTAAAAGGTAATTCCAGAAGACTATCTTAAAGGACCTTAATGATTTAACTCCTTCCTTATTAGCTGCTTCTCATCTGTATCTACACTGTTTGCTAAAGCTGGTATGTGATTGACAGTGTAAAACTGAAAATTCTGTGTTTATTGGGTAATAGCCTCACCATGTGGTCAGAAGCCTGCTATTTGTTGCCAGGGTAACAAGAACACTTCAATTTAGATGAACAAATCCAGTCATGCCCACATTAATGTTTTGAGGTCTGCTGACCATTAAAACCAAAAAGATCTTTTTTAACTAGTTGAATACTTTTTATGTCTTTTGCAAAAATTCTTTCAGGAACTCAATTAGAATGTCAAACATTTTGGATGCAGACCAGGAATGACTTTCAATTGGTTCTGATCTTGGTCCTAACTGTTTGCAAGGTTATCAGCAGACGACATTGTCTGTCTGATAAAATGTTATACACAGTAACAAGGGTCTTTCTACACATTTCTGTACAGTGACATAGGTCACTGTTCTACAATATAAAATGCAAGTTGTACCTTAAATTCAAATACAATACAATAGAACCAGAAAGATCTTTTTTCTATAAACTTTTTGTCGTCTGCTGACTTTTTTTTTAAAATTACTTTTTTCAATAAATTCTTTCAGGAACACACTATTAGAGTGTCAGTTGGTTTGGATCAAGATAAGGATCAACATTCTTCTCGGCCCTGATCTGGGTTCTTACTGTTTGCAAAGGTTATCAGCAGATGACAAAAGTCTTTGTTAACAGAACAGAACATATCTTTATTGACATAAAACTCAGACCACTCATAGATAGCGTAAAGGCATAAGATACAAAAACAAAGCATATACATGATATACATAAAATACATGAGTACAAAGAGCATGAAAAAGGTGAAAATTAAAATGCGAGCAAAATCAACCCTGAAAGAGCCTTCTATAACTTACAGTAGGCAACATAATCGACTGTTGTTGCTTCATTAAGAAACAAAATAAGGCTTCACATTATTGATTATAGACAATTCCCATGATTTGACATATCATGTGAGTTGTCTATAATCAGGTTATTCCCATGAAATATTAAGCCAAGACATAGTAAGAAGTATATTATCGTAATGATTGACTCTTTTAGGGTTAAGCTGCACATGAAAATTTATTCATTATAATTTCTACAAAACTTGATAACTTTACAAGCTTCCTGGTATTTGCTGAAGAAAATAGTTCTTTGAATTTTATAATGTTAGGACTTTTGTAAAAATATGATCTTAAATATTTCTTTCTGTCAGATATAAAGTGATCAACAACAAAAAGATAGTGAAATTCGTCACCGATATCATGTTTGCTACATAATGTGCATTTTCTGTCTTCTAAAGGTGTGTTTTCCCAGCGACCAGTTTCAACCGGAAGCCGATGATTACTTAACCTAAACTTAAACAATGAAGAACAGTGTTTCCTATTTAATTTGATTAGGTAATTTTCAAAATTTAAATCTTGCTTGAAAAGAGTATAATTCTTTCCTTTAGAGGATGAAGTTACTTTGTTACGCACTCCTGAACATAAAGGTCTGATAGAGTTTTAGAGATTTGATTTTTGATTGATTTTGGGTTTTCAATGACTTCCTTGTTTAAAAGATCTTAGAATATGTTTAATAAAATGTTGATGTATGCCACCATCATATTCTCCTAGTAGAAGTAAGTATAACCATTTTGATAGTTTTGTTTGTTTACCATTCACAATATTCATCCAAAAGCTAATAATACGGGTTTTTATTCTAACGTCTACTGCCTTGCAGCCTAGTTAACAAGGATAGTTAAAATGATATAATTCAAAATAACATAAGTTATCAAGCAGGATACAAAATGACAATCTAGCATAAAGCACATTTCTTTATTCGCTTAATATTTTCGAGTTATAAATTATAACAATACAATAGAAACAGAAAGATCTTTATCTATAAACTTTTTTGTCGTCTGCTGACTTTTTTTTTAAAATTACTTTTTTCAATAAATTCTTTCAGGAACGCACTATTAGAGTGTCAATCCTTTTGGATCAAGATCAGGATCGACATTCTTCTCGTTCCAGATCTGGGTCCTTACTGTTTGCAAAGGTTATCAGCAGATGACAAAAGTCTGAGCTAACAAGGATAGTTAAAGTGATATTAGTTATCAAGCAGGATACAAAATGACAATCTTGCATGAAGCACATTTCTTTATTCGCTTAATATTCGAGTAATGAATTATAACTTAAGTTGTTATGTGAATTGCATGATGTTCACTATTAATGCACTCTATGTCTAAACTTAGTAAAACATAATGTGCACTAGGGTGTAAGGTTT
Source organism: Loripinus fragilis (assembly GCA_964019695.1). NCBI lineage: Eukaryota > Metazoa > Mollusca > Bivalvia > Lucinida > Lucinidae > Loripinus > Loripinus fragilis. The sequence continues at coordinate 51,616,304 of OZ026528.1, read as the reverse complement.
TTGTTTTTACACACCTGAAGGTGCCGTCTATGTCTGCTCCCAAAATGATACTCCCACAATATCTACTCCCAAGCAAAAATCCTTTTAAAATGCTAAACTATTCATTTTAAGTACATGTTTGTTTGTTTGTTTGTTTGATTTGTTTCTTTACGTCCACTCAACAATCTTTCAGTTATGCGGGACGGTTCTTCCTGGGTTTAACCAGTACTAAGCTAGGATAAATGTGTCTTGCTCAAGGACCACAACGCAGTGACGCCGGTGAGGCTCGAACCCGCTACCCTTCGGTCTCGAGTCAAGCACTCTACCACTGAGCCACTGCGCTCCCGTACATGTTTGTAGTTTGTATATATATTTTTAGTGAATATTTTGTTCATTTCTCTTCTATCGATTAATTATTTTACCTATGACAATTCTTGCACCTTACAGTGTGGATCCTGATCAGCTGGCCTCTCAGAAGCTAGCTGATCTGGATCTACACTCATAGGAAATAGTCATAATTAGGCAGTATCCTAAATTTCTTCTGTGTTTTTGTCGAATTTTATGTGCATAAAATTAGGAGAAAATTAACAAAAATAAAAATTAAAGAAATATGATGACCTGTAAATAATGTAAAATGGCCCATACCATGCTGTACCTGGGTATAACTTGTTTTGAAAACAGTATAGATCTGAATCAGCTGGCCTGAAACCAGCTGATCAGGATACATATTGTTTTCTACTTTGGTTATAAATGCATACTACTAAGTGGAACCCTGCAAGTTGGTTAGATATACACTGCTGAAGTTTCTCTTTGCCTACAATTGTTGTCTGCTGATAACCTTTGCAAACAGTTTTAGAACCAGATCAGCACTGACAAAATGTCAGGCCTGATCTGAATCCAAACTGTTTGACTCTCTGATAGTGATAATGAAGGAACTATATAGTAAATTAATTTAGAAAAGACAGCAGATGACAAAATACCTAAATAATTTCCAACAAGCAGAGTAAAATAGAAATGGATGCTTGTCGAGACAAATAGGGTTACTATGTTATAATAAATGCATGGGATGTTAAGAATCACATAAAATAAAACAACCAGAACAGATATTCTGGATGTTTAGATAAAAACTCTCATTTGGTGATATAGAGGCGCTTGAAGGGCTATTGAGAGGTTTACCTATACCTGTGTACTATATGACTAAATTCCCAGTATGGCACCTGTCCTTGATTTGGCTGCAGGCAGTCTCTTATCAGTTAAGTCCATTATAGAAAATTGCTAATACACTTTAGGTATCCAGTTGAATGTGCTAAAAAATCATATCAAAAAACAATTTTCTTGATGCTCAAAAGAGCCGTCTCAATGAGATGGTTCTTTTGAGCACCCAAAACAAATGTTCAAATGATTGAAAAATTGCATATGTTCTCACAATTTTGTCAATAAAAGTTCACTTATCTGGACTTATGTTAGACCAAACTCCATGTACATATAAACTCATCTATTTCAATATTTAAAAGTTATACAGCTTAAAATTATGCATTTTATTAAAACAGATGACATTTGATTATTTCTTCAGTCTTTTCTATTTAACCCTTAAAGCACCAATCACGACTGCAGCAGATGACAAATATGGCGACAACTTTCCTAATTTTTGAAAAAAATAAGGTATGATATTTCATGAGAATCGTCTGCCAGCAGACGATTCTCATGAAACGTCGTGCCTTATTTGTTTTTTTATTCTTTGAAAAAGCAGCAAAATTTGCAATTGTCGTCTGCTGCAAATTGTATGTGGCACTTTATGAGTTAGTTTTTTGCCTATTATTGTTGTCTGCTGACTACCTCTGCAAAATCTAGAGGCGGCCACTGGCCCCCTTTTAGTGGCCCCCTTTTGTATCAAATGGCCCCTTGCTAAAGGTAGAGTTGGCCATCATCAACATCATGCAAATGGGCAAATATTAGACAGTGTTTTTCCATCTGAAATCACATGAAAATGACCACTGAAAATTTAATGGATTTAACACTGAAGTCGGTCCTAATCTGGATCCAAAGTGTTTGATTATGGATGATTTGTTTCTTCAACCAGTTAATAATTTTTCAGTCATGTCGAGATGGGTCTTCTGTGTTGAACCAGTACCAATCAGTCTCAGGTTAAAGTGTCTTGTACCACTCCTGATTTCCTGCTGACATTGAAGCTGCCCATCACTGGCCATCATTCGACAAGCCAATCAGTTTGCCCAGCAGAACTTGTTCCTTATTTATCACATCCAGAAATCATGGGTTAGGGATTCAATATTGGAATAGAGTCCTAATGGCCAAGAAAGATGTTATATGTTCAACTCTTGCTGAGACCATACTGAGTAGTTAAAATTTGGCTCAGTGAGTAACAAATCTGTACTCTTATCAAACATTAAAATGAAAGAGGTATAATTCCCTTGAATCACATCAGATATTGCTGTAAGTTGGTGACTGTGGTCAATGGACTCCTTAGAACTGGACTTTCTCTGAGACCAAACTATCTTATCTGTGAGATGCTGTTCACCCTGAAAAAATTATTGCACAAACCAATATGACATATTGTTATATAACTGGAGAGAATCCCATCTCCTGATTCGGTGCCATGATTAACAGAAATCAACAGAAATCACCGAAAACACCAGAAAATCACCGAAATCACGAGATAAAAGTAAGAAATCACCTTTTTATTGTTTACTTAATGCAATAATATGATAAGAATTAGTATAATATGCTTATTTCTAGTCTGTTTTTAAAAATATGTTGATAAAAAAAATCACTTTCAAATTGCTATAATGTGTTGCTATATTTTTTATTGAAATATTTATTTGCTGGCACATTAAAATATAAGCCTTTTGTAAACTTATCAATTATTCTACTATCATATAAAGGCATAAAATTAACATTAAAATGGATATTTCCTTTTTTTCTGGTGATTTTGGCATACCTTGAATTGGAAATTGAAATGTACTTTTTTTTTCATATTTTAATCAAAGTGGAATAAGCTTATTATTCAAATTGTTATCCAGCTGATCAGGATGCATATTGTTTTCTACTCTGCTTGTTAATGCATACTATTAAGTGGAACCCTGCAAGTTGGTTAGATATACACTGCTGATGTTACTCTTTGCCTGAAATTGTTGTCTGCTGATAACCTTTTCAAACAGTTTAAGAACCAGATCAGGACCGACAAAATGTCAGACCTGATCTGGGTCCAAACTGTATGACTCTCTGATGGTGATCATGAAGGAACTATATAGTAAATTCATTTAGAAAAGACAGCAGATGACAAAATACCTAAACATTTGCCTGGTCCTGAAGTCAGCTGATCAGGATGTATATTGTTTTCTACTCTGCTTGTAAATGCATACAAATAGGTGGTATAATGCCTTCAATGTTTGCTCCGGTACCGTTAGTTTGACAGATAACAGGGCCCAGGGCGACGGCGGTAAACATTGCGCTTACTGTACCCTGCAAGTTGGTTAGATATACACTGCTAAAGTTACTCTTTGCCTGCAATTGTTGTCTGCTGATAACCTTTGCAAACAGTTTAAGCCAGATCAGGACCGACAAAATGTCAGACCTGATCTGGATCCAAACTGTTTGAATCTCTGATGGTGATCTATATGGTAATCTATATAGTAAATTAATTTAGAAAAGACAGCAGATGACAAAATACCTAAACATTTTCCTGGTCCTGAAGCCAGCTGATCAGGATGTATATTGTTTTCTACTTTGCTTGCAAAGGCATACAAATAAGTGGTACCCTGCAAGTTGGTTAAATAAACACTGCTGAAGTTACTCTACCTGCAATTGTTGTCTGCTGATAACCTTTGCAAACAGTTTTGGAACCAAATCAGGACCAACAAAATATTGGGCCAGATCTAAATCCACACTGTTTGACTCTCTGAGAACTATATAGTAAATTAATTTAAAAAAAGACAGCAGATGACAAAAATATCAAAAAATTTCCAGCAAGCAGAGTAAAATAGAAACGGATGCTTGTCAAGATAAATAGGGTTACTATATTATAATAAATGCACTTGTGTAAATATCAAATTAACCCTTGTCCTGCTGAACCTGGATATATCCTGTTTTTGGAAACACTAACAGTGTGGAAACTGATCAGCTGATCGGGATCCACAGTTTTGCATTCAGTTTACGGTCTTGCCAAAATTTAGCTACGTTTGCTCAGCAGTAAAGGGTTAAACAATTTAATTTGATAGTTTGTGTAGAATTGTTGTTTTTTTGTTTTTGTTTTTTTTTATGTTTGTAAATATTATTTATTTTGAGGGCCTCATGGAAGATTAGTTGTACTACTAAATGCTGTCACCCTCTTTAAATAAAGACTTTACTTACTTACTTACTTACTTACTTACTATCCTATTATGGCATTAAATTAATAATAAAATTGTGATTTCCTATTTTTATCTGGTGATTTCGGTGAATTCACTGTGCACTGAATTTGAAAGTGAAATCATAACATTTTTTTCATTTCTTTTTAAAATCAAAGTAGAAATAAGCTTATTATACTAATTCTTATTATATTATGACATTAAACTAACAATAAAATTGTAGTTTTTTCTTATTTTTATCTGGTGATTTCTAGGTGATTTCTGCTGATTTCGGTTAATCATCTGACCCTCCTGATTGACTAAATTTGTCTTCATAAATCTCTATGTCTACCTGAAAACCGGTCTAAACTGGCCTTCAAGTTAATATTGCATGAAAACCAGCTCAAACTAGTTTCCAGAAGTTAATATTTTGACACTAATATCACCATCTGTAGAGCTAAAAATAGCATGATTAATATAAAACTAACATGTGCTGCATGAAATTGACATGATTTGCTGTTTCACATCCCAACAGGTAAATTAAAGACTTTCATGATCTTTTTGAAAACAGTTTTGTATTATCTTGGTTGTTAATTTATCTTTGTTTTGAAAAAACAAAAAGTATAAAAAAAAGTTTTATATTAATTAAATTTTACGTTCCACACTATCCTTTTCAACATGCAAAATACTATGTTTAAATATTTTAGTAACAGTTGATAAAACTTATGAGAAAGTCCTTAGGCTGAAGGTTGAACATAACTTGAAACAACAAAACAAAAAGTAGAAAAGTTTCATTCTTAGTTGAAACGCCATACAACAAAAAAGTTATTGACTTCAACTTCGGTAGACATAAGGATTATCTACCCTGTTTCATTCCCTTTAATTTGATATGCAACACAACTAATTCACACCGGGTAGGCGGCAATATCGAACACTGAACACAATCGAGGAACTGCGATCAATACATGTATGTACAGCCGCTGTTATAAATAAGTCAGTTTATCTGTTGTTTTTTTTATAATTTATAGCAGTATTTTAATAAAATTGGTTTCGCCTATCTATTCTGAAATGAATCGTGATTTGTTCTATGCAGGTGTTGTTTCTGATAAACAAGTAAAATGAACTTACAGTCGGCCGATCGCAGACAATGGGTTCTTAGCTTTCTTTCATATGAGCTCCGTCACAAGAAAACCTTTTTTTTCGATGTGTCTGGTGATGTCCAAACAGACCTTGGACGGAGTACGATTACCCTGCCGTATATATTGTAGAACTGGCAGGCTCATCGTGTGGCCCGTTAGCTAAGTGGTCAGAGTATTTGCACGGTCAGTGATAGGTCCCGGGTTCGAGTCCCCATCTGGTCATATGCTTTTTCTTCACATGTGTCATCTACACACACCCCCCCATGACCCGTCCCGAACTTGAACCCAGGACCCTCTCAGAATGCGGGTGTAAGTTTACCACTGAACTGTCGGGCCACACAGTAGGCATGTGACATAGGGTTTGATCCTGAGCCTTCCAGGTCCGATTCGAGTTTATGGATCAATATAAAACAGAAAACATACTTATGAAGCTCGGATATATATATTTTGGACAAAAGCAAACAAAAAATTGCTCATTGATTGCCAAAAACATTGATTGGGGGTGGGGGATTTGTGTTAAACACATCTGTTTTACTTATTTAGATAATTGTACAGCTACCTAGATTCTGGGTCAGTCTCTCAATGTATTGCAATAATCTCATCAGCGCAAAAATATTTACTGTTCATACTAAGGTCAAAATCTTACCTCATTTATCACCATTCAGCATGTTCAGCTGAGGGACCAAACTGCCTGCGGTGTCCCTCTTGTCAGTGAAGTATGTGTTCATCATAGAAGCCTCTACAGCCTCCTGGCTACTGATAGCCATACTAATCCTGCAATTCTGGAATGACTTGGACTGCTGGATGGCAGCTGTTGCATGTTGATGCTCTGAAGAACATTTAAATATAAACCAAATCCTGCTGAGTGTGGAGCTATCCGAGCAAAATCCTTACTGTTTTTCAGTGTGACTGAAAATATACAAGGCCCTATATTAGGTCAGGGAAAACAGTGTTCAATCTAAAGCCTTTGACCCCTTGCTGAAAAGCTAGAGTGGGCCATCTATTACATTGTATGTGGATGGGGAAATATTGAGTTATATTGTCACGTGAAATCAAATGAATATCACCCAGATTTCCAAGATTGAACAATGGAAAAGTATTATTAGGCCAAATATCCAGCTATGAAAATCTAAAATGGATCAGGGTGATTTCAAAAATAATGCATCCATTTCTATAATGAATGTTTATAGACTATCTAAAGCAGATTTATTGTTAAAATTAATTTTAAGATATGTAATTAATGTTTTTCTTGCATCATGCCAAGTTTCATCGCTTTAGAATGTTCCGTTAAAAAATTACATGGAAAAATGTCATCCAAATTGTCACAAGGGTAACACCTTTTTGTGACATTTTTTCCCTTACCTTCAATTCAACTGTAAATTGTATTAAACACTATTCATGTATAGTCAAATGGTGAATTGCAGTTGAAATATAGCATAAAAGCTGTAGGAAAACAATCTTTTCATCTTTTTTAAACCAGATAAATCGGAAATTTGTAACCTTTTATAAACACACCCTTTCAAATTTTTATCATACAGAATTTCATATGATTGGAGTAAAGTGAATTGCCGCATAAAATATACAAAGTTTTATTCAAAAGGAATGCTGTTTTAATGACTAGCAGTCTTTAAGCTTTCTAAAGGAACCAACTTGCCTATAAAACAACAAGTATGATTTTATGTAGCCAGTACTGAATAAAACCACCCAGATATGTTACAAGTGTAACATTTAAGGTTTCAACCATCAGCATTTCAAATTGTTTTGCATTTCATAGCTTTTTTGCTGTTTTTCTGGTCAAGGGAGCCCCCAAAAAACATTATGAGGAATTGTGGTGAAATCCTTAAGCTGCTGACTTTGTGGCATGATTTTAACTGATGTCACAAGTGTAACACATTTTTGGAATATGTGATAAATGCATATACATGGCAAATCTTAAATGAAATATTACTTATTTGGTCTTTTTAATAATTCTTGAATGCATAAATATAATTTAAACACAGCAAAAAGTCAACAACTTCACCAAATGTGTAGTCAATACTAGTTACGGTCCAGCAGGAATAATACTTCCTCAAGCCCATATACTAGTTTCATTATGAAGCTGGCCATCCTTGAGCTACATTCTGGGATAGGAATCATGCTAAATTCAACACTGAAGAAATCAGACAATCTTAAACCAGACTATAACTTGATTTAGACAGGTAGACTTTAAAATGTGATTTGTGTCACAAGTGTAACATATATTATGGATTGAATTCATCTCACTTTTTCCTGTGTTTGGTCAAAGGATGATCTATTCAACAATTAATTTGATATATTTTGGTATTTAGGGTAGTTATTCACTCTTTCGATACAAAGAAAGCACAAAATGGTGTAAACAGAAAGGATAAAATTATGCACTCACAAGGAGGGAAAGGTATTTTTTCACAATTCAAAAAATATTTACAGGAATTTATTGAAGAAAACCAAAAAAGATGCTAAGTTGTACATACTATAGTAGGTTACATAAAGTATAAGTGATAAGAAAAGACAAAAGGGTCATAATCAGTTCCTTTGTTTGCTTGTCACAAGTGTAACACAATTATTTCTTTCTATTTAAGCCTTAAATTTGTTACAGATTCTTTAGAATTGCAAAAATGGTATCATTCAAATCATTCAATTGATAATTTATCCCACAATGAGTGCTGTCAACTGTTTTCTGATCATTAACATTTTATAAGTGCGAAATAATCGCAAAATCCATATTTGGACAGTCTTGGATGGAAATTTTTTCTGGGGGAGCATGCCCCCGGACCCCCCTACCATTAGGCCTACACATTCATTGAAGCCAAGCTACGCCCCTGCCTCCCCTTGGAAAAAATGATAGACCCCTCTGGAACCTTGGAAAATTACAATTTTCTTTAAAATAAACCATTGGACTTCAGTAAAATAAGTTGAGGACTAAACAAGAAATGACACAAACACGTGACGAATGCCCCCAAAGGAATTGGTCTAGCATAAGACACATTTGAGGAAAGTAAGCTGTAATATACAGGCCTTCAGATTTATGGTGGGCCCGGGTCATTGTCCCATGATTTCAAAATATGGCCCATCACTTTTCAAGGCAGTTGGCCCAGTAGACCCATCCTTTTTAGTTGTGAAAAAACCTCACCTTAATAAAAATATTCATCTTACAGCAAGTTTTTGAACTCCACAAAACAGAAAGTACATGTAGGTAGCCAATACAGTAAAACCTATCTTAAGCAGCCACTCAAAAAAGATAAAGCAAAGATCTTAATAACAAATGGTAGCTTAATGAAGGTTGAAAAGGATTGCAGAATGCTCCCCTTGGAGCATTCTGCAATACTTTTGACCTCCATTAAGCAATAACTGGTCTTCTTTTTTGAGTGGTCACTTGAAACAGGTTTTACTGTATAATAATCAGCAGTCAATATACATATATGCAAACAAGTGTCTGTGTCAGTGTGTAGGTAAAGTATACTACACAAATGTCAACTGTGGTTAGTTTGATATGCTTGGGCCCATCATTTTAGAAAATGACCCACCATTTTTGGCTCCATGGGTCACATCGGCTCACCAATCTTGAAAAAAATCTGAAGCCCTGAATATAGGAGATATGCTCCAGACAGGAAAAACCTAGAAATGAGGCCAGAAGTCAATGTCAAGGTCAAAGTGACCCAAAATGGTATGCACCACTCTGCCATCCCAAGAGGAATCATAACCCCAAATTTGGGATTCCTACATCAAATAATATAGGAGATATGCACCAGACTCAATGCAGTTTCTAAAAACTAGGTCAGAGGTCAAGTTCAAAGTCACAGTGACCCAATTATGGTACACGGCACTTCGTCATCTCAAGATGCATCCACATACCAAATTTGAGATTCCTTACCCAAATAATATAAGAGATATGTTCCAGACACGATTATTCCAAAAACTAGGTTAGGTCAAGGTCACAGTGACCCGAAAATGGTAAACAATACTCCGCCATCCCAAGATGCATCCACATCCTAGGATTTAGGCTCCGGCCGCAATAATTCTTAAAACTAGGTCAGAGGTCAAGGTCACAGTGACCCGAAAATGATATGTGACACTCTGTCATCCCAAGATACATTTACACACCAAATCTGGAATTCCTATCTCTAAGAATATAGGAGATATGCACCAGACTCATTGCAGTTTCTAGAAACTAGGTCAGAGGTCAAGTTCAAGGTCACAGTGACCCAATTATTGTACGGGACACTTTGTCATCCCAAGATGCATCCACACACCAAATTTGAGATTCCTGCCTCAAATAATATAAGAGAAATGCTCCTGACACGATTATTCCAAAAACTAGGTCAGAGGTCAAGATCAAGGTCACAGTGACCCGAAAATGGTACGCGGCACTCCACAATCCCAAGATGTATCCACATACCAAATTTGGAATTCCTACCTCAAAGAATGTAGGAGATAGGCTCAGGACATAATAATTTTTAAAACTAGGTCAGAGGTCAAGGTCATAGTGACCTGAAAATGGTATGTGACACTCTGTCATCCTAACATGCATTTACACACCAAATTTGGAATTCCTATCTAAAAGAATATAGGAGATATGCACCAGACTCAATGCAGTTTCTAAAAACTAGGTCAGAGGTCAAGTTCAAGGTCCCAGTGACCCAATTATGGTACGCAACACTTTGTCATCCCAAGATGCATCCACACACCAAATTTGAAATTCCTACCTCAAATAATATAAGGGATATGCTCCTGACACGATTATTCTAAAAACTAGGTCAGAGGTCAAGGTCACAGTGACCCGAAAATGGTATGCAACACTCCGCCATCCCAAGATGTATCCACATACCAAATTTGAAATCCCTACCTCAAAGAATCTAGGAGATATGCACCGGACACGAAGCGGGACGGACGGACGGACACACGGACGGACTGTGCAATTACTATATGCCTCCCAAAGTTCCTTTGGGGGCATAAAAAACCCAAAGAAAAACGTTGTCTAAGATTTTTATCTTTTTATGACAGATAAACCTGGAAGCCCCACCTGACGAAAATTCCTGGATCCCCGCATGTAGGCCTATTGATAAAAATCTTGAGATTATGCTCGAATTCCTATAAATAACAATAGCTGGGAACTTTTCTTGAAAAGGATAGCTTTTATGACAGGCTGCATATTGTACCAAAGGCATTGAGTGTTCTACTGTTGTTAAAGCTCCTAAGACATTAGAGATCACATCTAAATGATCGCAAACTGATTACCGTTCACCCCACCCACATCCAAGTTTTTCAATAATTTGTGAATAATCGTTGAAATTATAATTAAATTAATTGTGGTGGGACAAAAGACAATGTTTTTCCTTCGAATTAAGCGCAGACTGGTGAAAAAATCAGAGAATTTGAATGAATGCAGCATGTTTTACATCATTTTCCTGTTACCCGTAATGTTAAAATTCACTGTCCAATTCACCTCGGTACATTTGTTTATATGTGCCGCTAAGGCTGTGACGTCACGGCGGTCCCGAGAATGCAGCATCATTTCTTCTGGTTGTGAGGTTCTATCGACTAGTGGTAGGAATCGGCTTGATTTTTATAATCGATCATTGAAAATAACAAGTGACCAATGATCAATCATTAATCGGCTAAAATAAAATACATATTATATATGGTACATATCATGCCAGGTATGTCTAAGATGCCTTACGGGGTCAAGTTGAATGACCAGACATGTTAGGCGTTCAGAGTGTGTACCAAAAAATTAATTTTCTCAACCAAAACATATGTTGTGGGTACTCAAAAGAACCATCTCAATAAGACGGTTCTTTTGAGCACCCAAAACATATGTTCAAACTGATGGATTAGTATATATTTACAATTTTACACTCAAAACTTTTGTTTATCTAAACCTATGTACATTATTTGAACCATATGCTGTTCATACCAGAAACTGAAAATGCAGAAAAGGGTCATATTAAATAAATACACCAAGCTAAAAATTGAAGGCCAATGAAGCAGAAAGTCTATACTGAGTAATCGATTATTGAAAAACTACCGATCAATTAATCAGTTCACTGAAAATGACCAATGATCGATGAACTCGATAAATCGGCCTACCAGTACTATCGACTGTACATATACATCTACATCGATACATTGTACTGTCACAATTGACTTTAACACAACAGGCTCGGTCCCCAGTGGGCGCGTTCTATCCGTTCTGCCAATGGTTTGTCTGTACCGGCTTAAAAATTGTTGTTTAAAAATGTGACAGTGCAAAAGTTTATGTAAGCTGTTATTGTTATTAACAGCCCTTTGACTGTATTGTCTCGCAAGTAGTCAACTCTTTCACTCAACTCAACACAAATTTATTTGCAAATCACAGTTAATCACTGGTTATTTTCTGTCTACAGAGGCAGGGCCAGGGGGTGGGGAACTTGTCAGCTTGTAGGCAAAATTAAGTAGCTAAAAACTAATTGACAAGGCAAAATCAATTTACCTTTCATCAGCTAGTTGTCAAAGTGAACACATTCCAGTAATACTATTCTTGTAAATCTCACTATACCCTTGTAACTACTAGAAAATAGAATGTCATGCAGATTTAGTAATCAATCTGCCATCTTAGTTTTTTTAACTACCCAATCCGTACTCTATCTTCCTGTACACTCCCCAGGAGTTTGGTGCATTGCTATAGGCGCGACCCACGTCATGGACCCTTGGATGCATGAAAGACACTGCGCAGCCGGAATTAGTACATCAATTAAGATCTGTGAAATTGGCCTGCTTTAGACCAGGATCTTTCTATAGGATACACACAGGGTTGTAGAAAAGACCCAAATTTCTTGATGCCCAACCCATTCTATGATTCCTAAACAATCAATGAAGACCGTGATCAGATGCTACATTCTGCTGCATCTGATCCTGGTCTGCACTGTCTGTCAATGTACTACATATTAACCACTTTATAAGATTGCAGTTATGTATGACAGGTACTGCAATGGCCGTTATTAATATTAGTGCTTTTATCTGCTGTTAGAACTGTTTCAACCCATAAGACGCATCCTAACATGACTGATAAATGGTTGACTGGGATGTAATGAATCGTGCTAAACAAATAATATCAGTGCTACCTGAACAAAATTTTTGGGCCGTTAGGTGGTGCAAACTTGGTAGTGATCACCGCTGATGCAGTGCATGTCGGACGAGGGGGGGGGGGGAGGCGGACAAGGTTTGGGGGGGGGGGAGGGGTCATCGAGAGAATTGTTTTATGGCCTTTAATTACTGTAAAAACTTAAATAATATGAGCTCTAAATGTATAACTGATCTCAATCATTAATAAAACTGATAATCACTCTTTGGTGAAAACCCCGCAGGGTTTTTCTCCCATTTCATTTTGTGGGGGAAAAACCCCGCGGGGGTTTTCCCCCGCGGGTTTTTTTTTTATTTTGCTTGAAAGGCTTCAAATGATGAGAAAAACTTCAATTCAGCTTCTATATTGTTTTGTAAAGCAATACAATTAAAAACAAACCTTTTTATTTTTTCAAAAAACCCTGCGGGGTTTTTCCCCCACAATCTGAAATGGGAGAAAAACCCCGCGGGGGAAATTAAAGGTTGGAATTAAGCCTTACCAATCATTTTCTGAAATAATTACAATCAAACAAACTTATTTCTTGAACTTATTTTGATATTTATTTTTTTGAAAAAACCCTGCGGGGTTTTTCCCCCATTTGAAAATGTGGGAGAAAAACCCCGCGCAGGGTTTTTAAAACCCCGCGGGGTTTTAAAAACCCCGCGGGTTTTTTGGAAAACCCCGCGGGGTTTTTTACTTTGACCATTTTTTTCATTATGATGGCATATATTTTTTTAGTCATAATTATATATGTTTTGCTCCCTTATGTCTGTATTTATGTATTTTAGTGGTTTTGAGTCTTTTGCACCACTAGAAAGATGATGTGATTTTGCCAAATTCTGGTGTGGCAAAAAAAAACTGGTGGCTGTTTATAGTACAAGCATGCAACTATCCCAGCAGACTTATGAAGACAAAACAACGTCGTAGCGACGGTCATGGACTAGTAGAGTACAAGTAATCCCAGCAGACTTATAAAGACATAATAACGTCGTAGCGACGGTCATGCTCTGGTATAGTACAAGCATGCAACTATCCCAGCAGACTAATGAAGACAAAACAACGTCGTAGCGACGGTCATGATCAGGTAGAGAACAAGCATGCAACTATCCTAGCAGACTTATGAAGACAAGACAAAGTCGTAGCGACGGTCATGGTCTGGTAGAGTACAAGCATGCAACTATCCTAGCAGACTTATGAAGACAAAACAACGTCGTAGCGACGGTAATGATCAGGTAGAGAACAAGCATGCAACTATCCTAGCAGACTTATGAAGACATAACAACGTCGTAGCGACGGTCATGGTCTATGTATAGTACAAGCTTGCAACTATCACAGCAGACTTATGAAGACGAAATAACGTCATAGCGACGGTCATGGTCTGGTAGAGAACATGTACAAGCATCCAACTATCACAGCAGACTTATGAAGACAAAACAACGTCGTAGCGACGGTCATGGTCTGGTATAGTACAAGCATGCAACTATCCCAGCAGACTTATGAAGACAAAACAACGTCGTAGCGACGGTCATGGTCTGGTAGAATACAAGCATGCAACTATCCCAGCAGACTTATGAAGAAAAAACAACGTCGTAGCGACGATCATGGTCTGACAGAGTACAAGCATGCAACTATCCCAGCAGACTTATAAAGTCAAAACAACGTTGTAGCGACGGTCATGGTCTGGTAGAGTACAAGTAATCCCAGAAGACTTATAAAGACATAAAAGCGTCGTAGTGACGGTCATGGTCTGGTAGAGTACAAGCATGCAACTATCCCAGCAGACTTATGAAGATAAAACAACGCCGTAGCGACGGTCATTGTCTGGTAGAGTACAAGCATGCAACTATCCAAGCAGACTTATGAAGACAAAACAACGTCATAGTTACAGTCATGGTCTGGTAGAGTACAAGCATGCAACTATCCCAGCAGACTTATGAAGACAAAGCAACGTTGTAGCGACGGTCATGGTCTGGTATAGTACAAGCATGCAACTATCCCAGCAGACTTATGAAGACAAAACAACGTCGTAGCGAAGGTCATGGTCTGGTAGAATACAAGCATGCAACAATTCCAACAGACTTATGAAGACAAAACAACGTCGTAGCGACGGTCATGGTCTGGTATAGTACAAGCATACAACTATCTTAGCAGACTTATGAAGACAAAACAACGTCATAGCGACGGTCAAGGTCTGGTAAAGTACAAGCATGCTACTATCCCAGCGGACTTATGAAGACAAAACAACGTCATAGCGACGGTCAGGGTCTGGTATAGTAAAAGCATGCAACTATCCCAGGTGACTTATGAAGACAAAATAACATCGTAGCGACGGTCATGGTCTGATAGAATACAAGCATGCAACTATCCCAGCGAACTTATAAGACAAAAAAACGTCGTAGGTCGTAGCGACGGTCATGGTCTGGTATAGTACAAGCATGCAACTATCCCAGCAGACTTATAAAGACAAAACAACGTCATAGCGACGGTCATGGTCTGGTATAGTACAAGCATGCAACTATCCCAGCAGACTTCTGAACACAAAACAACGTCATAGCGACGGTCACGGTCTTGTAGAGTACAAGCATGCAACTATTCCAGCAGACTTATGAACAAAACAACGTCGTAGCGACGGTCATGGTCTGGTATAGTTCAAGCATGCAACTATCCCAGCAGACTTCTGAACACAAAACAACGTCATAGCGACGGTCATGGTCTGGTATAGTACAAGCATGCAACTATCCCAGCAGACTTACGAACACAAAATAACGTCATAGCGACGGTCAAGGTCTGGTTGAGTACAGGCATGCAACTATCCCAGCAGACTTATGAACACGAAATAACGTCGTAGCGACGGTCATGGTCTGGTAGAGTAAAAGCATGCAAATATCCCAGCAGACTTATGAAGACAAAACTACGTCGTCGCGACGGTCATGGTCAGGTATAGTACAAGCATGCAACTATCCCAGCAGACTTATGAAGACAAAACAACGTCGTAGCGACGGTCATGGACTAGTAGAGTACAAGTAATCCCAGCAGACTTATAAAGACATAATAACGTCGTAGCGACGGTCATGCTCTGGTATAGTACAAGCATGCAACTATCCCAGCAGACTAATGAAGACAAAACAACGTCGTAGCGACGGTCATGATCAGGTAGAGAACAAGCATGCAACTATCCTAGCAGACTTATGAAGACAAGACAACGTCGTAGCGACGGTCATGGTCTGGTAGAGTACAAGCATGCAACTATCCTAGCAGACTTATGAAGACAAAACAACGTCGTAGCGACGGTAATGATCAGGTAGAGAACAAGCATGCAACTATCCTAGCAGACTTATGAAGACATAACAACGTCGTAGCGACGGTCATGGTCTATGTATAGTACAAGCTTGCAACTATCACAGCAGACTTATGAAGACGAAATAACGTCATAGCGACGGTCATGGTCTGGTAGAGAACATGTACAAGCATCCAACTATCACAGCAGACTTATGAAGACAAAACAACGTCGTAGCGACGGTCATGGTCTGGTATAGTACAAGCATGCAACTATCCCAGCAGACTTATGAAGACAAAACAACGTCGTAGCGACGGTCATGGTCTGGTAGAATACAAGCATGCAACTATCCCAGCAGACTTATGAAGAAAAAACAACGTCGTAGCGACGATCATGGTCTGACAGAGTACAAGCATGCAACTATCCCAGCAGACTTATAAAGTCAAAACAACGTTGTAGCGACGGTCATGGTCTGGTAGAGTACAAGTAATCCCAGAAGACTTATAAAGACATAAAAGCGTCGTAGTGACGGTCATGGTCTGGTAGAGTACAAGCATGCAACTATCCCAGCAGACTTATGAAGATAAAACAACGCCGTAGCGACGGTCATTGTCTGGTAGAGTACAAGCATGCAACTATCCAAGCAGACTTATGAAGACAAAACAACGTCATAGTTACAGTCATGGTCTGGTAGAGTACAAGCATGCAACTATCCCAGCAGACTTATGAAGACAAAGCAACGTTGTAGCGACGGTCATGGTCTGGTATAGTACAAGCATGCAACTATCCCAGCAGACTTATGAAGACAAAACAACGTCGTAGCGAAGGTCATGGTCTGGTAGAATACAAGCATGCAACAATTCCAACAGACTTATGAAGACAAAACAACGTCGTAGCGACGGTCATGGTCTGGTAGAGTACAAGCATGCAACTATCCCAGCAGACTTATGAAGACAAAACAACGTCGTAGCGACGGTCATGGTCTGGTAGAATACAAGCATGCAACTATCCCAGCAGACTTATGAAGACGAAATAACGTCATAGCGACGGTCACGGTCTTGTAGAGTACAAGCATGCAACTATCCCAGCAGACTTATGAAGACAAAACAACGTCGTAGCGACGGTCATGGTCTGGTAGAATACAAGCATGCAACTATCCCAGCAGACTTATGAAGAAAAAACAACGTCGTAGCGACGATCATGGTCTGACAGAGTACAAGCATGCAACTATCCCAGCAGACTTATAAAGACAAAACAACGTCATAGCGACGGTCATGGTCTGGTATAGTACAAGCATACAACTATCTTAGCAGACTTATGAAGACAAAACAACGTCATAGCGACGGTCAAGGTCTGGTAAAGTACAAGCATGCTACTATCCCAGCGGACTTATGAAGACAAAACAACGTCATAGCGACGGTCAGGGTCTGGTATAGTAAAAGCATGCAACTATCCCAGGTGACTTATGAAGACAAAATAACATCGTAGCGACGGTCATGGTCTGATAGAATACAAGCATGCAACTATCCCAGCGAACTTATAAGACAAAAAAACGTCGTAGGTCGTAGCGACGGTCATGGTCTGGTATAGTACAAGCATGCAACTATCCCAGCAGACTTATAAAGACAAAACAACGTCATAGCGACGGTCATGGTCTGGTATAGTACAAGCATGCAACTATCCCAGCAGACTTCTGAACACAAAACAACGTCATAGCGACGGTCACGGTCTTGTAGAGTACAAGCATGCAACTATTCCAGCAGACTTATGAACAAAACAACGTCGTAGCGACGGTCATGGTCTGGTATAGTTCAAGCATGCAACTATCCCAGCAGACTTCTGAACACAAAACAACGTCATAGCGACGGTCATGGTCTGGTATAGTACAAGCATGCAACTATCCCAGCAGACTTACGAACACAAAATAACGTCATAGCGACGGTCAAGGTCTGGTTGAGTACAGGCATGCAACTATCCCAGCAGACTTATGAACACGAAATAACGTCGTAGCGACGGTCATGGTCTGGTAGAGTAAAAGCATGCAAATATCCCAGCAGACTTATGAAGACAAAATAACGTCGTAGCGACAGTCATGGTCTGGTAAAGTACAAGCATGCAACTATCCCTTCAGACTTATGAAGACAAAACAACGTCGTAGCGACGGTCATGGTCTGGTAGAGTACAAGCATGCAACTATTCCAGCAGACTTATGAACAAAACAACGTCGTAGCGACGGTCATGGTCTGGTTTAGTTCAAGCATGCAACTATCCCAGCAGACTTATGAACACAAAACAACGTCATAGCGACGGTCATGGTCTGGTATAGTACAAGCATGCAACTATCCCAGCAGACTTACGAACACAAAATAACGTCGTAGCGACGGTCATGGTCTGGTAGAGAACAAGCATGCAACTATCCTAGCAGACTTATGAAGACAAAACAACGTCGTAGCGACGGTCATTGTCTGGTAGAGTACAAGCATGCAACTATCCTAGCAGACTTATGAAGACAAAACAACGTCATAGTGACAGTCATGGTCTGGTAGAGTATAAGCATGCAACTATCCCAGCAGACTTATGAAGACAAAACAACGTCATAGCGACGGTCATGGTCTGGTATACTACGAGCATGCAACTATCCCAGCATACTTATGAAGACAAAACAACGTCGTAGCGACGGTCATGGTCTGGTAGAGTAAAAGCATGCATTTATCCCAGCAGACTTATGAAGACAAAACAACGTCGTAGCGACGGTCATGGTCTGGTAGAGTACAAGTAAACCCAGTAGACTTATAAAGTCATAATAGCGTCGTCGCGACGGTCATGGTCTGGTAGAGTACAAGCATGCAACTATCCCAGCAGACTTATGAAGACAAAACAACGTCGTAGCGACGGTCATGGTCTGGTATAGTACAAGCATGCAACTATCCCATCAGACTTATGTAGACAAAATAACGTCGTAGCGACGGTCATAATCTGGTAGACTGTAAGCATGCAACTATCACAGCAGACTTGTGAAGACAAAACAACGTCGTACCGACGGTCATTGCGTCGTATCGACGTTTATACGACGTTGTATTAAGATATGGCGTAGCCAGAACGCTGAAAAAATTACGCTCATAAAAGGGAGACTACTGGATCAGGCAGTCATTCTTTTCAATTTCGTCCCTTTTCAAAATGGGAACTTCTCTGAGGGAGCAAATTCTTTCCTAAGAGCAGTACCTCATGTTATGGAAGATCACCTTTACCACATTTAGTGACCTCCCTTGAACGTTACTATTTCTATTATGCACGTGCGTAACTGTTTAACGCCAATGTTAAGGTTGTTTGCCTGCTGGGTATGCGATACAGCTCTCTACACCCAAAATAGTTTGACGCTTGATAAACCCTTATTTGTCACCCCTTTAAACAGGGGCTTCAACATACGTCATAGCAGGGAGCTCGGAAATATTTTGATCCGCCATTTTGGTGCGATAAAAAGGTAAGAAAATTGCTTAAAGCAAGGTGTTTACATTTGAAATATACAAAACTTGTACTTTAGGTGTTGACTGTGAATATTTTCGCCTCTTTTATGACCCACTTGTGAGAGAATTTTGCCTAGCAATAATTTTCCAACTTTAATTGCTGCAACACAGTGATTCTCATAAAAGATACGCATGTTTAGTATGGAGATCATGCCTGCCTGAAATGCGATGGTTAACTAGTCTATCCTAGTTTTGAACCGGGATGTCATAAGTGGGATATAGGCATAACGATATGCACGTACATACAAGAGGCAATGTAGTCTAGTCTGCGTAAACGGCTACATTCGATGCCTCCAAGTTTATAACAACTATTAGTCTCAAAAATATTGGATTATTTTGAAATTAATTACTTTGAATTATATGTTATAAATATGTGTTTTAGATAACGAAAAGAATACAGTTATAAAAAGATAAAAGAAAGCTAAATGAGTGGGAAAAATTCTGGATATGAAATATCTACTGGACCCTTTTGTGGTCACTTCGTGACATATACTTATTGACTGCATTAGAATAAATGGTTGTAAAAATGTACATTGGTCGACCTGAGTAATATGCTTTTTTAAAACATCAAAATTACCTATTTTTCAGACTCTGAACTAATTATCACAGGGAAAATGGACAATTTTAAGTTAAATATTAAGTTTTAGCTTAAAACTACTTTATGGCATCCCTTTTAAGTGCTTTTACGCAGGAACTTAAAAGCGCATTGATTTTAAGCACCTATCAGCCATTGCGTAAAAACACTAAAAAGGGATGCCATAAAGTTTTTACGCGTGTGCATAATGATGCTTAAATATGCTTTTATAGAATTTTTCAGCAATAGTTTTAAGCTATGACATAAAGC
Source organism: Loripinus fragilis (assembly GCA_964019695.1). Lineage (NCBI taxonomy): Eukaryota > Metazoa > Mollusca > Bivalvia > Lucinida > Lucinidae > Loripinus > Loripinus fragilis. Next base: position 51,596,081 of record OZ026528.1, on the reverse strand, counting down.
TTTTACGAGTGACTTAAAAGTGCTTAATATATATGGATATTGTATTTTTAGGCAGATAAATTAAAGGTACTTAAACGTATGTTTTTTACGCAGGAGAATTAATAGTGCTTATGTAGCTATGCTAAAGGAGAAACATTTGAAGGTTTTGACGCATACACAGCATATGCAGTGGATTCGGTGCTAATGTAAATATCAGCTTTTGACAAACATCCGTGCAGTATCACACAATATATTTACCAAAGCCATGTTCAGGGAATTTTTTCTTGTGCACCATAAATTTATGCATCTCAAAATTATTAGTTTTAAAAGGTTGTAGGTGTCTCTTCATAGAAGAAGGGTCATTATGCCTCAAATGTGCCGCTACCCAGGTCACGAACACACATGGATAAAGGCCAAAAACAAAGTGACCCTCTCATAATATTTTTCATCAGGAAAAGGGCTTGTCTCTTATGGTACACCATTGTGCCCTTTATTCCGTAAAAGCAGATATTCAGCATATTATGGTTGTAGTAAAAACTTCTTTGTTTCGTTTTTGTTGTATGTAGATTTGGTGTTTTGCTTTTTCGCCCCAGAAAAACAATATTCTGGAACAGTATAACGTTATCGGACCCAGGTGTCCTTCTTCAGTACCTTAGCAAAAAATCAAAACACTGTTGTGTGATTTTGCTAAAATCTATTTGTATTTTGTGTCTTATTTGACCGATTTTCGTCGCACAGGGCGCAAATAATCGTCGTGCGAAACGCTAATAAACGTCGTATGAAATGCACATTGTCATCGCACAAGGTATGGATAGTCTTAAGAGATAAACAGTTTGTTACTGTGCTTTTAAACTCTGTTTTATAGAGCCTGTTGGGTTGGTTACCAAGCTGTGTAGACTCTTATAGAGTTTTAAGAGGTGGCAGGTGTCTCTTCATGAAAGAGCTATGTGTAGACTCTGCTGTTTATTATAGAGTCTGTCTGGTGGGTTGTTTACCACGCTATGTGTAGACTCTGCTAATCACTAGTTTCTTCTGCATGTGGTCATATCAAGTATCAAACGGTTTTTTGCGCACTCAGGTTCTTAGTACATCCTTTGAAGTCGTTTACAGGTGTTTTACTAATTTGACCCACGCTGCATACCATAGTTCCCAAGGTTGTCGTTTTCTTTGTAAGGATGGCATTGGAAATTATTTTAATTCAACGCGTGTCTATGGGGTTGGATCGTCTCTAATGCAGACGAATCAGTTAGCGCTCTTTTTTCTTTAAACACACGCTTATATATACGTTTTTGCTTAGTTATAGTCAACGTTTTCCCTATGTTTAATGCTTGTTAAGCGAAAAAAAAGAGGGCGTTTCAGTGTTAAGCCATGAATTGGTTTGGTTTTGGGGGTGCGTATCCTACCACATTCAGTTAGAAAAAGGTTTAAAACTTGTTATTTTCTATAGAAACGACGTTGTTTTAAACGACTGGTTGAAAGAACATGACTTTTTAAGTTGTAATATTTTTGAAGACAAAATAAGCATGCGTCATGCTTTGATCATGTTTATTTTGTTTGTTTGTTTTGTTTGATTTGATTCTTTACGTCCCATCAACATTCTTTCAGTTAAACAGGGACGGGTCATCCTGGGTTGAACCACTACTAAGCTGGGATAAATGTGTCTTGCTCAAGGACCACAACGCAGTGACGCCCGTGAGGCTCAAACCCGCTGCCCCTCGGTCTCAAGTCAAGCACTCTTCCACTGAGCAACTGCGCTCCCTCATGTTTATTTTATACAATTCGTATATGTACTTGTATAACATAAGCGGATCCAGAGGGGGCATGCAGAGGGTCCAGCCCCCATCGATTTTCCTAAATATTTTTTTTTTTCAAATGGTAAATTTATGGGGCCACCCCTGCTCTAAAGCTACATCCCCCCCCCCCCCCCACACTCGAGAAACTTTTCTGGATCCAAAAATCTATAACATCTGTGTTGAGTACAGGACAAAAATTCATACACGTTACATGTAATACGTTCAGCGGATTACAGTCAAAACGTCCCCAAGTCAAAACGTCCCCGAATTGGTCAAAACGTACCCAAAAATTGGTCAAAACGTCCCCATGGTAAAAAATGTTGGTCAAAACGTCCCCAAAATGATTTATTACTCTATATTTTATGAAATTTTAGGCATAATCTGGGATGTTTGAATGAGACTGTTTTAGATAAAACGTTTTATCTAGATTCCATTCTGTTATTTCAGTAAAATAGCATTAAATATGCAGTTTTCCGACAATCCTTCTACACACGATCCTTCAAATATTACATTTATTCATTAGCTTTTTGGTGATTTGATTTGTGGTTATTATCAGGCAATCGCTATGATTGTTAGTTTGGAGTAGTTAATTAATTTTGAGCAAACATATGCATAAAGTTTAAATCTAAATCTAGGTCTACACAGTATATAAATCTCATTTCCAACAAGCGCAAAATTTGCCTAGGGGAAATGCTTTTGGATAAATATCAAAATTGATAATAGTTGATTAACGCTATTAAAACAGGTGTCTAATACATGTAAAATTGAACTGTTTGATAAAGACGTGTGAAAAACCTGCAGCTCAGAAATAATGACAGTGACTCCTCAAATAAGAAACTTAATTAAGAAATTTCCATTCATAGAATGCAGTGATTCATTTACAATTTTGGGCTTATGGGTGCTGGGACTCGCTGTTTCCCATATCAATGAGTCCAACTGCAAACTTATGAGTCCAGAACACTATTTTTAATGACAAGTCTGCAATACTATTGCATCCTGGGACTCGCTGAAATAATAACTTTGCATCCCAGAGACAAAATTATGCGCAAAAGATGCAGGATGCGCAGGTAACAAAATCACTGCAGATGTATGCACATATCGCATGCAAGAAAACAAATGTATCTGTTGTGTATTGTCTTGTTGTGCATCAGTGTTATATTGCAGTCGTCCGTCCATACGTCTGATGGGTGGAGGCATGCATTTACTTATCGATGGATAAAAGTCTATAAACCGTTATTTATTACTTACGAACGTACGGACGCATGCGTATGTGTCTTTCTGTTCGTACACGCAGATTTTTGGTGTAGTATCTTGCATGAATCTACACAGTACAGTCACGGACGTATATATTAAACTCTACGTCCATGGTACAGTATTTCAGAATACAAATACCTGGTAAACCGTCAATGTTATGCATACATTTGTTTGATAAGAAAAAAGGAAAATGCTAAATTAGGTTCTTATATGTAGGGGCTAAATTTTACAATGTCATGTTCGATAAAGTGTATCTAAACAAATTTAAAGTGGAAATCTCATCCCTTCCTCGAAGATCACCGAGTGACGCGACCTCAGTATGCCCGCGATGATCCATATGTGCAAACTATAATGCCGTAGTGAGTCACATGTAAAGTGCCTGCATGCACACTACATAAGTACTTACCATCAAAAATTTAAACGACATTTTTTAATGAGACAAGCACCCAAAATGCAAAAGAACATTTTCTGTGTGGAACAATTTTATTTGTTACTCTTGTCATAAAGTGATTAAAAACCGCACCTATCAGGTTGCATGGATGCGCAGTTTGGTCTGGGCCTTCCTACAGTTTTCTTATGATGTTTGGATAATTATTATATACTTTGTATTGAGCGAATAACAACGGCGAGGATCAGACTGCATGAAAGCACATCCTGGTCTGCGCCGTTGTTGTTCGCATGCAACTAAGTCAGGTTTTCTTGCAACATGCCCCTCCTGTCATGAGTAAATGTATATTTTGTTATAAATGTGTATCTGATAAAAAAAATGAAATTTAAAAAATAAAGTATGTTTATATACATGATATACTTGTGTTGTTGTTATGTCAGTTCTCGTCGTCCTAGTGATGTTGGGTTAACCATGACAAAATGCTCTTGCACTTTATTAATTATCGGTCATACGTAGCCAAAGTCGGTGTATTGTATTAACTCTTTGTATGCTGGTGTCTTATGCTGAAAAATTTTGCAAGGGACTTATAAATACCCAAATCAGACCTGACATAACGTGGAATTATCTGGACTTTATGATGGTAATCCCAAAACAGTCCTTTAAAAACGTCATTTTGAATTAGAAAAAGAAAAGCAGACATCAAAACACGCGAAAAACGATTATGCTCTAACGTTGATCTAAAGCAGCACGAACATAAAATACCCCATCAAATCACCATTTCAAACTTTCATACATTAGTGCCAGACACTAAAACAAGCCTTTTCTTTGTTGGAATCCCATATTTCTTCGATAAATCTCCATTGAAAAATGAGGACGTTTAATGGAGACGTTTTGACCAATCTTGTTTTTCGTGTTTGGGGACGTTTTGACCAATTCAGGGACGTTTTGACTAGAGGGCGTTTTACTATGGGACGTTTTGCCTTGCACCCCGTTCAGCAATTTAATATATATCAAACAAGGCTGATACAGTTAATATATTACAATACATATATAAGGTAAAAACAAAAAGAAAAAAGAAAATGTAAAAATGGGATTCGACCCATCACCCTGTGAGTTAGTTTACCGTAAAGAAAACAGTATGGGTTCTTATCCTCTTCGCCACAATTAATACACGTAGTTCTTACCTCTTTTGTTAGCTTACCATTATTAATTACAGCCTTCTCTTTACGGATATCAACGGAAATTACCGGATGTTCTTGTTTATTTCCCCGGGTAACCTACACACCCTTTTTAGCGGATAAGTCGAAAATTAAAAAGTACAAAACACGTCAATAAACATTGTAGGGATTATAGCACTATAGTAGAACTTAATGGACAATAACCTACAAATAATAGTTTAGTTGACCGTAACCTACAAATATCGGCAATTCTTCCCTACGGAAGAGGTATCGTGCCGTACATTTTTTTCAAACCATCGTGGCAGATATGTCTTTACATTTCTTGAGTTTTAACTATCATTCTTCCAGGGTCAAGGTGAAAATCATATCTAAAACTATTGAATAAAAAGTGCAAAAAATAAACATAACATGCGATAGATGAATAATCATTTCATGGCATGTACTTTCAAGTCAGCTTTTCACCAACAATGCAATTATAAGACATCGTGTATGTCATTGATATGATTTAGAATAAAAAAAACCTTTATCGCTAGAACCCCTTTAATATCATTGTTGGACTCGGGTTTTCAATAATGTATGAAAGAATGCAGGATTTCAAAAGAAGAAGGCATGCAGAGGGACTATGAACACCCAAAAAGGGATCGAAAGGGCAGCACTCTCGCGTCTAAAATTGGATTGTAGGCAACTCGGTACTGGCAAGCGACCATGTGACACCTTTCTCTTCATCCAGACCATTATCCTTGATTTATTTTAAGCTTGATATTAAATACTCATTTGTTGCATTTAAATGTCCATTTTCTTTACTTAAACTTGTGTCTGACAATCTCGCTTCTGTTTGAGCGTCATGCAACATTACCTTTTTTAAGAGCATTATTACCCAGTCTTTATATGAACAATATAATATGGTGACTATTATGTATTCTAAATTATTATCTATTACGAGGGTCAGTCAAAAATAACTTATTTTGTTTGTTTGATTTGATTCTTTACGTCCCATCAACAATCTTTCAGTTACATAGGGACGAGTCTTCCAGGGTTGAACCAGTACTAAGCTAGGATAAATGTGTCTTGCTCAAGGACCACAACGCAGTGACGCCGGTGAGGCCCGAACCCGCTGCCCTTTGGTCTTGAGTCAAGCACTCTACCACTGAGCCACTGCACTCCCTCGTTCAAAATAATTGAGAGTTGATTCATATCTTTTACGTAGGCTAACGTACACAAGTGAAGTTTGGCACATGCATGCAATGAACTGTCCTGCGTCAGAATATGAAATATACAAACCATTGCAAAGTGTGGATTATTGTTGCTTAGCAACCGAAGAATGTGAAATAACTTCATGCATTCACGCTGGAATATAGCGTTGCCATGGAAACACTATACAAAATTTAAGTTACATTAAATTGCGTATTTATTGGAAATAAAGTATGTGATTGTATTTTGAGAAATGCAACAACTGAGATTGAGGCGTTGGGAGTTTATTACATAAATAATAGGAAAATTACTAAATTTTCTGAAAATTTCGCCCCAAAATATACCCCACCCATCAGCTACGGTACATTTTAGAGCAATATTATCAACTAAGTATCATATCATATGACCATTCTATTGTAGTTGGTTTTGACATCTGAATGCATATCTTGAATATTCCCAGGAATAAACGGTTGTAATAGCAATAAAAACTGGTGTTTTAGTTAAAAATGTAATTTCCATCGATTCTGGTTGCTAGACAACGAACATTGCATGTATTGTATTTACTATCAATTAAACTTCTTCAAAACATTGCTAACTCATTGTTTGATACAGTTGAAGAGATAAAAAGTCCGTTATTATACTGTTTTAGATTTGAACTGATTTTAAATTCATGGCTGCTTAGTCAGAAGTGTTGTCAGCGCGAACCCTCATCGCTGAGAGACGGTCTTTGGTTGCCTAGCAACAGCACATTGAAGATGATAATACGTCAACTTCTATATGTTATGAAGTCCGAAGGTTCATTCTATATGTGTATTAAGTTTCAGCCAAAACTGCCTACCCAGTAAAAAGATATTGGCCAACTTTTGGTTATTTTTGATTGACCCTCGTAACATTGTGCAATGTCTGTTCTTTATCATAACATGGCATAAATGGTATTTAGATAATTAGGTAAGCGTATGTAGATGGTCTTTAATACACGACTGATAAGGGGGTGGGGCTGTGTGTGTGTGTGTGTGTGTGTGTGTGTGTGTGTGTGTGTGTGTGTGTGTTTCAGTCTCGGAATGTCTTTTTTTCTCTCAAAATGTCATATTTCGTCATGCAATATTGGCTTTCAATAGACCATTGTACCATAACTTTGGGTATCGTTATAAGACGAGGTTTATATTCGAAATGAAGAAGTCATATAAGAAGATTGGGCTTTTTGCGCTTTATATATGTTTTCGAAACTATAATTTATGAGCATGGCATACTGTTTATACTTTTCATAAAAATGGGATATAAATAAGGTAAGACAACAGTAAAACTTGTGTAAAACGGCGGCTCTCAATAAGGCCTTCGAGTCAAGGGCATTCTGCAATACTTTTGACCTTTATTAAGCGAAAAGCATGAGGACAGCCTGGCCCCGAGGTTATTAAACTAGAGTACAGTCTCAAACTCAAAATTGTCATGAAGATCTTTGTTTTGTCTATTTTTGAGTTGCCGTTTTAAACAGGTTTTTCTGTAAATAGAGAATCTTACACAAGTTGTAATCCCCCAATGGCGGGGGCAGGTAAACTTTACGAAGTAGTGTAGGGACGTGCCAAGAACTGGTGTCTTATTTTCAGAGTCTCTCTGCAAGTTCAGGTACAGGAGTGTATGTGTGTCATCGTTGATAATATGGGACAGGACTCAAGTATACCTGTCCGGAGACGTATGTTAATAATGGTGGGCTTGAGACATGTTTTGGCCACTTTAGACTCACAAAAAGAAAGCGAGTATCCACACACTATGTTTTCGGCCTTATACAAAGCAGTTATATGGTAAAGCAAGAATGGGCGAAAATCGACCGATAACCCTCCCGAACAGTAAAATGGAAAATGATTATACGAATGATATAACAAGATATTGAAGCTTCTTGGATCGCCGGAATTACGTTTTCAAAGAGGTGCAGTGGTGTTAAAATTAGGCAAAAACTTCATTTTTAGAAGTGAAATTGCAAATTTCTCAACTCCATTTGCAGAAACAGATACATGACACCAGTAAAGAAAGACTGAAAAATGATTATTTAGTCTTATATAATCCCACTTTGATTTGACTATTATGTCCAAACCGATATCCACATAAATCATGTTTCAAACAAAGGGGTTGTGACAGGCAAACAGAAAGGCTACCTGGATACACTAGCAGGCAAGTAGGCAGAAAGCAAATTAGTATGGTTGGCAGACAGGCTGACATCGGATAGATTTTGCTGCTCGCCGCCCTCGGTACTCTGATTATGCTTAGTGATCTTGAGATCACAATATTTCCAAAAGTTACATGACAATTTTCTTCAAAGCGGTAAATAATCCTAAATCTGAGCGCGAAAATGATTACAGCTTGGCATGACATTCTAACCGTAATAAGATGATCTAAGATCATACTTGTAAATATAAAACAGACTACAATTGAATAATTACCTAGCTGAAAATATCAGGCCGCCACTTTAGTTACGCACCACTTATTAAATGTTACATTTCTCGGAAAATAAATAGGACAGTTTTATTCTGAGACTACCAGCGTACTTTGGGCATTTATGTTGTGCATAATCCTAATAATAGACCTGAACCCACGCGCTAAAAAACTAATTTTCCATACGCTAGTTCTGGCTAACAAAATGGAGCTTTTTGGTACTTAGTACGATTCGATTCTCGAATTTGGGCGGACTCTCCCGAATGCTATGTTACGTAACGTCATTAAACATAAATGACGTCGTTTGGCTCGCCCTTTGACGCTGAATATTTCTTTTTTTTCTGTATAGATTGATCCATATATTCTGTCACAAATACTCCTTTGTCTTATTTTATATTATTGTGATTCAGCTTGAAGCAGGGTTATTGAATTACTGTAAATCTTCTAAAAAGAATAAAATAAAAAGAAAAAAATACTTTTTACAGTAAATACCAAATACACTAAAGCTCGCGTATTTGTCCTGCGAATTAGCGTTTCGTGCGCATTTTCAATGCGTTGTACGTACGTACGACTGAAAGTGCGTGGAAAACGCGAATCAACTCGTATCAACGCAAGGCAAGATTCATGAATATTCATATGTGCTGGGAAGCGTTAGTGCATTATACAATCAAAATTGCCTATAACAAAAAATCGATATTGTGTGTTGACTTTTTTATAGGTAAATCTAATCTATACGCTGAAATTTGCTATATTATTGTGCGTAAAATAATATCATTTCTTACCTCAATGATTTATTTGCTATTAAATCCTTTTAAACGTCTTTTATCCTTCCTATAATGAATGACTAAGCAGCAATGCAATACAATGCTGAACTGCTTTGCTACGCAGTGATTACCGTTGATTCGCTTTGTTAAATGAGCTGTATCGATTGGTAGACTGGTAAATGCGTTTCACTGCAGTTCAACGCATTATCGGTAACGAGCGGCGATTGGCTATTTGGAATTCGCGTTGAAAATACAGTGCGTATTACCTGCGTTTTCATTGCGTTTTCAACGCGAATTTGAAAAGGACAAATAGGCAGGCGGTAGTGTACATGTCATCACGTGAGTTGAAAACATCGAAATTTTCACTCGTACTACGCACTCGTGAAAATTATGATGTTTTCAACACACTCAAAAAAGTAAATACCCTCTATATTTCTCTTGCGTTTTATTCTATAGAAGCACATTTACTTCAAGATTTTTGACTAAGGAACGTTCGCCGTTAGTAAAATGTGTAATATGACGCCAAAATGCATCAGTGTGCACTTTTAAGACATCATAATGTTTACGCATTAATGGCATAGTGGCAAATTTTCGGTTACAATTAGCAAGTTTAACGCTTACTACCCGCATAAACAGGTTGTTTTCATTTGCAAAATTATACTGTGTTTAGTGTGACTGACGTCAATGTAACGTCCCACTGACACAATTTTACGGGTTCTATAAGCATGGAAAGGTAACTTTTGAAGCAAAGCATGCTCTTGTTATCTTAAGGTTTGATAGTACTGGAAGCTTGGAGGCATACAGGTATATGTAGTTAATTCAAATTACTGAGCTGCATCCCAGAGCTCAATTCCCTTCTACCCAGCCTTTTGCATTTCTAACCTCTGTATTTATTATCTTCATGATATATTTCTTTTCTCCAAATACTATCTCATCTTTTCTTAAATGCTCGTCATTATATTGCTACCACTTCATGTTCGAAATATTAAATGCCAAGTATGTAGTACAATATATTTATGTCTTAGGAGAAGAACTAAATAAGCTCTAGCTTTCGATCTAATCCTATTTATAATGTTTGTAATTATTGCATATGTATGTATCTATTTAAGAAATAAATATGTTTAAACCAGCTTCAATTCCGACTATAATGCCTTAAGTTTGATTCGAATATCGATAGTTGCTACTGTAGTATCGTCAAGAACCTACTAGAGATCAACGTAGGGTCAGAACACCGTTACTCTAGTAGATTGTCTAGTTCCCTTCTATAGACATGTTTAGCAAGATGGGTTTAAGATCTGTCAGTAGCCTCAAAATGATTTATTTTCACAAAACAAACCTAACTTTGCATCATTTTCGATCCCACTTATTCGTAATTAATTATTAGAATAGGCTCTCAGTTTACACACATCCGTTTTGTCTAGGATGAAGAATTGAAGTGGAGCATACAGGGCTATTCTTATTGTTTTACTTGCCAACCAACTAAACGTTCCAACTTTAGCCGTTTGGGAGTAAACGTGCGTTTGCATCTATTACGTTAGAACTCCAGTAGGAACTTCAGTTCGATTCAAAGTGAGCATATGGCGTCACCTTTCAAATACCCCTCCCCCGCTTTTCAGAAAGCCAAAAAGTGCTAGGGGTCAGGCCAGTGGTAGTAGATTGTTCTTCTGACACTGCAGGATATTTCAATCCAAATTTGAGCTTTATTTAGTAAAATGCTGATCATAAAATAATATTCCAGGTTTTCGCGTTTCTTATTATTGTGACAGGACTATAGTAGTAGAACCCCTGGCCGGCTAGTGTTCTGAGTACTGTGAGTGTGAGCTGCTGATTCTTTATATCTGCCTGTCTATCTGCTTGCATGCCTTCCTGTCCGTCTCGCTGCTGGTCTCTCTGTCTGTGTGTCCGCCTACGTTCCCCTTTGTGTACAGAATAACAATTTTATATAATGCTTAGCTTAGACCAAATGTTTTTGAAAGCCTTACTTGTATTAACAGCAGGAAGTAATATAATATGGAAATATTGGACCATTTATTATCAATGCATATAATTTAGGATATTTTAGGTAAGCTTTAAAGCCAGGGTGGTAACCCTGGTTTTGTGTTGGGGATAGGGGGCTTGGCTTGGGGATCGCCACTCACTATATATAATGCTGGGTTCCCACTGCTGTCCGATCCGTTACAATCGATTCGTAGCTGGTCGTTGGATTTCTTTGAAATTTCAGGCTTGAATACGAAGTGTTGGGACACTAAATTTTCTTTTTATTGAAAACACGATTTGTTGCGCTCGGATACTTTATAATGATGACTGGTTATTTTCTGGTGACACGATATTCCACGACCTGGGCCCACTTCGAATCGAACGAAAGTCCCTACTATAGTTCTTACTTAATAGTTGCGCGCGCACGTTTCCATCCGAACGACCAAAGTTGGAACTTTGAGTTGGTTGGCAAGTAAACAAAAATAATAGCCCTGTATGCTCCACTTCAATTCTTTGTCGTAGACAAAAAGGATGTTATAAACTGCAGAGCGCTTTCTAATAATCAATTACGAATTTGTGGGACCATAAATTATGCTAAGCTAGGTTTATTTTACAAAAACATATCATTTTGAGGCTACTGACCGATCTTGAACCCATCGTGCTAGATCTTGAACCCATCGTAAGATAATGTCTAGCCTATCTACTAGAGTAACGGTGCTCCGACCATCTCCAGTAGGTTTGTGACGTCACCTTAGTAGCGACTATAGGTGTTCGAATCAAACTTTAGTTACTATAGTAGTGACTATAGTTCGATTCGAAGTGCGCCCTGGATCTCTCGTTCAGATATATCCAGATACGATCACATGATATGATCACATGATTATCCCGATCAAGTCCAAGATGGGGTGTCAATCTTATGCAATCATCAGATAGGGGTTCCCAAGGGAGTGCAGTGGCTCAGAGGTAGAGTGTTTGACTCGAGACCGTGGGGCCGCGGGTTCGAGCCTTACCGGCTTAACTGCGTTGTGGTCATTGAGCAAGATACAGTTTTCCTAGCTTAGTACTGGTTCAACCCAGGAAGACCCATACGGGGCCATCCCTATTTAACTGAAAGATTGTTGATGGGGCGTAAAGAATCAAATCAAACAAAGAAGATAGGGGTTCCTGATTTGGGATGATGAGGCACGCACATATACAGGTTATGGCGCGTTCATCTCGAACTGACGCGCTTTGTTATGACAGGATACGAATGTATTCAAGATAACTTTCACGATCACGAGTAATCCAGATTTGAGATACGATTGAACCTTGTTTCTTGATCTTCTACAGAGTTTGAGCCAATAACCAATGATAGCGAGGGTTGGTCTGAGCCGAAGATGTCAGATTTGAGATACGATTGAACCTTGTTTCTTGATCTTCAACAGAGTTTGAACCAACAACCATTGATAGCGAGAGTTGGTCTGAGCCAGAGATATCAGAATGACAGACCAGATTCATGATAGCAAGAGGAAGAGACACAAGAAAGCAGGCAAAAAGTAAGTGAGTATGATCAGGAGTATAAAATCATAAACTGCAGACCGAGCCACGGCACCATGAGGAAGAGCAACAGAACGTTTACAGTAACAATACATCTGTAACCAGCTTTCTCTTCCTCTCCAAGATGATTGCAAAATTAGAATGGACACAAAATAATGCATACTAAATCAAAGACTAACACAGAACTTCCACAAACAATGAGAAGTACATTAAACGATAGATCAACACAGACAAAACCATCGCCTTAGAACGGACAGCAGCCTTAAGCCACCGAGGGGATTCAATGCATTTTACTAGCGCTATATTATGGCACGCCTCAACTGCCATATAATGTGCACATTATATTCGTCATGTACAAGGGTCATTTTGTTATGTACAAATATATATTCAAGAACAGTAGGCAAGTGCGGATCCAGAGGGGGGACAGGGGTCCGGACCCCCCCCCTGGAAAATCACAAGTTATATGGGTTTCTATAGGAATAAGCAATTGGACCCTCCTACCCCCCCCCCCCTCCCTGGAAAAAGTTGGACCCCCTGGAAAATGTTGGACCCCCTCTGAAACCTTGAAAAATGATAGTTTTCTTTAGTTTTCTTTGAAATTAATCATTTGTTAATTGTAAAATATGCTGAGGACTAAAAAAAAACGTTGTCAGAGCTTTTTTGTCAGATTGACCTGGACCCCCCCCCCCTTACGAAAATTCCTGAATCTGCGCATGAGAAGAGGTGGCACTGTGCAGACGGAATTGTCACACCGATCCCTACAAGATTGAAGCCTGCTTTAGAACATTGTCAAAATTCAAACTAATAATGCCCCACATTTTTATTAAACTCAGACAGGAGTAAGATAATGGTGGGCTACAGCCAGAATTCAGTCTTCAAAGCCTTAGTGGGTGCATCAAACTGGGTGTTTTGTGCGCCATCTATATGCTTAGGCGGGGGCCGCACTACGGTGACATTACAACTGAAAAAATCATCATTATTATTATTAAAAAAAAATTCTTCGCTCGCTCGTAGTTTTTGAATTTGGTTTAAAGTTCTCTGAGAGCATACAATTTGCTCAGATTGTAATACTTTTTCATTTCCTCAAGTCAACAGGCTGTTATCACCTTGTATGTACATGTATGAATCAATGTATATATGTATCATTTTTTCAGAGAAACTGGCTTTTCAAGCTTTTCCTATTATTCCTATTTTTTATCCTAAATTTTAAAGAACTCGATTTTTTTTAACCTTTTATCTCTCTTTGCTTTTTAATCTGAAATTCCTTTCAGACAATAGGCTTTAACCAAAAATAAAAAAAATCCTAGCTCGTTTGGCTCGCTCGGTGTAAAATATGATATTTTTTGAGGGGAGCTCTGGTTTTTTAATTCCTCTTAGCTTTTTACTCTTGAATCGCCTTACCAGAATTTTTCCTCACTCCCTTTGCTCGCTAGTACTCAAATTATATATTTGGTTTCTTAAAGATGGAGATCCATTGCTATGATTTTAATAACGCATGATAATAAATGTATGCAGATTCAAATAGATTTTAGGTAATGTAATAACCAAAACCTTTCCTTGTTCACTTCGCTCACTTGAAGTAAAATTGCATGCATATATTTCTTTTTTTCATAGAAATAGTTTGCTTTGATTTTAATGCTTTTCATCAGGGTGCAATTATATAAATGTATGCGTGCATATACATGCATGCATACATGTGTGTGTGTACATGCATGCATGGGTGTTTTGACATTTAGCAGCATGTACATGCATTAATACGTGTGTGTGTGTGTGTGTGTGTGTGTGTGTGTGTGTGTACATTTTGCAATACCCCCACCCCCCTTCCTACGCCTATGATGTATATCGGATATGTTCAAAATGGTGCGAATTTTTGTTATAATGCATGGACTACTCAACGTATATGGGGGTGGAGGGGCGGAATTCGGGTAGGCTATCTCTGAAAAGTATGACATTTCTGAATAGTTTTTCTACTATGTGATTACCGATCCGGTATGCTTTTTAGAAAACAATAATTTATAAAGAGTGCATTTGGGTAAAAAAACTACAAATGGTGGACAAAAGTTTTCGTCACTTAATAACGTCCCCATTTTAAACAGTGTATTTCGGGGGGGGGGGGAGTTCTAAAAAAATCCTGAAAACTAAAGAAGCTACAATACAAGTCCTGGTTTTGACGCTGCTTTCATCGTCATCATCATCATCATGAAGTTTGCACATCAAATTAATAAGTCAAGACATCACGTAATGCGAAATTGACAGGACATAATCGTGAAACATTTCTGAATGGCATACCATTATGTCAACATAACGAATTGTTTTGAGTACCAGACAAATTGATACTTATACAAGACCGTTTACAGTATTTACATAACAACTTGTTTAAGATTTTTCACATAACGAAATAGAATTTGCACATAACGAAATACACTGTGCACATAACGAAATACATTATGCACATAACGAAATATATTGTGCACATAACGAAATGCATTATGGAAATAATGAAATACATTATGCACATTACGAAATAGATTTTGCACATAACCAAATACATTGTGCACATAATCAAATGCATTATGCACATAATGAAATACATTATGCACAAAACGAAATATATTTTGCGCAATACAAAATACTATGTGTACATAACGAAATGTATTTTGCGCATAACAAAATACATTGTGCACAAACCGAAATATATTTTGCACATAACGAAATACATTATGCACATAACAAAATAGATTTGCGCATAACGAAATACATTTTGCACATAACGAAATACATTATGCACATAAAGAAATGTAGCTTGCTCATAACGAAATACATTGTGCACATAACGAAATACATCATGCACATAACGAAATGTAGCTTGCTCATGACGAAATACATTTTGCACATAACGAATTAAATTTGTTCATAACAAAATTACCCATGTACATGACGATTAGAATGTACTCATTATAAGGCAGTTGAGGCGTTCCATACTAAATCTTCGCCCTAGAATCTGTTGTTAAAACACAAAGTTATTTAGCCCGCATGGAGGCTTCCTATATATTGCAATGTATCAACACAGAGAAACAATCAAATCAAATACTACAGTGTATACGCAAGCTATACAAAAAACCTATCGTGGAAAGGAAATCTGGCTGCACATGAAAAATTGCTGACATACATTTTCTCTTGACCAGGCTCAAATTAGCATTAAAACTAATTATGTAGATTCTTTTTCCAGATCAAGACGCCATTAGAAAGTAAAATTTGTTGGTCGCCGTTTAACACATCTTTTGCAAGAAAGTGACAGTGATGTCAAAAGCCAGTGGTACCCTTGAACTGTACTGTCAGTGATCAGGGGAATTGATGAGGATGATGATGCCCTCTATGAAGTGCAGTTTGATGAAGCGTTCTGTGAGCTAGACAATTTTTTGGAGATCTAAGAAATTCACATATGAAGTGCAGTGATATTTAAGGTAGGCACAGGTAAACTATTTAAACAATGTAAGTCATTTCATATAAAAAAATAAACAAATATGACCAGGAAATGCCACAATCATAGACTGAAGACCATCCTACAGCATCGTGATGAAAACACGGAACACAGACAATCACAACACAATTAAAGTAAAGCAGCCAGCAGCTGTCTCTTCTTCAGAGTGATGACTGCGAAGTTAGAAAATGCCCCAAGAACCTCACCATAAGACAAGGTCCTATCACTAAAACCCAGACACACAATGGGAGCAACAACAATATAATTTGCCAGCCAAATACTTTAGTTTTAGTAGTATCAATGGTAAAACTACTAACACTAAGTCATCGAAATATTGATATGCTACCTATGCAATAAATACACATTATCATATTAGTAACTTGATCTGGCGTACAGTATCATGTCGAGTGGATGAGATCATACCATCGGATCACTCAAGACGCGTAGCGTCGAGGGTGATAAAATAGTATGGCCTCATCCACGAGACGTGATACTGTACGCCAGATCAAGTTACTATTATGATAATATGTTTATTAGATGCCTTTTTCAGACATATTCTGATTTTATAACCTGTTTTTGTATTTAATCCCAAAAATGTGGGAACGTTTGCCATAACGTTACGTTTCTTGACGTCAAGTCATCATTTTTTCTGTCTCTGGTTCCATGTTTGAAATTTACTTTACGTAACGTCGCCATGATGAAAAATATTTGTGTCTGACGCGGGTGAAACGGGATCAAAAACATCAACAGTTTATTGTCTTGAAAGCAACGGCAATGTTCTGTACACTGTATCTAATGCTTCGTTAAAGATGTGCCCAGGAATAAGTGTCAATGAAAATAAACACGTGTTATTATGCGACAAGGAAAGCAATAAAGTATTTTTGATAACAAAAGATGGCAAAGAAGTACGTGAGTTCTTGACAGAAAAAGATGGTCTTTATCAGCCATACACAACCAGCTTCCGTCGCAGTGATGGAACTCTTGTGGTAGGATGCAGAAATCGTAATGACATACATGTGTTCACATTGAAGTAAGAAATTAGCTCAAGAGATTTTCGATTATAAGGCATCGGCAAGCAGTGAAAGCTCAGACAAGACTGTGCATATGCACAGTCTCACCAGAGCCTTCACTACTCTCATTTACAAAGTATAGAAGTAGAGGAGGACTCAGACCAAATATTAGATCTCTAGCCCCCGTGTATTTGTATAGGCATTCATAGGATAATAAAGCACATTGTGCACAGTCTCACCAGAGCCTTCACTTCTCACATACACAAAGTATAGAAGTAGAGGAAGACTCAGATACAGTATTAGACATCTAGCCCTGCTAGATAAAAATAGGCATTTAAAGAAGGATTTTACGCATATAACTGCCACCTGAATTTTTTTGCCAAACCAGTTTTTGGCAAAATGACCTAGTACTTTTAGTTGACATAGAAAGCTAAAGTGACTTATTTCCAGTAGAATAGACCCTACTGAGGAAATTCTATAGGTTTTTGGCTTAAAATCTGTTATGACCTAGAAAATATTCCACGACAAAGGTCAAAATCCCCGCGGGGATTTGCAAATCCCCGCGGGGAAAATATTTCCCCGCGGGGATTTTTCACCATCCCCGCGGGGATTTTTTCCCCGTGCGAAAAATTTCCCCGCGGGGATTTTCGAAAATTCTAAAACTCATCTTTTTATTCAAATATGACAAGATCTCATGTTAATGGTGTGTAAAAATGAATGTCCACCAGTAATAACAATTTTTCATTTTTCCCCGCGGGGATTTTTCCCCACAGGGATTTTTGGAGAAAAAATCCCCGCGGGGATTTTTAAAAATCTGTTTAAGGGTCTAAAATCAAGCTTAGGTTCACTCTTGCAATCTGTTTGACACATTTGAGTATGTTTCAAGTATATATTAACATTTTTATTTTCCCCATGGGGAAAAATCCCCGCGGGGATATTTCCCCGCAGGAATTTTTCCCCGCAGGGATTTTTCCCCATGGGGATTTTTTTCTGCACAGTATTCATCCTTAGAGGATTTTATTCAATGGCAAAGTATTTTTTCTGCATTTATTCACATTTATATTGTATATGGTATGGATCCAGCTCAGTTGCTGCATGTTGTAGTGAAGCAAGCAGGTAAACTGTAATTTAGATTTACTTGATCACAAACCCAAAGACAGTTTTTCACATTATGCTGCCCATATACCTGTATTCACAGTAAAGCTGCACCTGTTAGGGCCACCTGCTTGTTCCATCTCTTTATTCACTTTGCAAAGAGTTTAGATCCAGAGCAGGCCCTACATCTCAGGTACAGATTACAGGATCAGGATCCAAGCTGTTTGATATTGTGGTGTTTTTTTCTGAATTTGCTTGGGCATAGTAATAAAACTAATATTGTTAATATCAGCTAATAAAAATAAATCATTTGTCTTCTTTAACAGTTTATGTTAAATAGTTGAGAGGTTATATGAGTTTAGCATTAGTGTTGTCTGCTGATTCTTCCTGATTTAACTTCTTCAAAACAAATTCAGTCAATATCAATAGAATGACAAACAGTTGGATTCCGACTTTGTCTTAAGGGATAATTAGTAGGTTTGTTTTGACATGCACAGTCAAACAAACCGTGCCTCCTTTAAGCAATAACAGTTTGAATCCAGATCAGGCCCAACAATGTGTTAGACCGGATCTTCGTCCAAACTGTTTGCTTAATATTTGTTTATCAGCAGACAACATTAGCGGATAAAAGGTCGGAGAGGCGATATGCATATGACTGAATTACTGGCAATAGTACAGTGTACTGGGCCGACCGGATTAGTACTCTATGTGCCAGAACAACCACCTAAAACAAGAAAACTGGACACTTTAGAGTACTCCACAATAAATCAAGTTATACAAATATCTACACCCATGTAGGCAGTGCTCCACCATCTTGTTTTGGAACTAAAAAATCACCACCCTCTACCACCTGACCGCCCCCGCCCCCCTTCAGATTTTTATATTATGCTGTCTAATAACTGTATTTACTGTAAAGCTGCACCTGTTAGGACCACCTGCTTGTGCCATCTCTTTATTCACTTTGCAAAGAGTTTAGATCCAGAGCAGGCCCTACATCTCAGACCTGATCAGAATCCAAACTGTTTGACATTGTGGTGGTATTCCTGAATTTGCTTCGGCATAGTAATAAAACTAATATTAATATCAGCTAAGTATACATAAAAAATTCCACTTTAACAGTTTTTGTTAAATAGTTGAGAGGTAACATAATTTTAGCATTTGTGTTGTCTGCTGATTCTTTATAAAATTACTTTTCAAATATTCAGTAATACCAACAGAAAGTGAAACAGTTTTGATCCGGATCAGGCCCAAATGAAATATGTATTCATAATTTTGATGACTTTTTGGCCATATGCTACACTACAAACTTTGCCACGCGTAGAAATCATATAATAATTATATGATTCTTATATAAAAACTTTCATATAATACTTGTTAAAAAAAGGCAGCCGCATGCGGATCTTATAAAACAGATTATATTATTCTTATATAAGAATGATATAATTTTACGTAAATTGAAATACACATGATAATCAGATGATACTGATAATCATTTTCACATAATAATTATATAAAAAATCATATGAAAATCATATCATTGCCCTTTTATATAAATATTATATATGTGCCTTTATATAAATTTAGCCGCATGCGGATCTTATAAAACAGATTATATTATTCTTATATAAGAATGATATAATTTTACGTAAATTGAAATACACATGATAATCAGATGATACTGATAATCATTTTCACATAATAATTATATAAAAAATTATATGAAAATCATATCATTGCCCTTTTATATAAATATTATATATGTGCCTTTATATAAATTTACATAAAAAGGCAATCACATGTGAATGATGTGTAATGCACAGTATATGAAACTTACATAAAAATGTTTACAAAACTTAATTCACCACACATGAATACCACATGTATTAGTTTACTTATAAATCTTATATGACTAATTTTGTGTAATAATCATACAATAATCCAGGCCTCCTGTATGAACTTCTTTATTGTTCAGCATCTCAACAGCCAAGCCTGAGGTTGTTTCTTTTTTGGTTATTTTTTCATGCTCAATCAACTAAGATTGAAATTTCAAATGCTAAATGAAATGCTGATAATAAAGTCTTTTCCAAACTCTTAGATGTTGTAATTATCATGCTAATAAATGATAAAATGAATTTGTAACATTTATGAGAATGATTAATTTCATGCTCAATTGAGTTGAGCATGAAAAAAAGCTTGATAACCTTAGAGCCAGGTTTGTAGGTAGAACAAGAGCAGTTTCTACTGTACCAGTTCTTTTGTTTTAGATAGGTATTTAAACAAACCTATTGCAGTGATGCACGGATTACAGACAAAAGTCCTCAAAATTTTGAATGGAGATATGGGGACAACATTGAACCATGCAATAAAATGATGATATCACTGTCAGACTGATAAAGTATAAACATTACAAAAACAGATAACAACATGTATTTCGATCTTCTAATTTTTTTTAATATAACAGCAAAGACATGTTATAATGAAATACATATATATATATAGCAGGAGTGAAATTCGAAATTTTCCAAAATCCTGATTTTCAAAATTCATATAATAAAATTTTAAAACATGCTGTATGCTTATGACAAAGTATTAACAAATTAAAGCTTTAAAGGTCAGTTATCTTTAGATTTAGTCTGAAAACAAATCAAAAGCAATAATAATCTAGGAATTCAGCATTTTGAGGCTGACTTTCCATTGAATAGAAAGTCAGCCTCAAAATCCTAAATTCAGGAATTATCCTGAAAACATCAGAAATGGGGCGAATTAATCGTTAATGCTAATGCATTATTAATGCATTACTTTTTTCCAGTAATTCAAGGTAATGATTAATTCACCAGTTTTTGAATTACTTTAATGCTAATTCAATGCATTTCTTTAGTCAAAATTCACTGCATTACTTGCATTACTTTGAATTACTGTCTAACATAAGCCTTGCCATATACAGACTGCACAATAGAGAAATGAGATACACAACAAAAAGATGTGTTTCCATAAGTTATTTCCAATCACAGTTTCCTTTTGTTCAACTTGCTTGTAAAGACTTCTATTTGACTAAGGAATATGCAAAATGATCTGTGAAACTTGCAAGTAAAGGTTTTGATTTTATATCAATAATGTGAAACAGCTTACAGTTACTGGAAATCCCACATGAACCTAGAATAGTGAAAATGTAGTTAGGAAGTGTTGAAATGTAAGGTATTTTATCCCATTATATAAAAGTCAAATGTTTTTAAAATCTATAAATCATTTTAAAACTAATTAAATGAGTTTAAATGGTGTGAATATGTTACAATCCAATATCAAATAAACAAATGTGAAATGTTTTGATCACACTTGATTGTTCTGTTCATACATTTTGACACTTGACCACTGGCACTAACAGTGTGTCTTTTAGGTCAGTTTTGCGGCAGGGTAAATATATTGGATTCAAAAAAAATAAGAGATTAGGGATTAAGATGCAGTCTGCACTTTGTTGATAGGACTATCCAGTCAAGATACTCAAATTGTTTATTTTCTTCTCATAAAATATACTTCCAAATAAGAAACTATTTTGGAAAGCTTCGCAGTGGTATAATAATAATATACAATGAAATATCATTTCATTGGTTGCTACATCTCAGTGATACTCCCTCCAATCAGTGACCTATATTAGAGTGACTAGACACTTCATTTTTCAGCTATATGGGTATGTCCTGGCATGTGTCACGTGACTAACGCCTGGTGCGCCTTTTATCGTACACACTCAAAATGGCTATGCAGCTTGTGAAACCGCTGCATTTATAGGTACATTAAAGAGCGTACTTCGTCGTAAATATTGCTTATTGGTAAATATTGTTAATAACAATCGAAAAAACATATATGAAATATTGCTAAATGCTTTGTTTCTGCAATGTAAAAACTAATCCGATTGAGTTATGACCGTGTAAATATCGGCCGATTTTAAAAAAGTTGCGGAAATCGGGAAAAGTGGCTTCAAAAATACCTCTTTCACTCTGACAAATAAAGCTTTAAACATGGCTATATCTGTGTCTCGATTTATCAATATTCATAAACTAAGATGTCCAATGATTCATAATTATCGGAATTTTATAATTTTGGTGTTTATAAAGGTGTTAAAAAATTAGGTAAACAATAGAGAAATTACGCTGTGTATTCAAAAACAGCGGTAAAAGCCAATAGTGTAGATAAATGATATCGAGTTTCCCTCCTTTACCTGTGTAAGATACACAACAGTGTTATTTGAGTTGAGTATTGGTATTTTATTGGTGTTTCTAGTCACTCTTATATAGGTCACTGCTCCAATTTTCAAAAAAATTATGAAATTCCAACAAATGTTACTGATAAGATTATGAAATTCACTACAAAAAGTGTACATATTGTAGCCAGTGTGGCTCATTTGAAATATTTATATATATATAAAATATTTATATGCGAAATTTACAAGTTTAAGGTATGCACATATTTTGTTCAGTATGTTAAAAAATGTGCGCGGCCTGGGCTTCAGAGTTAACAGTATTGTAGGATTCTGTTTCATGTAAATGAAAGTAATGCTTAATTCAATGCATTACTTTCTTAAATAATGCTAATTCAATGCATTCCTTTTTCAAAATCAAGTAATGCTAATGCTAATTCAATGCACATTTTTGGCAAGTAATGCTAATTCAATGCGTTACTTTCCAAAGTAATTCGCCCCATGTCTGGAAAACATTCACCAAAGGGGTAGGCATGGTAGGAGAGGCATAACTGACTTTAATATTGTCTATTTGTATTGTATGACACTATCTTCCTTGTCTTTAAGAGTCTACCGTATATCTTCCTACAAAAGTCATTCCAAAAATTAGAGCAGGTCTTCTGTCTAAATAATTTCTTCTGAGCTACCAAAGATTTCTGAAAAAGAATAAAATAATAAACATTATTTAGGAATATTATATTGACTTTATCATCGATGTATAAACTCTCACCAATCACTTGCAAACTTAAAGCCCTTCTGGCTTCACCATTAATGATTCGTTAATTGATTAAACAGAGAGTTAAAACATCTAACAATTCACAACTAGAGAACCATAGGTTTTGAAATGCTGAATATGACACAAAAACAAAAGAATTTTGATTTTCTTGACCATTTTCTAGCTAACATTTTTGGGGTCTAGAAATTCTAAAGTCATCTGCTTAGTACATCTACTGCTTATATCAGTGTATCATAGATGCAATTCTATGAATCCAGATCAGACTGCTTCAAAGGGAGCAGTCTGATTAAGGTTATTGTTGCAATACATGTATATTATGCCACAAAGTACTTATAAGCAGAGAAGTAAGAGCAGAATGAGTGTGAAACTGAGGTCATCCAATTCAGAATGAGACTTTCTATAGTGAGGAGAATTTACATGCTAGACTTATGAAATCTCGTACATACCTAGCATGTCCCTTTGTTCACATACTAATTTTCCAGGTGATAAATATCTTCAGTTTGTGTTGCTAAGCAACATTTAAAAGAAGACTAGGTAAACATAAATGGATGGCTTAAACTTGGCGGTAATCATGGCAACAGATTTAGATATATGATATATTTTTCAATTGCTCCTGTAATCTGTCTTTAACCCCTACCAGAAAAGAAACATTTCACAGTGTACACAAACACAATTTATAACTATTATCATGGAAATAAAGTGGCATTTAATAAGGGTCTACAATGTTTGTTTAGATAAAAACAAAAATACATTATTTAAGTAAAATTGTGACCAGTAACCCCTTGAAAACAATTCCATATTTATTGTATCAATGTACTCTGTACAATTTACATTCAGTTTTTAAGCGAGTTTTTATTTATTTATTTTGTAAAAAGTTATCATAAAGTAATCACTAAGTAATCATGATTGCATGCTATTTAGCAATGTAATCAATTATATTACTATTAGTAGTTGTATTCATAAAAATCCATGATTACAGATTAATTAATGATTACTGAAAAATTTAATAAATTACAAGTAATCATGATTACAGATTACAATTAACCAAAGTCTGTTGCACTTTGTTGGTGTAGACCACATGCTCTGTGTCCTCTGATCTTATCTACACTATTTGCCTATGTCCAACAAAAAAAGTAAACTTTAAGAGTTTTCCTACTATTTTAATTCCAGCTGATGACCTTTGCAAATAGGATGGACCCAGATCACGCCCAACAAAGCCTTGGGCCAGATTTGGACCCAATATGTTTGATAATCTCAAGATCTTTTTGAAAAAGATGACTTTGAAAAAAAACAACGCAGACAACCAAAAGGCATGCCAAATTACCCAATAGGTGTCCGATCTGGGTCTGCACTGTTTGGCTTTACCCTCAAAAAGGATATTAGGCTTACTTTGGTTATTTTGTTTGTTTGATTTGATTCTTTACATCCCATAAACAACCTTTCAGTTATAAAGGGACGGGCCTTCCTCGGTTGATTTGTCTGTTTGTTTGATTTGGTTATTTATGTCCCATCAACAATCTTTCAGTTATGTAGGGACCGGTCTTCCTTGGTTGAACCAGTACTAAAGTAAGAATTAATGTGTCTTGCTCAAGGACACAACGCAGTGACGCTGGTGAGGCATAACCCTTGGCCACTCAGTCTCAAGTCAAGCACTCTACCACTGAGCCACTGCGCTCCCGATTATGTTGGTTATGGCTGTCTACTAGTGTTTTCTGCTTGTAATCTTTGCAAAAAGGTTGAACCAAGATCAAGCCAAGCAAAATGTCGGGCCAGATCTGGATCCAAACCAGTCAACATTCTAATGGTAGAGACCTTCATCAAACCCCACATTGTGTATTTCTGATCTGGGGCTACACTGTTTGCATATACCAGTTGGAACCAGATCAGGCCTGACCAAACAAACAGATTGGACCTATGATCTTGATCCAAACTTTTTGCGAACTGAAGGTGGAGACAACGCATTCTGTGGTATCTGATCTGGTCTACGCTCCACAAAAAGGATATCAGGCTCACATTTTGTTAACTCTTTGCCTTCTACACTAATGTCATCTGCTGATGGATTAGATCAGACAAGACAAAACAATTGGTCTGATCTGGATCCAATCTCTTGGACGCTCTAAAGAAATTTTCGCAAAAGATAACTTTGGAAAAAATCAGGAGACGACAAAAAAGCATGCAAAATTACAATAGACAGATAGTTTAAAGGAGTTCTTTGAGAAAAAAACCCACATCTTTTATATATTGAGATACTTGTTTTACTTTGTTGCATACATTTTGTCATCTGCTGACTTTTTCAAAACCATCTCTTTCGAAAAATTTCTTCAGGAACACCCTGAGAGTGTCAAACAGTTTGGATCCAGATCAGGCCCAACACATTAAATGTCATAAAATAGTCAGAAAAGGTGCCTGGTTATTGACACTTGTATACTGTATACTGACTTAGCCAGGTGTTTTACGTAAATCATTCAGGAAAACTATGAGAGTGTCAAACAGTTTGGATCCAGATCAGGCCCAACACATTAAATGTCATTAATTTGTCATAAAATCAAATCTAGTTGTGCCTGGTTATTGACCACTTGTAATGAGCTGTATACTGACCTGATCATGTGTATAACATAAATCACATAGCTAATATGTTCAAAGCCCCAACAGAAGTTTTTTTAAACTAGAGTGCAGTGGTCTAGATAAGGATTTGGACCAAAGGGTATTTCACCCCCTACTTTTTAATTTACTGAGTATTTTACTCCATATTTAAAATATCAAATTGCAGAATATGCAAAGCCTTGTAAAAAGACCCAATTATTTGCTTAACATATTTTGAAGAAAAGTTGCTTGTATCAAATGCATGTTGCATTTTTAGGAAAACTTCCAAGATTTATAAAAATGGTGTATATATATTAGTTTTTTTCTTACTCAGAATTAAAAAAATCACCACATAAATTTAATATCAGCACTGAAACCTCAAAATGCAAAGGGTATTTTCACCCTTCAATTTAATTT
This sequence comes from Loripinus fragilis, assembly GCA_964019695.1. Classification (NCBI taxonomy): domain Eukaryota; kingdom Metazoa; phylum Mollusca; class Bivalvia; order Lucinida; family Lucinidae; genus Loripinus; species Loripinus fragilis. Next base: position 51,570,041 of record OZ026528.1, on the reverse strand, counting down.
TCAATGCTGAATTCCAAAAAATCAATGCTGAAATACCCTTTACCCCCTCTTATCTGGAGCCCTGTAGAGTGGATTAGGTTTGATGACTTCAGAGTAAGGTGCTTGGAGTACACCATGTATTCTCTGCTCAGCCGCCTGCTGGTTTCTTTGACCTACTCCCATTTCATTATTGTCGTATTTTTTTGACCCTGAAGTTCAAAGGTAGTGACCTATGCTAATTTTATATAGGACCTGTTATTGAAAGTTTTCGCCAAATATACTGGAATAAATTAGGTTTTCTAAAATTCAATGTATCATAACAGTAGGAATTTGACAATATTGTCCGCTGTGGTGTAGTGGCCTAAGCCTTGGACTCTTATTATAGAGAAGGCAAGTTCGAATATAGCAAGGAGGGTTTTTTTTCCAGTAAGGCCAGAGTTTTTTAATTTTTCGTTTTACAGACCCGACCGACCCGAATTTTCGAAAATTGAAAAAAAAATAAAAGTACTTTTTTTCAATTTTATTTTTCATGTTCGCTCCGACTCGCCCAAAAAAAACGTGCCGGTAAGTTCCGTTTTTTAGTTCGTTACATAAATTTACCAATACCAGTTTCACTTCGTTGGTTCCCGTCGTGAAAATATTGATTATTCCTCAAATGGCCGTAGTCAGGGACGCTTTTCCCGAAAGTCGGGAACCAGGATAGTCGAAGACACACCTCCACAATCATCCAATCAGTAGCTGTTATTTACGGGTCAGAAAACAAAATGGTTTACCGGCAAAAATAAGAAGTTGAGACTTAGTTTTTTCATTATTTAGAGCAATATTTGATAGTGCTGCATGAAATCAGTACCAGAAAGTTAAAGGAATTATTTATTGTTGTACACTCCAGCTGCATTTTTCGCGCATTTCGCCGTCCTTTTTGCAGTTCAGTGATGTAGACTGGGGTTGTACATGCCTATCAGATCGTGTCCGACCTGGGGAAGTTGTATGTTTAACTGTCATCTGGATGCAAACGCAAGAGTTCTAGAAAATTTTAAAGTGGCCTTTTGTTACCACATCCCCTGGGCATATTTCTAGGCCAAAGAGTTTGTCCCCAAAGCAATATTTGGTGAGCTACGAGAGCAAAACTGCAAGTGGTACCTTGTAAAAGCAGAAAATGCCATTGGACATAATTACCTTTCTATAAGATAGTCATAGTGTACCATGAAAATTTTATAAAATGAAATTTTATTCATATTTTGATGGAAAAACACAGTTTTCACAAATATTTCTTGTCATTTGTATCCACTGCCCCCTCCACCTACAAGGATAGGTGGTGATAATGACTTTTCAAAGCCTTGCAGCTGCCCTGTGCCTGTTGGGACAAGCTGATCATGCTAACAACCCTGCTCTTAGTCCCACCCTACACAACAAAGAGGTAAAACCCTGACCTTTCCCTGGCACTTCTGGGACAATCAAAATGTATTGCTATTGAAGCATCTTAGTTCCATTGTCCGTATACTATTAAAGGTGGGGGGGGGGGGCAGTAGATACCAATGACTGGTGCCTAAAGTTGAATAGAATTAGTTTATTCCTTTCACACTGCCACATAGAGTCTGAGGTGGAGGAATGCATAGCTTGACCATATTCTGGCTGGCCATGTCTGTGTAATGAACACTCCCGTTCAAACTGCATTTAATACACAAAACGTTTTAGTCTGTGCAATATGCAGCAATTTTCAAAAACAGTATTAAAATTGATAATTTTTATATGGATTTTTTCTTTAGCTCACCTGAGCCGAAGGCTCATAGGTGAGCTTATAGGATACTCATGGTCCGGCGTCCGTCCGTCGTCGTCTGTCGTTCACAATGCTCAGTATAAATAAGCTTTAGCAACTTGTTCTGGTGTTCAGAATTGTAGGATAGTCATGCAAAGGATTGTATCAAATTGGCTATGTGTTTCAACAGTGTTCTATAAAAAAACTAAGGAAAAGAAGTTGATCTTTTTTTTCTTCCTCCAACCTTTACATCTGATATGTCCGAAAAAAAAAAACCCAGCCGACCTTGAATTTTATTTTTATTTTTTTTTCGTCCTCTGACTCTCACATCTGGCCGAAAAAATCTGTAAAACAAAAAATAAAAAAACTCTGGCCTACATTACTTTCTATGTACCGACATAACGCAAAACTCTAGAAAAGCGTGAACATGCTTAATTTTTGTGCAATCGTGTATATGTACACGTGGTTACACATGTAGTGGCTAGTGAAATCGAGATTGGTTGACCGACATTCTTGATTTACTAGCAACTGAAGTGTTATCCTGTGTACATTAAAAAAAAACAAAAAAACATCATTTTCTCGCTTTCCTGTGTTTAGCGCATACCATCATCATTTTCTCGCTTTCCTGTTTTTAGCGCAAACCGTTCCTAACAGGAAAAAATTAAAGAAACGCTCCTTGTGATATTCGTACTTACCTGCTATGTGCTAGGAGTCCTGCTCCTAATCCACTACACCACTGCGGACGATCATATTGATCTGTTACTTATATCAGATTGTCCATTTCAAAAAAACAAATTAGTTGTGTATATTCGGCGAAAACTACCGATAACAGATCGGAGATAAAATTAGCATATGCCACACCCTTTAAACTACAGGGTCAAAAATATATGACAATACTCATAGTTTAACATTTGCAAGGGTTTTTAACACTTTGGCATCTAGTGCCATCTGCTGATAACCTAAAAAATGCAAACAGTGTGCATCCTGATCAGGCTCGACTGATCTGGACCGAAACTGTTTGACACTCTGATGGTATTTCTGAAAGAATGTTTTTAAAAAAAATCAGCCGATGACAAAAAAGCAAGCAAAATTACCCAGAGTACAAAATGGACACATATTAAATACAAAATCACAACTTTGGTGTAATTCACTTTTATTCTTATTTTTTCTCATAAAACAATTTTCTTTTTCCAGCTGTTAAAACTTTATGATGCTATGCGACCACATTATATGCATGGATGAAGTGAAAGAAATTTACCTACCCCAGATCAAAATTCTAACACTTAAAAGTTGGTATTTACAAGAAACAAATAAACCCTGACAGACCCTCTTGATCGGTACTCTAATCTATTCCTAAATGCTTACATAAATCACCATGTACATGCTGAACATTCCACAACAATTGAATTCTATAGTCCCTTTGGCATACAGTGTGTTTTTCTATGTACATGTAGTATTAACACCAACACAAATGGAAATACCTACCACATCCGCTCCATGTGCGTAAATACGGGTCACAACATGTCTCCCATAATAAGTCTATGGGGATTTTTCCAAAGCTCAAGGTCCTAATGGTTGGATCTTGGCGAATTTCAAACCAACAAGAGATTTTATGGTTGTCCTTGTTACCTGCAAGAATAAAAATGAAAGTGTTCATTCTGATATAATTATGCTCCCTTATAGTCTGGGTCTTGTCATCAGTTTTTACTACCAAAATTGAATTACCAAACCATTTAAAATGCTTTTAACTCCACATCATCTGTGATGGATTATCGCACACAAATTGACTGTCTATTTTGTATGTTAAAATTTCTAAAAAATTGTGGACGGACACCGGAGTGACTTGTATACTATTAGCCCACCAGCGGCAAATAGTCGTCTGCTGCTGATCTTTTCATACAGTTTGAACCCAGATCAAGCCAGACAAAACATTGGACCTGATCTAGATCCAAAATGTTTTACACTGCATGTCCCTGCTGAAAGAGTTTTAGAAAATTTCATTTTAAATAAGTCAACAGATGACAAAAAATCATGAAAAATTACTCAGCAAGCTGATTAGTTTATGCTCTGTTTTAACCACATTGACCTACAAGACTATAAACTGATTCTTTGCATGCAGGGGGTGGAGAAGTGAGGGGTGGAGTAATTTTGTTTTCGCTGTCATATGCTTGTTAATGGTCTGTTTATAAGTTTTCTCGGTATCTTAGATCCTGATTACAATAAACATGGATTTGCACATATTGTATTTGAAGTAGTTGCAGGTTGGAATCTCTATAAACTCTTTGCATTCTGGGTACATGTAATTGTTTATATTTTTTCTTTTGTTGTCATCTGCTGACTTCTTTTTCTTGAGGTTTTAAGTAGCATCTAGTTCCTGAAGATTCTACATTTTGATGATTTCCACACAACCCTCACCCATCCACCCCCACCCAAAGCATACAATTTCAGCCACCTAAAGGGGACTCATAATGCTCCAATTGGCACTATTTTTCCAAAAATTCTTCATCTCTCACACCCTACCCCATCCCCATTGCGGCTTAGTTGTATTCCTGCAAAACCCAAAACCTACTATGCCAAAGAGAAATTAAATACCATACTGTTTACTTTCTTGTTAATGAATAGCCTAGGAAAACAAGCAGTAAGCCCAGGCTCAATTGAAATAATTACTTTGTCTTTCTTGGTGTATGTTTTTAAGACTCATAAAAATTTCTCGTTACACTTTTTTTTAAAAAATGGACAAACTTGTACAGTACTCTTTTGAAAATAAACTTATCTAAAGCCCTGTACATATATGAAAAATAGATAACTCTGGACATTATTATTATTAATATTATTATTATTATTTTTATTATTAATCATAGTTAGCTCTAAGGGCACAGTGCACTTTTAGAGTGGAATACAGCCAATACTTGATCAGTATGATAAAATTTGAAAGTGGACATATAATAAGTTACCTGGCCATAATGAGATATAATTCTTGACATCTGTGTATTTACCTATTTGTAATTTTTTGATTGCAGATACTGTAAAAGTATAGATAAGAAGCTACTTATATACTTAGATTAATATAAGACTATATACTCAATATGAAGGACAAGTTTCAAACAACCAATTTTTTTTTCCTGTATAAATAGGTTCTGTTAATTTACAACAGGAAAAGGTTGAAAAATATCTTGAAATCAAGTCTGTGTAGTATGTAGATTTCTCAGCAGGACAAGGGTAAACCATGGCATGACTTTAACAATTTCCTTGCTAGCAGCAGCTTTTGTCATCTGCTGATAATATTGGAAAACAGTTTGGATCCAGATCAGGACCAACAGAATTATCTTGATCCAAACAGTTTGACAACTTGATTTTGTTCCCCAAAGATATTTTGAATGAAAGAAGTCAGCAGACGACAACAAAATCGCAAAACAGTATGCAGCATGTAAAGATATACATAAAAAAATGCTTACTTTTTCTCCTCTTTTGTGTTTTGTCCAGCAATTTTAGTTCCTTGCTGAGCATTAGCATATTATGTTTACCAAGGTCAGAGAAGTCTGGTCAGACTTTACAGGACTTGACATTCGCAAATATATAAAGATGTGGGGGAGGGGGTTCGCTTTGCCGATTTATTTCATTTTTATTAAATATCCTGTGAAAATGAAACAATTTGGTCTCACTGAGACCAAATTATTTCATAGCATATTTTAAAGTGGGTGTAGCGGAGGGGGTTCAAACAATACACTCTGGATCGGCCACTGAATACCACCTTAGTGATCACACATTTCAGTTTTAAATGAAATCCACGACCCTGTAATTTACTATTACCACTTTTTCACCTTGTAAGCAGTTTAAATTAGACATTTTAGTGTCCAGGCTAGTCCTGATCCATGCTCAAATCAACTGAGCATGTAATTTATCATGCTCATAATGTTAAAATGCCAACATTGTTGGCATTATATTTATTAGCACAATAATAACAACATCTGAGAGTTTAAAAGTAAAGCATTTTTTTCCCGCTATATTTTGTTGAAATGTTGTAAAGTTGTATTTAAATTCTGAAAATGCTGCCTGCTCATTATGTCTGCTGCATTGATTCATATGCATTTAAGACAAGTTTTATCATGGAAGCAAACACTATGAACCCTGATCAGAGGAGCCGTCTGAAATGGGTTCATATTGTAATAGAAGCCACCAAAGTACATCAGCAGATAAAAAATCAGCCAATATTTGAGCCGCTACATGATATTTCCAAAAATGTGGTATGTGAAACCAGGGAAGGCTCAGACCAGCCTGCCCATATGCACAGTCTGATCAGAGCCTTTGCTAGTCGCTTGATTATTCTATGAGTGTTAAGCTACTGACCGAACAGCCTTTGCAGTTTCTCAGCTTAAAAGGAGACTGGACAGGCTCGTCTGAGTCTACACTATTCAAAATGCCACATTGTTGGATTATCGTGTCCCGGCTCATTTATCATAAATAGCAGGAAAAGGGTTAGCTCTGTATTATTTCAAACAACTGACCATTGATCTTTTAATTTTATCATGTTCAAATGATTAGAAATTTTCTGTTGTCCGTCCATCATTTCATTGATTATTTTATTATGTAGTATTAGGTAGCCTTGCTCCTTGTATTCCATTTAATGTGTATGCCCGGTATAACAATATCAAACAAAAAGGGACCCAACTCTTTTAGTGCTGTATTTATGAAATTGAATCTTCCAAATGATGATCTGAAGTAATCTGTCTTGTTATCAATAAATAATTTGCTGAAGAAAGCAAAGACATATAGATAACATGTTTAGATAAACAAAAATTTTCAGCGTAAAATTGTAAATATTTTCTTACCCATATTTTTTGCGAATGTTTTGGGTGCTCAAAAGAACCGTCTCATTGAGAGGGTTCTTAAATATCCAATTTCTTGTTACTCTTTACATAAGGCCTGAGATTCTGAGGAAGAATAAAGTCTACCAAAGTACATAATATCAGTTGAGATAGTTGAGCAAGCAGACGGCATTTGTAGAGAATGGCAGAAAATGGTTAAGGCCATTTTTGTTTAACCTTCTTATTGTGTGTGTGTACTCTTGTATGTCTGTGTTGACTGTATAAAAAGATACAAGTGAAAGATAGGGGTATCCATTAACCTATTGCACATGAAATGAACTCAATGCATGTTGTTTTGGCCTTTCATGGGTAGTATTAACACTTTGCTTGCCAGCGCAGTTCTCACTAACTCCAAATTTGGATTATTTTACTCCAACTTTTTGATTCTGACTCCAACTTTTTCTAAAGTGCCAATAGAAAAGATTGGTAAAACTCTAAATTTTTCTGGCAAACAGCAATTTTACTCCTATTATCAAAATCCTAGTGAGAGACTGCCAGCGGCGAATTTTGTCATCTGCTGATGATCTTTGCAGTTTGGACCTAAATCAGGCCCGCTAGAACATTGGGCCTGATCTGGATCCAAACTGTTTGACACTGAAATAATTATTTGAAAAAGTGAATTTTGAAAAATGTCAGCAGAACACAAAAAAGCATGAAAAAAAAAAAAACAGCATGCAATGAGTTCATTTGAATCAGAATCAAATCTACTGTTTGGCGAAACAGAGTTAACTTTGTGTAGTACATGGGAAAAAGTTTTCAGGATAAATAGAAAGTTAGCCTCAAAATACTGAAGGCTGTAGCAAGACTGCGTACACAGTACTACACACTGTGCAGATAAACTCTCACGCCATGGATGTAAACAAAGGCAGATACATACAGACTCCTATAGGATTATTAATTTTTTGAGGTTATAGGTCATGTCAGTGACCTATATTAGAGTGACTGGACACTTCATTTTTCAGCCATATAGGTATGTCGTGGCATGTGTCACGTGACTAACGCCTGGTGCCCTTTTTATTGTACACACTCAAAATGGCGATGCAGCTTGTGAGAGGTACTTTAAAGAGCGTACTTCGTCTTTAATATTGCTTATTGATAAATATTGTTAATAACAATCGAAAAAACATATATGAAATATTGCTAAATGCTTTGTTTCTGCAATGTAAAAACTAATCCGATTGAGTTATGACCGTGTAAATAACGGCCGATTTTAAGAAAGTTGCGGAAATCTGCAAAAAATGGCTTCAAAAATACCTCTTTCACTCTGATGAATAAAGCTTCAAACATGGCTATATCTGTGTCTCGATTTATCAATATTCATTAACTAAGATGTCCAATGATTCATAATCATCGTTATTATATAATTTCGGTGTTTATAAAGGTGTTAAAAGTTTAGGTAAACATAGAGAAATTACGCTGTGTATTCCAAAACAGCGGTAAAAGCCAATCGTGTAGATAAATGATATCGAGTTTCCCTCATTTACCTGTGTAAGATACACAACAGTGTTATTTGAGTTGAGTATTGGTATTTTATTGGAGTTTCTAGTCACTCTTATATAGGTCACTGGTCATGTTTACAGTGCACAATGTGGAGTACTGTACATGTGCAGGCTTGTCTGAGCCTTCACTGGCAGCATATGTCAGGCCTTTAGTTAAGAGTGTGTACCAAAAAAAAAAAAAATACTTTTCTTATTTTAAAACCAAAACATATGTTGTGGGTACTCAAAAGAACCGTCTCAATGAGGCGGTTCTTTTGACACCCAAATCATATGCTAAGAATTATGGGTAAGGTGATATTTACAATTTTACGCTGCAAATTTGTGTTTATATAAACCTGTGATATGTTATATGTACCAAAACCCCATGTACTGGCCCATATTATGAGTTGAATGTTTCAAGGTATGCATGTGTAATAATTATGATAATAAACTTTTCCTGCTAGATCTCATTGTTGTTTATTCTTGCATTGTATTAAGGCACTAGGCTGAAGCTATATAAAAAAAATTGACATACCTTATAAAAATATTTTGTTGAAACAGGCCCATTTTTTTTTTAAATTTATAACTTCCAGGCTTGATCTGGATCCAAACTATTTGCAACAAAGAATTAAACATCGGAGATCAGTAAATAAGCATTTATTAAAAAAATAGTCTCAGATCAGCATACTTTAAGAAGAGCAGTCTGATCAAGGACTATTTTTATTTGGTTTTCTGAACAAAATAATATATTCAAAAGGTAATTCCAGGACACTTTTTTCTTAAAGGACATGACTTGAAGATTTAACTGTTAGTGGCTTCTAATCTGTATCTACCCCATTTAGTTAAAGCTAGTATGTGCATTTCAGTAATAAACCTGAAAATTCTGTGTTTATTAAGTCAATAGGTGATAGCAACTCACCATGTGGTCAAAACCTTCTATTTGTTGTCATGGTAACAACAAAAACATCCTTCAATTTAGATGAACAATAAATGTCAAGACCAATCTGGTCATGCCCACATTAATGTTTTGCGGTCTGCTGACTTTTTAGAAATTGACTTTCTCAAAAATATTTTTCAGTAACACTTTTAGAATGACAATCTGTTCTATAGTAGATTATTAAGACAGAAGACAGAAAGATCTTTTTCTATCATTTGTTTTCAAGCTTTTTTCATGCTTTTTTATTGTCTGCTGACTTTTAGCATTCAAAATTAACTTTTTAACAAAATTTCTTTCAGGAACACTATCAGAGAGTCAAACGGTTTGGACCCAGATCAGGACCAACAGTCTGCCTCCTATATAATTGTTCACAAAGGTTATCAGCAGATGACAGAGGTGGCTATGCACTAACAAGAATAGGTAAAATGATACAAGTTGTTATTTTTAGATCAAGAAAGAAACGAACTGTCCATCCTATTCTATTCTTTATATAGTTCTTATTTCAAACTGCCCAAATTGACATGACACTGATTAATTTTCGCCAAAATCTTGGTGATATTCGTGCTTTTTCTTGAAATACTCCGACCTTGATCATAAACAGTATAGATCCGAATCAGCTGGTTCCTGAAACCAGCTGATCAGGATGCATATTGTTTTCTACCCTGCTTGTTTTGTTTGTTTGTTTGTTTGATTTGATTCTTTACGTCCACTCAACAATCTTTCAGTTATGCGGGACGGGCTTCCTGGGTTGAACCAGTACTAAGCTAGGATAAATGTGTCTTGCTCAAGGACCACAACACAGTGACGCTGGTGAGGCTCGAACCCGCGGCCCTTCGGTCTTGAGTCAAGCACTCTACCACTGAGCCACTGCGCTCCCTCCAATACCCTGCTTGTAAATGCATACTAATAAGTGGAACCCTGCAAGTTGGTTAGATATACACTGCTGAAGTAACTCTTTGCCTGAAATTGTTGTCCGCTGATAACCTTTGCAAACAGTTTTAGAACCTGAGATCAGGACCGACAAAATGTCAGACCTGATCTGGATCCAAACTGTATGACTCTCTGATGGTGATCATGAAGGAACTATATAGTAAATTAATTTAGAAAAGACAGCAGATGACAAAATACCTTAAAATTTTCCTGGTCCTGAAGCCAGCTGATCAGGATGTATATTGTTTTCTACTCTGCTTGTAAATGCATACTTATAAGTGGAACCCTGCAAGTTGGTCAGATATACACTGCTGAAGTTACTCTTTGCCTGAAATTGTTGTCTGCTGATAACCTTTGCAAACAGTTTTAGAACCAGATCAGGACTGACAAAATGTCAGACCTGATCTGGATCCAAACTGTTTGACTCTCTGATGGTGATCATGAAGGAACTATATAGTACATGAATTTAGAAAAGACAGCAGATGACAAAATACCTGGTCCTGAAGCCAGCTGATCAGGATGTATATTGTTTTCTACTCTGCTTGTAAATGCATACTAATAAGTGGAACCCTGCAAGTTGGTTAGATATACACTGCTGAAGTTACTCTTTGCCTGCAATTGTTGTCTGCTGATAACCTTTGCAAACAGTTTTGGAACCAGATCAGGACCGACAAAATATTCGGCCAGATCTTAATCCAATCTGTTTGACTCTCTGAGAACAATATAGTAAATCAATTTTAAAAAAAAGACAGCAGATGACAAAAATATAAAAAAAATTCCAGCAAGCAGAGTAAAATTGGAATGGATGCTTGTCAAGATAAATATGGTTACTATATAATAAAAAATGCACTTGTGTAAATATCAAATTAACCCTTGTCCTGCTGAACCTAGATATATCCCGTTTTTAGAAACACTAAGAGTGTGGATACTGATCAGCTGATCAGGATCCACAGTTTTGCATCCAGTTTACGGTCTTGCCAAAATTTAGCTATTTTAAATTCCACACAACCCCCTCCCAAAGCATACAATTTAAGCTACCTAAAGGGGACTCATAATGCTCCAATTGGCACTATTTTTTCCAAAAATTCTTCATCTCCCGCATCCTACCCCCATCCCCATTGTGGCTTAGTTGTATAACCAAAACCTACCAAAGAGAAATTAAATATCTTACTGTTTACTTTTTTGTTAATGAATAGCCTAAGAAAACACGCAGCAAGCCCAGGCTCAATTGAAATAATTACTTTGTATGTTTTTTTAAGACGAACAGTCAGTACTCATAAAAATTTCTCGTTACACCTTTTTTAAAAAAATGGACAAGTACAGTACTTTTTTGAAAATAAAGCTTATCTAAAGCCCTGTATATATATGAAAAATAGATAACTCTGGACATTTCCATTATTTTATTACTATTATTATTATTATTATTATTATTATTATTATAGTTAGCATTGAAGAGTTAGACTAAAGACAAAGTGCACTTATAGGGTGGAATACAGCTAATACTTAATCAGAGACAGTATGATAAAATTTGAAAGTGGACATATAATAAGTCACATGGCCATATTGAGCTATAATTTGCAGACATCTGTATATTTACCTGTTTGTGATTTTTTGATTGTAGATAGTGCTCAGCAGTACAGGGTTAAACAATTTAATTTGATCGTTTGTGTAGAATTGTTGTTTTTTATGTGTGTACATATTAGTTATTTTGAGGGCCTCATGGAAGATTACTTGTACTACTAAATGTTGTCACCCTCTTTAAATAAAGACTTTACTTACTTACTTAAGACTATTAAGATAATGTCAATTCTTAAATCTATATGGTCTGATAGCCTAGTGGTTAGTTCACAATTTGAAAAAGATCACCCAAACCTGGATCAAATCTTTGGGTGGGAGACATTTTTATGACTGTCCAATGTATGCATTCTTTTTAAGTCAAAGTTGTTCATATATTTTATGTCACCTTCTGATTATCTTTACATCTTTTCATTTGGATATTCAGTATTAATTCCCTCGGTTTTATTCACTCTTTCTTTGCCAGAGGCTACTTTTGTTGCCTGCTGATAGTCTTTGCAAACAGTTTGGACCCTGGTCAGTACCGACAAAACATTGGTCCTGAACTGGATACAGACCGTTTGCCATCGTCTGATAGGGTTTCTGTAAAAGTTTATTGAAAAAGTTGACTTTGGAAAAAAGTCTGCTGATGACATAAAAGTATTAAAATGACCCAGCATACAAAGTGTTAATTACATGTGAGCTTATATTGAAATCATGCACTGTGCTAGTTGTAGTTGATAAGATTTTTATAGTTATTATATATACTTAAAGCCAAAAGTAACTTTACACTTTTAACTATCGAATATATCTTTACTGTTTTTGAGTTAAACCAAATTAAATATTGCAAAGAGCTGCTCGTTCCCGCCCTGGCCTAATTCACGAAAAACAACTTAGGTAAATAAATTTTCTTTCGCGTTATCTGTGCTTTCATTAAAAGCACAAAATCAGCATTTCCTAACAAAATCCAAAGTAAACCTAGGGTTTGAACACGCTATTTTAAGGGTCATCGATTGCACATTAAAATTACTGCAAGACATTCTGTCTCTGACATATAGTTTGTTTTTGGCAGCATTTTAAAGTTGGTTCACTTTTAAATTATCTCCCTTTGAATTAAAACAATAGTAAATTTTAGTCCCTGCTAAAAGCTTTATCTCAGATGGCATTTGGATTTTTTTACCAGCGATTTGTTGGGACTTCTGCCCTGAGTATGTGACGAGATAATCTGATAAAAATTACCATCGGTTCGGAAGAAAAACGGCAAACAATTTCGTATGGGAAATTCCATTGAAAGCATTTTAAAGTTCACAAAAAGGGGTATGAACGTAAAAATACAACTCTAATTTGTGTTACTCGAAGGGTGATCCACGCTGATTTGAACTTTAAACAACAATTCAATAGCCTGTCTTTCAGACAGGTTCTTTAAAATTAAAAATTGTCCAATTGCAAGGCTACAGTAACACATCAAAAGTGATGCGTTTTGGAAAAGTTTATTTTGCCCCTTGCTTATTTCATTAGGGCATTGTGGTTGCATTTATGACAGCAACAACATGGAATTTAAAAGGTCATATGAATAATTGATTGAACTTTAATATGAATTAAACACATTTAAAATACCACTCACCAATACCCAGAAAAGGTATATATAATAACAGTGTAAAATTACTTTTGGTCTTAAGTATATTATCCATTTGTGCACAAAATTTAAAAAAAAGACTTAAAGAGACTAAGTCTGCAACTATGAACATTTTTCGAAAAAAAAATCTTTTCTTTTTAAATCATTTGTAAAAGTAAAATTAAGTTATATTTTCACAAACTGCATGATAAAGTGAATTATCTTATTAAAACATCTGTTTTTTCCCTTATTGGTAATTATTTGGGTACCTCCAATAATTATAGGCAGTTAATTTTTAACATAAATGCTGTTGTTTTGATCGATACTGATAATTTGTTAAGATTTACTAAATTGGTTAAATGTATACCTGAATTTTAGTTTTTTTTACTGTGTTCTTGAAAATTAGAAACATTATTTCTAAAATTAAAAGATCAAAGTTACAGACTATGCATCTTTAACAAACAAAATAATGAAAAAAGACTAAAAAAAAAAAAAAAAAAAAATGAAATAGAACCAGATTTGAACCCACATCTTTTGAATGCTAAACACATCCTGTTAAATGTACCCATTAAGCTATCGAGAAATTGTAGAATTCTTTCATTCATACGTATTACAAGTAATTGTACCACAATCTAAAGCTCACTTTTTACGATGATTCCCGAAGATTGGATGAAAGGACAATGAAAATTCATATGTCTCGGGTCAATTTTGACAAACAATAACTATAAACATAGAACATTACAAGATATAAATAGATATATAATGTACATCACACAAAGGGGGTTCATAATATATTAAGGTGTGGGGGTTCGCTTTGCTGATTTTATCTCATTTTTCCTAAGTATTCTATGAAAAAGAAATAATTTGGTCTCTCTGAGACCCAATTATTTCATTTTCATAGGACATTTAAAAATGGGGGGGGGGGAGGGGGAGGGGGTTTGAGGGAATCCCTGAAACTCCTCTGGGTCCGCCACTGCTTGATCATTTAAACCAGAAAGATCTTTTTTAAGTTGTTGAATGCTTTTCATGCTTTATGTAGTCTGCTGACTTTTTTTCAAAATTAACTTTTTTCAAACACTAGTTATTAGAATGTCTAACATTTTGGACGCAGACCAGGACTGAATTTCAATAAGTGCTGATCTAGGTCCTAACTGTCTGCAAGGTGATTAACAAATGACATTGTCTGATAAAATGGACTTGACCTAGACCTTCATTGCCTGTGTATTAAACAGGGCAATGGTAAACCTTCAAAAATTGGACTTTTTGTGATTTTTCTTTATGCTTTAACTATGAATGCTTTAACTCTTAGCATGATTGATAATTTTGTTCATGCTTTTGCTGTTGTCTGTAAGCTGCTCACCCTTAAGTTAATCTATACCCCTTATGTTCTTTCATACTTTAAAAGACTGTCATGTTTTTATTCTTCTGTGGTGTTACTCACACAAAAAAATGCTGAAAGATCGCAAGCATTTTACAAAAGTTTTAACTTGTAATGTATGAATAATAATTTGTTTAAAGAGAAAAAACATCAAAGTTTTACACTAATGATAACATTATGTGTCCAGTCTGATCTGGGTCCAAACTGTATGCCAACCCCTTTTTTGGTGGAGCAAAACTGTTTGTGCAATTCTGGTAGGGGGCATCATGAGGAACATTTCTGTGAAATTATTTAAAATTTGGACCATTGGCTCAAGAGAAGATGTCATTTAAAGACATTTCTCATCATGAGCTCTGGCAACCCCTGTATTAAAGTAAGTATGGGTGCAAAGATCAGGAATCGATACAATCAAGTACCACACCTGACCCAGGATACCAATGGGAAAGTGACAAACTCACAGCCTGACACCACAAACGAGAGCCAAGAGGTCAGCCCTTTCTCAGCAGGTGACCACAAGGCACCGGGCCGCGTAGTGCAGTCGGTAACGTGTCTGGCTACAGATGCGTCTGACTGCAGATCCAGGGGTCGCGAGTTCGATCCCGCCCCGGTCCCATACTTTTGTGGAGATTGATCATGAAATAATTTCTACGGTCATTCTCCTCCCTTCCGCTGATTCATTCAAGAAGGGTTGTTGTCAGTTACAAGCGAAAGTATGTGCACAAATTACTGGTTAACCGCTTGTTCAAGCCTGCCCAGGTTAAGTGAACTGACCGTCCCGCAATGACCATAGCTGTTGACTTGGGACGTAAAGCAACAAAAACAAACAAAGCACACATAAACAGACGTGCACAAAGGCATAGCAAACGAAAGACAGAAAAAACATAAAAGATCCACAAAAGAAGTACCGCCTTGGGACGGTCAGTAAAATATTTTACTGGAGGCCTTCCAAACTGTTTGCATAGAACATCAGCAGATGACAAAATTATCACTAGCTGATATAGGGTTAATTTACTTACCCTTTTTATTAAGCAAGCAAACAAAACGGACATCTTTGCTCCTAAACCACTGTCACAAATTATGTGGGGTACATATCGGCTTTTGTGCTGATCCTGTTGGCGTTGTGAGTCCATGTCACCATCTGTGTAGCTTAGAGGGTGTAGCTTCTGTTCCGCACATTTTCTGCAAAACCAATGATAGAAACATTGTTCAAGCCTCCAGATAAGTGAGCATATTTGAAAATCATATTTCATTTTTCTAAAAATAAAACATATGTTGTGCCAACGTGGGTACTCAAAAGAAGCGTCTCAATGAGCCGGCTCTTCTGAAACACAAAACACATAATTATTCTGAAAAGGCTCAAATTTGTGTTTATCAGGGCCTTTGATAGTTAGGAGGGTAGGGGGAGGGGTATTAGGTTTGAGTTCAATTCATTAACCTTAATTTCAAGGTCAGATCAGCACTTTGAAATGTCTAATTTTGACCAAAATAAGAATTCCCCATGTTGTTTCCAAATGAATTGAGCTGAATTCCTTCGCCAATTGTAAATAATTTCATACAAATGATCCCCTTAACTCTTTTTAGACCAATAGAACATCCCATAGATTTCTATAAAATGAAGTTGGGATTGTGCATTGTATATATTTTAAAAGGTCACAGGTTAAATTTAAAAAAAATAAATAAATTAATGTATGGCCAAAAAATGGAGGAGCTTTAACAACAAAAGAACAGACTTGAAATTCTATCCCGAGACATTATCAAGCTCTAGATAGATAAATGACTATTTTGAATGTGAATTCTGACATTCTCACACCTCCAAGTTTGACACTCAACACCTTTGGTACAATGCAACCTGTCATAAAAGCTATCCTTTTCAAAAAATGTTCTCAGCAATTTTTATATGGATTTCCATATGAAGCAACAATATCAATACATGCAGGGGTCCAAGAATTCTCGTCCGGGAGGGTGGATTCAAGGTGTATCTGCCGATATATTTTATATAAGTTTAATTTTCCATGGTTCCAGAGGGGGTCCATCAATTCTTCCAGTGGTAAGGATGGTGTCCAACTTTTTACAGAGGGGGGGGGTATCCAGGTGCTTAATTATTCCCTATCTAAGCCCATATAACTTGTGTTTTTCAAAGGGGTCTGGTCTCCCCTCTGGATCCAAGCATGCAATACTTGGATTATCTGGATGCTGTGACAAAAGTTAGATATTTGAAAAAGTTATCAATTTTTTTGAACCTCCCTGAATACATGGTGTCTGGGAAAACAGCCATAGAGGCCTGATATTGGCCTAAATTAAAATTTTATTTTTTTTCCCCTTACCCGACTGACCCTGTAAAAAGTCCCTACACAAAAAATTCTATAACAATCTTTTGTTAAGATTTTTTTTTAAATTTCATTGCAAACTTAGAGAATTGTCAATTGTAAACAGTTATCTTTAAAACATATTCTTAGCAAATTGTTTGTTTTGTTTGTTTGATTTGATTCTTTATGTCCCATCAACAATCTTTCAGTTATAAAGGGAAGGGTCTTCCTGGGTTGAACCAGTACTAAGCTAGGATAAATGTGTCTTGCTCAAGGACTACAACGCAGTGACGCAGGTGAGGCTCGAACCCGCGGCCCTTCGGTCTCGAGTCAAACAAATTGTTTGTGTGCAGAAAAACCTGCCTAAAACAACCACTCTCAAGAAGAGTAAAAATTGCTTTCATGACAAACCATCACTTAATGCAGGTCAAAAGTATTGCAGAATGCTCCAAGGGGAAACAACAATATTTCTAAGGTTGGCCTAACCCTTATGGTTCTGACAACTTTAGGTCAAACCATTGCAGTTTACCCTTTGCATTAAATCTGTAACGTTTACAACAGTTTCGACCCAGATCAGGTCCGGCATTCTGTCTGGGCCTTATCAGGTTTTAGACTGACACTTTTGAGCTTATGACAAGTTGAAGTTGAACCTATGTATTTTAACTTAGCAAAAAACATTTACATGACATTGTCATATGCTTACAACCCTTTAAAATAATTTGGACCCAGATCAGGCCGACATTTTGTCCAGACTTATCGGGGTTCAGAATGTTTGGCACTTGAAAGGATATGACAAGTTGGAGTTAAACCGATGTTTTTTTAACTTTGTGTTACATCTGTACATGACATTGTCATCTGCTGATAACCCTTTCAAACAATTTGGACCCAGATCAGGCCCAATTTCTTGTCCAGGCCTTATCGAGGTTCAGAATGTTTGGCACTTTAGAGGTTACGACAAGTTGAAGTTGAACCTGTATTTTAACTTTCCGTTAAATTTTCATGTGACATTGTTATCTGCCGATATCCATTTCAAACAATTTGGACTCAGATCAGGCCTGACATTCTGTCCTGTGTATTTCCTCTCTGCATAGAAGCTTTACCTGAAATCGTCATCTGCCTTTAACCTTTGTAAACATAATACATCAGTACATAGAACAGTCTGCTGAGATGTAACATCATAGACCAGCTCACAACAGAAACTCTATCTACAGAGGACATTCTGCTGAGAAGAAACATGATACACAAAGTTTGTAGCTCTTATCAACAGAGAGCAGCCTGCTGAGATGAAACATGATAAACAGGTTTGCAAATCTATCTACAGAGGGCAGTCTGCTGAGTATAGTGTGATACATCGGTTTCCAGCCATATCTACAGAGAGTAATCTGCTGAGAATTAATATGAGAAACCGGTTTACAGAGGGCAGTCTGCTGAGATTAAACATAATATAACAGTCTGCAACTCTATCTACAGAGTGCGGTCTGCTGAGCTGAAACATGATACACAGATTGCAATTCTACCAACAGAGAGCAATGTGCCGAGATGAAACCTGCTACACTGATTTGCAACTCTACCAACTGAAAGCAGTCTGCCAAGTTGAAACATGATACACCAGTTTGTGATTTAATATTTATTTTATTTTTGCAACTGTAGTATCCACAGAGGGCAGTCTGTTGAGATGAAACATGATACAACTACAGAGGGCAGTCTACCGGGCAGAATAGCACAGTCGATAATGTGCTTGCAGGGGTCATGAGTTCGATCCTGACCCGGTCCCATACTTTTGTGGAGATTGATCCTGAAACAATTTTTACCATCATTTTCTCTTCCGCTGAATCATTTAAGAAGGGTTGTGGTCAGCTACAAGCGAAAGTATGTTCACGAAGTACTGGTTAACCGCTTGTTCAAGCTTGCCCAGGAAAAAGTGTGCATGGTTAGGTGAACTGACCATCCAACAATGACCATAGCTGTTGACTGGGACGTAAAGCAACAATACAAACAAACAGAAGGCAGTCTGCTGAGATGTGACATGATAGATGGCTTTGCAGTCATGAATATCTACACTCCTTGTGAAGACCACATTTATGAAATTGAGCTACCCAAAGAAATTGACATAAAAAATCCATAGTGTATAACAACCCATACTGTACTCACTTTTCATTGAAAGTTCAGGATATTTCAGTGACTAATCTATCTATCTATCTATCTATCTATCTATCTATCTATCTATCTATCTATCTATCTATGTGCACTGCGACAAACATATCTGTACTGAAATGGTCTTTTAAAATTGTTGTTGCTTAACTGTTGACATTTAGTGTCTATATACGAATTCACGCAACACCAATGTGACTGCAAAGATCGATATTTCTAAGCGTTTGACATAATAATTTGGAGCTAAATTCAGCTAAAGACCTGTATTTTCTCGTCTTTCATCGTGTTATGATTGTTGCAGCCTACCACAAACTATGATTTTGCCATTTTTTGAAGGTTATCTTGAGGGAAACACAAAAATCAAAATATCGATAAAACATGTGGTTTTCATATTCGGCAGTACTTGACAACCACTGCTAACTGGAAGTGGGGTCCTAAGAATTGTTTAAATGGATACAATGACACATAGGAAAGCTCCTGTTTTAAGGATACAGTAGTTTGCTTTAATAGACTCTTTTCACATTGTTAGTGCGCATGTGCCTAAGTGTCTCGTTCCGCGTTATCTCCACGAGAAAACACTTTAAGGGGCAACCTTTATACAGCTGCCTTACAATACACAATGGAATATGGAAAACAATTTAAAAAAAATCGCAAGTAAAGATTTGACAAATAGCAAAATTAAATGATAAATGTTACAAAAATAAGCGATTGATTCCAATATTCTGAATATTTGAGATCAGAAAGATATCTTTAAGCATATCCACGACTGCATTTTTTCCAAATGAGCGGGTGCATTACTGTGTTGGTCATACATTATAACATACACTGTATCAATTATTTCCTTCCATACTATGCGTTTGCGAGCAGTGGAGAGTCTGGTTAGCTTCATGTTTATTCAATGTATACATGGTCTATGATTACATTCCACACACTTGGCCTCTAAACAGGGTCTTTCTGGTTAAAATAAGTGGTAAGATACATTTTAAAGGCCATCCCGCGAGAAAGCTGTCTTGCTGGTTTCTGACTGAGTAAGTCTCAAACCAGTCTGTTCAGCTACAGAGACAAGCTAAAAATGAAATTTTGCAGTAAGCAAGTTCAGATATTATACTTTGCAACAAGTAAACAATAAAGGCGCTGATCAGACTGCGTGGATACGAAGACAGGCCTGCACCTTTATTGTTCCCATGCACAAAAATCAGGCTTTCTCGCGTCGCAATCGAGGCCCATTTTAATATCTCCCACTGTGCATCCTATCCTTTAATCCTATGCCTGGGGCCCTTTAAAAGCAATAAAAGCACACGTGCCTGGCACGGGTATGATTGATTTATGAAGTGATTCTCTAATTTGTACTTATTATCACATATATGTAAAAGGCGCCACACAGTCTTAACCAGTGGACTGGTGTTTTAAAAACATAGATATGAGTCTTCATCTACATCCATAATATATGTGTGCGAGCAGCGACGGTTCTCACTAGCCTGCGCATAAGCGGATATTGTGTAGAAATGATGTCATTTAATGGGTATATGATTGGAGGTAATTACTGTTCGATTTCCACACTTATCGCATATGCTTAGTCATTATGGCCATACACGCACGTTTATTTGGTAGCATGCAGTACCCTGCGTGCGCTACTGCCTGCTTATCTAGTGGGGTTGGAACCCTTAGGTCTGTTTTTTGTCTGAGCCTCTGTTTACCACATGCACCGTCTTTCTTTATGTGCACTCAGACACAACATTGGATCTGATGTGTGTGCGAGCAGCAAATGCCCTGGTGAGACTGTGCATTTGCCCAGGCTCGTCTGAGTTGTTGATAGTCGCATTTATAACAGACTCGTGTGTCTTATTAGTTGGTATGTGTTTCAAAAAGTTTTTGCGATTTCGTGCCTGAAGTGGAAGCGATTTCATGCCTGACGAAGCAGATTTTAGCTCGAGATCAAAGTACATTTTGCACTAAATAAAGCTATAAATACTGAAAATTTATAAAATATGTAAATGAAAACACTAATTTATCTAATTCCTAGAAAAAGATATCTTATTCTATCAGTGAAAGGCCAAAACAATCGGCTTATAAAGCATCACTATGTGTTTTGCCAATGTAACTAATCATCACTAATAAGCAATCTGCCCCTTCATTTTCAAAAACGGCTTTATCGATTTTTCAATTGAAGAGCGATTGCTAAGGGAGATAACAATGTGAAAGGGGTCTATTAAAAATAAAAAGTTATCGATGTGAAATTCCGTATCAGGCCTTGTGGCACTATCTTCTCCAATGTAAACGTCTCACGATGTACTATCCTGCCAGCCAAGAGTGACAGTGATGCCACGTTTTGTTTACAAAGTTATCAGGGACTTAGAATCGATAGATCATTGGAACAGGATAGGATTAATACGTTATCTGTCGATTCGCATTAGCCCAAGTGGAGTGTAAAAGTTAATGTTTTACTTAACAATTGTAAACAAAACACGACGTCACTGTCACTCTTGGCTGGCACGACAGTAGGTTTAGTGACTAAAATGTAAAGTTTCCACAAATGTAATTAACATATAAAACATCAAGCTTACTGATTTTGAATCTTTGAAATCATTTTAGTGTAGATCTATCTGTCAAAAGATGAAAATTAAAGGGGTGGACATTTTAAGTTATTTTAATTAATTAAATGCCTAATCTAATTTAAGCTTTTTGCTAAGCTTCCAAAGTGCCACTATAATCCATAGTTCTTATAATTTTATAAGCGTAAATTTGGTACGATTTTTCTTGCCAATATCAAGCATGTGTCTTCTTAGGTGCTCAAAAGAACCGTCTCAATGAAATGGTTCTTTTTTGTATCCACAACCTATTTTTTTCTCACCAATATTGAAAATGTGTTTTGGGTGCTCGAAAGGACCGTCTCATTGAGACGGTTCTTTTGAGTACCCACAACATATGTTTTGGATGAGAATTAAATGGAGAAAATGGTTTTCCAACGGGCGCTCTTATCTGGAAGCCTGAATAAATTATAGGTGTATTATATACAGCTGATAAGGTCTGCTCTCCTCTGATCGACCTCATCTTTTGGTCTATCTGCGCCCTATCTAGGTTTCGTCTTTTGCCTAAGAGCCTTGAAACCATGCAGCCTTTATGGTGATCAGGGTCTCTTGAGCCCCTTTTATCCCACTTTTCGAGTTTCATCAATTCCTTCCCCTTGATAGATCGCAAAGAAGGATCTCTTATTTATATGCTCATAATATATATTTTAAAAATAGAAAATATACTTGTACAGTCTTTCACTTTGTGTGTCGGTAAAATAGCCTTGCTGGCTAATGTTTGATATGTTAAAATTGAATGTGTGTGGGGGGGTATGTAGGACCGATCCTGTTCCTTACTTTTATAAATGACCTGCCGGATAACATAAGGTCTTCGATCTGTGGCCAATCATTGGCAAATGAAGTTCAATGTGGCCAAATGTCACTCTATGAGAGTGACTCGGTCATAGAGTGACTCGGCATCAGCATTACAAACAAATTCTCTTTGATTATTCCCTTCACAAGAAAACTTTGGAAAAGTTCAGTCAGCCAAATACCTTGATATAACCATCTCTGATAATATGGATTGGGGTCAACACATTTCAGAAATTTCTTCCAAAGCAACTAAGGCACTCGGTTTCCTTCGCAGGAATTTGGCTTTTGCAACTACGAGTACTAAGGAAGTTGCATACAAAACTTTGATTAGGCCTAAACTAGAGTATGCAGCACCTATTTGGAGCCCTTACTCAAAGCTTCAGATTAATCAGGAAGAGAAAGTTCAGAGGACAGCAGCCCGCTGGACATGCCGGAGATGGTGAAACACAGGTAGTGTCGGTGAGATGCTCGATGTGCGTGAGTGTCATCTCTCGCGGCTTGTAGGGATCGATTCTCCCTTCTCCTCTTTCATAAGATACATTGTGGTGCTGTGTCTATAGAAAAAGACAAGTACCTGACCCTGCTCACATTTTGAAATCTACCAGGTCATCAAGCAGTGCCCAATGTTGTAGATACCAGACATACAGTTATTCCCTGAAGAATTTTTTTTTCCGTGGACTATTCCACAGTGGAATAGTTTTTCTCCTTCTGTGGTCAATTCCCAGACCACTGAGGAGATTAGGGCACTCCTAAATTAGTATAAAGCACAGCCAACAGATTCTTTTTTCTTTTTTTCTCAAAATTCTAAAATTTGCGTAATGATCAGTATCGATTGAGCAAGTGTCTAAAGAAAAAAAAAGAAAGGGGGGCGGGGGTGGTCAGGTGGTGATTTTTAGTTCCAAAACAAGATGGTGGAGCACTGCCTACATGGGTGTAAATATTTGTATAACTTGATTTATTGTGGAGTACTCCAAAGTGTCCAGTTTTCTTGTTTTAGGTGGTTGTTCTGGCACATAGAGTACTAATCCAGTCGGCCCAGTACACTGTACTATTGCCAGTAAATAAGTCATATGCATATCGCCTCTCCGACCTTTTATCCGCTAATGTTGTCTGCTGATAAACAAAATATTAAGCAAACAGTTTGGACGAAGATCCGGTCTAACACATTGTTGGGCCTGATCTGGATTCAAACAGTCATTGCTTAAAGGAGGCACGGTTTGTTTGACTGTGCATGTCAAAACAAACCTACTAATTATCCCTTAAGACAAAGTCGGAATCCAACTGTTTGTCATTCTGTTGATATTGACTGAATTTGTTTTGAAGAAGTTAAAATAATGAAGAATCAGCAGACAACACAAATGCTAAAATCATATTACCTCTCAACTATTTAACAAAAACTATTAAAGAAGACAAATGTTTTATTTTTATTAGCTGATATTAACAGTATTAGTTTTATTACTATGCCCAAGCAAATTCAGAAAAAAAACACCACACTATCAAACAGCTTGGATCCTGATCCTGTAATCTGTACCTGAGATGTAGGGCCTGCTCTGGATCTAAACTCTTTGCAAAGTGAATAAAGAGATGGAACAAGCAGGTGGCCCTAACAGGTTCAGCTTTACTGTGAATACAGGTATATGGGCAGCATAATGTGAAAAACTGTCTTTGGGTTTGTGATCAAGTAAATCTAAAATACAGTTTACCTGCTTGCTTCACTACAACATGCAGCAACTGAGCTGGATCCATACCATATACAATATAAATGTGAATAAATGCAGAAAAAATACTTTGCCATTGAATAAAATCCTCTAAAGATGAATACTGTGCAGAAAAAAATCCCCATGGGGAAAAATCCCTGCGGGGAAAAATTCCTATGGGGAAATATCCCCGCGGGGATTTTTCCCCATGGGGAAAATAAAAATGTTAATATATACTTGAAACATACTCAAATGTGTCAAACAGATTGCAAGAGTGAACCTAAGCTTGATTTTAGACCCTTAAACAGATTTTTAAAAATCCCCGCGGGGATTTTTTCTCCAAAAATCCCTGCGGGGAAAAATCCCCGCGGGGAAAAATGAAAAATTGTTATTACTGGTGGACATTCATTTTTACACACCATTAACATGAGATCTTGTCATATTTGAATAAAAAGATGAGTTTTAGAATTTTCGAAAATCCCCGCGGGGAAATTTTTCGCACGGGGAAAAAATCCCCGCGGGGATGGTGAAAAATCCCCGCGGGGAAATATTTTCCCCGCGGGGATTTGCAAATCCCCACGGGGATTTTGACCTTTGTCGTGGAATATTTTCTAGGTCATTACAGATTTTAAGCCAAAAACCTATAGAATTTCCTCAGTAGGGTCTATTCTACTGGAAATAAGTCACTTTAGCTTTCTATGTCAACTAAAAGTACTAGGTCATTTTGCCAAAAACTGGTTTGGCAAAAAAATTCCGGTGGCAGTTATATGCGATAAGTACCAAAATATTGCGAACTGGTCCATATGGATTAGTCTATATGATAATGGTAGGCCTACCTACAACGTGCGAGCGAAGTCATTTTCTTTAAGGTGAAAAGTACAACATATGAAACCTGAGTGTACAATTCTGCACTTGTTTCATATTTTGTACTTTTCTTGAGAGTGTGATAGTCAACTAGAGCTATCACATGCATTATAAGAAAGTAATTGTATATACATTTTGTCAACCGATTCTTGCAAGTGTTGATAATTGCAACTGGATTTTTATTGCACAATTATATAGAATGACAAATGAAAGTAACAGTATACACATTTTTTCAACCTATTTTGCAAGGTTTATATTTGCATCTGGATTTCCGTTGCACAATAGCATAGAACAAGTAAGTAAGGCTGCAAAGATCAGGAGTCGAAACAATCAAGTACCACATCCGACCCTGGATACCAATGGGAAAGTTACAAACGCACAAAAGAAAATTTTACCCGTATACCAATGATAACAGCAAATTTTAACATTTTGTTTATATCGTAGAAAATCATAAGATTGGTGGGAAACACGGTCCATGGATACATTCTTTTCAACATTATTTTTGTTTCTTTATGTAAAAAGGGTGGGTGAAAGTCTTACTTTGCTTTTAAAACTTCGCCGTTTGAATCAGTGTACTTTCAGAACTTTTATTAAGATTAAGGTCAATTTTACCTAACCAACAGGAACAAAATAGTATTAACCATATGACATCGCACCTGGAATGATATAACGTCATGTATTAAATGTGATAAGCCACTAGGCCTAGTGGTTTACATATTTAATAACGTTCTGTAATGAAGTCTATTACAATATTGTGTACATTACGGCAATTCTTAACGTTTTTCACGCCATAAATGCAATTTTGAAGCAATATTAAATGTCACATTATAAGTGGAAACTAACATTCGCTCTCCTGTATTATTGAATTTATTAAACTCTATGTGAATAAAAGATAAAATGATTGGCAAGCCTCGCATTTTATCATTTTTTCCCACCTTGTTTAATAAATTCAATAATAATTGAGCACTCACGTAAGATCCTCTTTTTATTTCATACAATAAATTATTAACACAATTACATAATGTGTTCTTCTGTAGTAGACCATATATTAAGCATTACCAAAGTTAGAATTTTAAGTTTCCTTAGCGGAAAAAACAAAGGTACACATAAAATAATTGAGCCAGTGCATGAGATTTCTAACAATTTGACATTTTGACAAGTGTAGACTCGGATGAGCCTCTGCAGCCTCCTTAAAAGCTTAAAAACTCCAAATGGTGTTCAGTCAGTAGCTTAACACTCATAGAATACTCAAGCGACTAACAAAGGCTCTGATCAGGCTGCGGTATATAAATTTATTTTGTACATATCTTTGAAACTTTTGCACCAGGGCCATAGTATTTTGTCAATAGATTTTTTTAAATTCTGATACCGGTAAAGAAATTCAACATCTGTTTGATATCTTTCAAATCCGACAGTTACCACAACTCTATAAACTTTAACGAGGAATATATAGAGGATCTTACATGAGTGCTCATGTTTTATTGAATTTATTAAACGAGTTGGGAAAAAGAGATAAAATGAGAGGCTTGCCGAGCATTTTATCTCTTTTTCGCAACGACTTTAATAAATTCAATAATACAAGAGCAAAAATGTTAGATTATGTTTATCATATGACAAATAATTTGAAATCTCATTCTGGCGTAAAAACATTATAATTTTGTCATTATGTACACATCGTTGTTATGAACGTCATAACGTTTCCCGTAAATCTATTAACCACTAGTGGTTTACAGTTTTCATTGCATGACGTTATTTCACTCCCAGACGCGACGTCATATGATAAATAATAATAATAAAAATAATAATAATTATAATAATGATGATGCATTCTGTTTCCATTATATGAAATAAATCTGTCCTGAAATTGGCTGAATACCCATCAATAACGAGTCCGCCAGGATAAGTTGTTTATGTGTACTCAGCGAACTTAATGCCTGAGTGACAGATTTTTCATATCATAAGATTACAATGTATTATTCTGTAATATTCTGTATATTATACACATTTCAAATTAAAAAATGACAGCAAAAGAGACAAGAAATGGCAACAAAGAAAAATATGCGTAGTTATAAACAGGCAGACAGGAAATCCTATCAAATACTAGTGAAATTTGTCACTGCTTAAGATACTAAAGCTAGGGATCTTTTTCTCTCCTAGACAAAAAAGTAGAAAATTGATATTATGTATACAATACACAGTTACAGTATGTATATTACACTGCCTTCATTACAGATGACTAATTGTAATGTTAGCAACTATCAAAACAGAATGTGAGCAGGACAAATACTCAGAGCAGTCATGGCATTTGCCAAAAAGTGAGTATGATCAGGAAATACCACAATCATACTTTGTAGACCAACCCATGGCATCGTGAGGACGAGACACATAACACTTACAGTCACATACAGACATCAGGAAGACAAATAAAGTGAACAAACCACCCTCTCTCTCTTTGTTCCCAAGATGAATGCAACATTATAATGAGCACTATGTACTGCATAACAAAACAAGTACAAGGACTCATATAATGGGAGCGTCAATAAACAATGAATCAACAACAACAGAACCACCGCCTTAGAACGGACTGCATGCGAATTCACTAGGAGGTGCTTAAATGCATTTTGCTGACGCCAAATCTGACCAGAATTCATCCATTGCAATGACAGAAAGCAAGCATACTTAAATCCTAAAATATGCATGAAACGCAAAGTAAAGGATCGGGTCATGTTTCCTGATTTGCTGGGGGCAAAATCTCATTGGCTTATTTTATGACAGATTGATTGCTGCTTATATAGGCCAGTCCATGAAATATTTGAACTTATCATACATGCGCAAATGCCTCCAACCCATGCCAATAAACGCACTTGAAATAACCTCTTTCTCGACAGTAGAAAAATCCGTCCAAAGGATCAACGATTGGCATCACGAGGCTAAACGGTGATGTATTGTTTCTGTCATATCCTCACACAAATAATGGATTCTTTTTCTTGCCCACCACTGAATATCTCATTTTATGTTGGTAAAACATGACAAAAGCCGACTTACATATATCATGGTGACGTCATTAGCATTACAATGATGTCAAAAATCGACGTGCGGAAAGCGTGCAACTGTTCGTTTTTATCTTTCCCACGGGTTGGCACCGGTATGTGAGATAAATGGAATCCATCATTGGTGTTTAGTGGGGGCAGAAAAATTCCAACCCGAGGGCCCACCTTTACAGTGGGAAACGAGGCTTTCCGAGTTTCCCACTGAACGATGGACCCGAGGGTTGGGATTTTTCTGGAACCACTGAACACCAATAATCGATTCTTTTTATCATATTCTTCGACCGTACGGTACAGTACTGTGTAATATCTGTTGGTGACGTCACTGAGGTCGATGTAAACAGTCAATTACGCGCGCTGTACAAATCAACTTGAAACAGTGAAAAAACAGCGCATTAAACAATGAACAAATGGTCATTTCATCAAAATGGATCTATATCCACAGTAACTCTAGTAAGTAATTTTGTTGAGGAAAATGTGTGTGTGTGTGTGTGTGTTTTTAACATCGTCAAGGCTCCCCGTCCCAGTGCATTCAGCCACGCATTGCCCAACAAGTTGAATGTGTCAATCGCAATGCACTCAGCATGTTCAAAGCATTGAATAAAGGTTTAATTTTAAACCAAGTTGAAGGCCGACTTAAATCGCTGAAAATCCAACATTGATTTTTTTTCCTGACTGACAACAATTCAACTTTCGTTTTCGAAGGAATACAGCCATGCGCCAATAATGTTATCTGACATTAGCAACCGGTCGCGTGTGGCTTATCTCGTATAAGTTACGCTTATCTCACATGGGTATGGATGTGGGACAGATTTCTCCTACAGCAAGCTTACATAGGGATCACTCGATCTTGTATGCGTTGGTATGTGAGAAAGAATTTTCTCACATGGGCAAAAACAACGGAAATCCCGATCTGGTGTGCAAGAATAAAATGTCTAATATTTGGTCTTAGCCTTCATCTTTATCCTTGCCTTGTGTACGAGCAATGACGATTCTTTGATGTGCATAGTTGCCCAAGCTTATGTTGCTCGATAATGCGTTAGGTACCAAAAAAATATGTGTTGGCAATATAGGGTAAAGTCGGGTATATTCAGACATCAGGTAAATTCAGACAGTGTACTTGTTCGTTTCATATTTTGATTATTGAATGAAAAAGTAAATTAACTAAGCAACGGTGAAAATCATGATGAGACGGCTCATAAGGAGCCTTCTCATCTGGATTTCCACTGTTTGCAAATGCATGTCCGAATTTACCTGATGTCCGAAGTTAAACGACTTTACCCTATTGATGTCAACAGCTTCCTCAAAAATGAGACATCACATTCCTTGATGGTATGTGATTAAGCCAAAAAAAGTCATGACTTGTCTAAAAGAGGCTGGTATGATTATCACTAGGCATGATCACCGTTATAAGTCAAGTAAGAAACGTTTAGAGACTGATATGTCAGTTATTCACCAAGGGTGTGGTTTCTCATCGCAAGTGACTCAAAAACGGATCGTCATTGTCAGAATAACTTAAATATCTCTTGTAAACAGTTTGGTATCATCAACGTTAAAAACTTGTTTAGTTTAAAATATTGGTTGTATAATGAGCTTATACAGTAGTACCTTTTTTACATTCTATAGATTGAAACGAATGCTGTTATTATTCTGTTTCTTAATATTCTTAGTGTATAAAAGCGTAAACATTGTATTTTATTCATAGCTTTGATAGTCACTCATGAAACAGCTTGTGTTTTTTCTTATCCTGCGTATAGGCATATATAGATTGTTTGACATAAACTTACCAATTATGATTTTTGGAAACGATGTTTTCTCAAATCATCTGTTTCCAATGGTATCATATACACAAAATACACACAAAACCCCCATACCATCGAACCCCCGTTCAACATTGCTACCCAGTCCGCTACCTAGACCGTTACAGCCTGTGTAAGTCGCTGGGAACCAAATGACCTTAATGCAAACAACCCTTGTCCTGCTGCTAGACAAAAACAATATTGGTATTTTTTAGTTCGTTGCGGATTTCAGCTCTGAAATGTAAACCCAACGGTCAGAAAAACGTTGTTGTGCTTGAAAACTTGATTATTGAAAGCTTACATATGATTGAAACAGAATTATAAGTTTATTTCTACATCAAACGGAGAGGGTCTCAACGGGGTACCTTAAAATCAGTGTTTCGTTTGTTAAAATTACGCTTTAATCAGTTTAATTTAAGAGAAATCAGTGATAAAAAAATTATTTTGTAATGCTGAATGTGCTTACTGGTAAAAATGAGTTTTATGAAGACGCTAATTGGTAAAAATTTGGGACAAATTCGCAAATCAGTAAACCCCATTGGATGCCTCAAACGAGCGTCAGAAAAACAATGCCTTAGCATGAGAAAACCTGCTCTTGTACGACGACGAACCGTTTGCAATATCTATGATGCAGCCAGATATTGCAGTTAAAAGCAGAATATCTTGCAATCGTTTTTTATCCTTATACTTTTCTTTGCTTTTAAGCATTGCGAGACGGACAATAAACGCAGCCCTGTCCTTTTGTCATAAACGTGAAGAAGACACGTTTTTTTGTGGATTGCTAATGTTTTCCCGCCATTTATGAACCTGACCGCCACTAAAATAGGTCTAAAAATATAGTGCGCTAGGTATAAGCTTTTATGGACAGAATGATAGCAGTGGCGTTTGAAATTAAGTCAATTGCATGAAAAGACACTGTCGATAGACAGAAACGAATAATAATAATAAAATAAATACACCTTAACTTTCGTTTCGTTTCGCGCAACAATATCATCATCGAGTACATTTACACAAGTATTAGCTTTTCAAAATAGCTGGCGGTTGTTTAGCCATATTATTGTATGTGTTCTTGCACACTGCATGCTTCCATTTTGAGCTTCTCCAGCATATCCATGTAGATTTGTTCTAAGATCTGATTATTAACGTTTGAATTGTAATTTTTTTTTACCATTAAACACATTCTTCCAGCCAGTATGTTGCTTAATCTTAAGTACCCAGCTTATGCATGGTATGTTATGGTAATGTATCTAGCATGAACGTTATTCGACAACATTGGACAGCCCGTTTTTCTAAAACTGATGCCAGAAATCAAGGCCTAGTCTTATATACATAATGAAAGACAGAAACCATCAATAGTTGACTAAAAGTTGCGATAATCACTGTGTCTCAACTCGGACCAGGGTCCGAGGTCTCAACATTTGTTTTCCACTAACATATTGCAGAATCATATACCTCATCATGTTTTGAGGTGTCACTAGATGCTCTGGGAATGGAAAATGAACAATTACATGAAAAAAAACTGTCCTTCGGGATTGGCTTTACTGTTGACTTGAAAATTTGGATATCGCAAGTGGATCTATCATACGCATGCGCGGATCCAGAGGGGTATGGGGGGCCCAGACCACCTGGAAAATCACAAATTCTATAGGTTTCAATTGAAATTAGCATTTGGACCCCACACCCCCAGGAAAAATTTGGACCCCCCTCCCCTGAAAAATGATAGAACCCCTATGGAACCTTAAAAAATTATAGTTTTCCTTAAAATAAATTATTGGACCCCTCTGTAAAATTGTAAAAGGCTGATGCCTAAGAAAACGTTATCAGAGTGTTTTTCTCTGTCAGTTGAGCCTGGAGCCCCCTACCCCCCCCCCCCCCATGACAAAAATTCCTGGATCCGCGCATGATACTACCGTTAAGTCAACATTGTTGGATGCACAGGCTCATCTTTGCCTACTAGCGTCTAATGCTCTTCACGTCGTTAAGAAAAAAAGTGAATTTCCGGTGCGATTTTTCGGTTTTGTGACGGTGTATCGAGGCCTTTTATGCACCCACTGGAAATTTTAAAAAAAAGGAGTTCTGGCTGTCGCCCGCCATTTGATGAAATTGTGGGGCATTGATAGTTTGAATTTGTAAAGTAAATTTCCGAGATCCAAAACAATTTATAACGTGTACGCGATCGCAATGAGCGAAAGTGATGAGTTTACAGAAATTGTCTTTTCATGCCAGATAGCTCATGAGCGGATCCTGAGGGGGACAGACCCCACCCCTGAAAAATAGGGTTTCTTAGCATACTGGTCCGGTTCCCTTTCAAATCACAAAGCTACCAAGCCAGCATTCGATGTTGGGCCATCAGCGGCACGCCAGCGAAACGCCATTTAAATGGTGTTTCGCTGGCGGACCAATGATGACCCGCATATAGTGGTGTTTGGATCCTCTCTCCCATCATCAATTAAATTTTTTTTGTCAAAGTTGGACCCTTTCTGGATCCGCGCATGCAGCTGAGCAATTATGTTTTATGTGCGAAGTCCGCTTTTACGCGCCAATGCGCCACGTGCTACCCAACTCTTAAAACAGCACGTGGCATGAAAGCGGCGGATTTGATCTTCATGTCTGCGGCTGATATTATTAGCAGACAGGTTTGACCCAGACCAGGCCCGACAAAATGTTTAATGTTTGTATTCATAACAAAGGCGCTGATAACAGGCTGATCTGCGACTTTGTTGGTCTCATACAACAAAGTCGGGATAAAACATCTACAGACGTGTGGTCAGGATGTTTGCAAATTCTGATATGTATGTCACCGCGGATGATCTCAAGGTCTTTTGCTGTTTTTATTAAGATGGATGTTATAAAGACCTTCCAATATTCTGTAAAAAACCTAATGGAAGGAAAATCCATCCATATTGGAAGACTTTTCCTTCCAAAAAAGACACACGGTCTGACTGTTCATGAAAACTAATATATTGAAAGTCGGGATATATACATCAATAGATGTGTGGTGGTTAAAATAAAGCGAATTATTCCTGTTTTCAAATTCACAGCCACCTAGTGGGGCTATTATCCTAAATTAATGAACGTACCTTCATCTACATTCCTTCTATGCTCGCAGTTAAGCCTGAAGGCGCTGACGATTTTCCGCAGATGCACAGGCTCGCCTGAGCCTTCGCTGCTCGCATATGCGATAGGTACCATAATCTCATGAACTGGCTTATTTCATGGAAATGCCATTCATCAAGACCTAGAATCATGATATAATCAAATTATACTCGGTATGTGCGTCTGTGCGTACACTATCTCGGTAATCATGAACTCTCAGGACCTTCCGTATGTAGTTTCATGAGGACAGCAAGACACGCCACGATCGGCTAAACAATTTGTTAAAATGTTCCATTTGTTTGAACCTAGGAAAAGCCGTTATTACTACATTTATTAAAGCTGCATAGTCTGTAACTTTTGATCTTCTAATTCTAAAAATAATGTTTTTATTTTTCAAGAACACAGTAAAAATACTCAAATTCAGGTAAACATTTTACCATTTTCGTAAATCTTAACAAGGTATCACTATCAAAACAACTGCATTTATGTTAAAATTCAACGGTCTAGAATTATTGGAGGGACGCAAATAATTACCAACAAGAGAAAAAAACACCTATTTGATGAGAAAATTCACTTTTCATGCAGTTTTCAGCTGTACTGAACATTTTTATTGTGAAAACATAGCTTATTTCTACTTTTACAAATGATTTAAAAAGAAAAGAAAATTTTTCGAAAAATGTTCATAGTTACAGAGTATGCAGCTTTAAGTTATTTACGCTCAGAAAACCGAAATTGATATTCAACTATATAAAACAAAACGTACGTAGATATCTAGAATTTGATTTGGTCTGAGCATGCTGAGTCTTCATCCACTTCAAACTTTATGTTAGTGAGCAGCGGGACCCTGATGAGATTGCGCAAACGCGCATGCTCTCCTGGGCCTTGTCATAAGTACCAGCAGGCTATTTACGAAATATTCTGGTACCAGTTTATATGAGGCACCGCGCAAGTTGATATCGTGTCGGGTCCGAGCTGCACAAGTATAAAAATGCTTTCTGGGTCGCACGCGGCTTGGGTGTCCGATTATAAAAGATATATGACACAGAAGTAAAATGTAACTATCCATTATTCTAAGGACACTTTTTGTAATGACCGTACAGAATATATCTCCGACGCATCGGCGACATAGGGCGTGTAAATTAGCATTCGCTCGATTTTCAGAAAACAAATTTTAATGTTATTAACATGCGACGTCAATGCTGGATTTACGTTAGCGACCGAAGTCGTTAGATTGACAGACGAAAAGGTCTGTTTGGTGTAAGCACGCGAAAGTTAACAGGGACGTATCGTAGACAGCCACGCTGATTAAAAACAAGCACCAATGAAGAAAAAAAAAACGTTGTGTACGAACTAATAGAATTGCATATAAAAAATGACTAGTGTACGAACTAATACATGACATTTAACGAACTATTCGAGTGTACGAACTAATACAAGATTTACCGTATTATAAAATCCAACTAACTAGGATTCCTTGGGATAATATATTAAGATAGATTCCCAGCAAGGATGAAATAGAAAATGACTTGGTGACTAGCCTTGACAGGGACTCTTATGTTTGTTCTTTGATGACCTGATGGTACTTTAACAAGCAAAAATAGGGTCTCTTATTCCATTCGTTCTGATTTGTTCTATGTATTTTATAGAGGGTCTTACACAAGTTATCATTTCATAACAAGGTGGTAGAGTGGGGCATTTTATTTTCTGCTAAAGGTTTCTGAGAGATGGTTCCTTTATTGTTGGCAGGATTAAATTTACTTGTCAAACTTTGTTGAGGGATGGGGGCCAGGAAGTATATTCTTTTCTTTGCGTTCCTCTGTGGGAGGAGTCTGACTAGACTGAATAATGTTGACCAAATACTTAAGACAGCCTTAGGTTAGTTTAAAAAATGATTTGAAATGGGCACAAATGGAAGATTCTCTCATCATATGAACTATTGCGAAATTAACACCTCCAAAGCTGGTTTATTTCAAAGAAAATTTACTTTGTCATTAACATAACTTCTTTGTATCAAAATTATGCAACCTGTGGCTATAACATTATTTTTTCATTTGATGTTACTGTTATTCAGTGGAATATATCATGTCAAAAAGGGAGCGCAGAGTGGTAGAGTGCTTGACTCGAGACTGAGGGTTCAAGATTCACCGGCGTTACTGCGTCGTGGTCCTTGAGCAAGACGCATTTATCCTAGCTTAGTGCTGGTTCAACCAAGGAAGACCCGTCCCTGTTTAACTGTAATATTGTTGATAAGACGTAAAGAATCAAATCAAACAAACAAATCATGTCAAAAAATAATGTCATAGCCAGAAGTTAAATAACACTTTGGTGACAAGAAACACAACTGGAATAAAAGTTAGTAAGGGTGCAAAGATCAGGAATCAATACAATCAAGTACCACACCTGACCCAGGATACCAATGGGAGAGTGACAAACTTTCAGTAAGACACCACAAACGAGAGCCAAGAGGTCAGTCCTTTCCCAGCAGGTGACCGCAAAGCACATATAAACAGATGCGCACAAAGACATAGCAAACACAAGACAGAACAAAAAACAAAAGATCCACAAAAGAAGTACCGCCTTGGAACGGTCAGTAAAATATTTTACTGGAGGGCTTAAACCGGTTTAATGGCGCCAACCACACCCTTAATTCAGATGTGGATCAAGACACATAGATATTTGGTTTGCACGAAAGACCCCTAACTTATCAATGCATCATCTCCTAAAACATATAAATCAAGATATAACAAGGAGATAAAGCAAAGATAAGGACTCAACAGTAAATAAAACTGAATACTGGAGCAAAAGAAATCCAACAGGTAAACCCCAGTGGGCCCGACAAACAGCCAAAGTATCAGGCCCCTATCATCTCATCAATAGATAAGTCTTTAAGTCGGAACCATCATAGAGTCTCTTTGACTCTAAACACTCTTAAACACTCTTTAAAGTAAAGCAATAACTTTTTTTTTAAATTCTCATGAAATGATCACTTCTGTAAGAGCCACTATGTATGACATGATGTTATCTACTGAATAACAGTAATGTAATATGATAGTTAAATTTATGTATAGATTGTATGAATGTTTCTAGTCATTTCATATAGGTCTGAAATAATGTATAGTCAATGTGTCTTTGAATATAGTTCTGAAGTAGATAATTGCACCCATCAAGCGTCACATCATTGTGTCCTAAGATAACCATTGGTAGCACATGGATTAGAATTTTTCTCAGCAAAGTGAATGTTCATTATAGATAAGTATATTTTGCATATGCCAAGTAAAGGAAATGTGTGAAAATGCTTTATTCACATTTGCACAAACTTGATATTAAACTCTATGCAATAATCTTTTGTGCAAGATCTACTTTGTATAACATGATGTTATCTACTGAATAACAGTACTGCCATACGATAGTTGAGTTTATGTATAGATTGTATACATGTTTCTAGTCATTGTATGTAGGTCTGAGGTAACGCATGTATTGTCATTGTGTCATTGCATATAGTTTTGAAGTCCAGAATAATTTCACCCACCGAGAGTCACAGCCTTGTGTCCTAAAATAAACATTGGTAGCACAATGAGTTATTTTTTTTACAAACAAAGTGCATGTTTGTTTAAGATATGTATATGCAGTGGTAGAGTGCTTGACTCGAGATGAAGGGGCCCAGACTCGAGCCTCAACAGCGTCACTGCACTGTGCCCTGCGCAAGACACATTTATCCTAGCTTAGTACTGGTTTCAACCCAGGAAGACCTGTCCCTTTATAACTGAAAGAGTGTTGATGGGACGTAAAGAATCAAATCAAACAAAAAACCAAACAGTATATTTTGCAGAAGCATGTGAAAATGCTTTATTTGCTTTTTGACAAACTCCATATTATGTTTGATCTGTAAGAAGTCTAAATAGTCGCTGAAACCAGATATTATATTGTTTAAAAATTTTGTCAACAAATTGCTTGCAAATTTACAATTTGCTGTTGCTTGTACCTTTGCTATTTGAGCATACTCTGTGCCATTATGAACAAAACTCAACCTGGTGGTTGTAAGAATATTACAAATTACAAATGCTGATTTGGGTATAATTCAAGGAATTAGGTGACATGAGATTTCCTGTGACCGGCAAAGGTTCGGGTCAAGTCTGATCAGAGCCTTTGTGCTAGTAGCCAATACCACAACTGGTCCTGACAGCAAACTCCATTTAACTCTCCATTTAACTGCTATTCCTTGTAGCAAAGTTGCATATTTAGATTAGGAGCTTAAAATTGGATCAAGTGTAATGTTTTTCAATTATCATCGATTATTACCAAAAACACATTCAAACGAAGTTTTTGATTGATCATCGATTATAATTGGTGATTATAATTGATCATCGATGCATACACTTGTCAAAATGCCACATTTTTGGAAATCACATGTCATGGCTCTTGTTTTGCTCTTTTTTATTTTTAAGTGCTTTTTTTTTACTTTTTATTGTCAGTGTTCTTAATGAAACCTAAGTTTACCATCTACAAATCTTCTTTTTATATCTATACTATATGCCAGATATACACAGTTAATATTGCCAAAGAGCTACATGCATCAGGGGGGGTGCTATTTTGGCCCACATATGGGCTAAAAAATGCTTTTCACCATTTTGTTTTATTGGTTTATTAGAACAATATACCAAGTTTAAAAGTAAACCTTTTAAATTGACGTTTATCTTTGCTATGGTTACCAAAAACGGACATCAAAATGGGCTAAAAAATGGAAAAGCGAACATTTTGGAACGAATTTGAAACATTTGACAGAGAAATTAACGTAAACTCAAGCAAGATATTTTACCAGGTGATAAAAATTATCAGAACACATAACATATTAAAAGCTTTTTAGGTATG
Organism: Loripinus fragilis; assembly: GCA_964019695.1. Classification (NCBI taxonomy): domain Eukaryota; kingdom Metazoa; phylum Mollusca; class Bivalvia; order Lucinida; family Lucinidae; genus Loripinus; species Loripinus fragilis. The sequence continues at coordinate 51,532,340 of OZ026528.1, read as the reverse complement.
TAGCTATGCTGATATCTAATAATCCCTGACAAAGTTGGAGGGATATAGTTTTGGCGTCGTCCGTCCGTCGCATTTTTGTCCATCCACATCTCAGAACTACTGGTCAGATTTGATACATATTTGGTACACAATAAGTATCAAGTACTCTGATATCCTATAAGTTTCGTCAAAATCGACCCTTAAAACTTTAGTTATTGCCCTTGTTGGAATTTTAGGCAATTATAATGCAAGTCTATGTTAGCAAAATGTTAACGGGTTGCTCCACTGAACAAAATGTTATCAAGAGCTAGGCAAAAGGAATTGGCTATAAACCACCTTTCCTTAACCATTGTTTCCTGTTTGCAATAATTCATCACATTACCCTAAAAATAGGGCAACAATGAACCGAATGGAAAATCTAAAAAGAAATCTTAACTTCTTAACCAGTAATCCAAACTCTTAAAATAATTTCAGAGATGTATTCGGCATAATGCCCTCTGCTAAATATGGGCAAAAGGTTTGGTACCAGTAAAATGCATTTAAGCCCCCCGGTGGCTTAGGCTGCTGTCCATTCTAAGGCGGTGGTTCTGTTGTTGTTGACTTTTTGTTTATTGTTACTCCCATTGTGGGAGTCTGTAATTGTTCTATGTTTTGTTGTACGTTACTTTATGTCCATTCTAGTATTAAAATCATCTTAATGGGGAAGAGAGAGAGAGCTGGTTGCTTTGCTTAATTTGTCTTCCTGGTGTCTTGTGATGGTTGAGCAGCTCTTCCTCCCGGTACCACGGGGTTGTCTGTGGTTTGTGATTGTAGTATTTCCTGATCATACTCACTTACTATTTTTGATCCCACATAACAAAATGGCCACCAGAGCTTAAAAGTGAAATAGGGTTTAAAGACATACCAGCCCATGTTTGAAATGATAAGATTGATATTTTGTCGCATGCCCCTTCAAAAGTCTGTTATGCTAAAACTAAAAACTAAAAATAGAAATCATATCAAACTTTTCCTTCATCATTGGTCAGAAAAATATACAATATACAAATTCAAATATTCCTAGAATATCATCTACAAAAATGCACTCTGCTTAGCCTACAAGAACTAAAATCACAAGACATCGTTTCCATCAGTACTCTCAGTGCTTTGATTCTCGTGTCAATCAAAGGTAATCTAAGTTGAGGCCCTTCCAAAAGGCAGGGCGTGATAGTGTCTGAAACGAAGGTATCTCTTGCGTGTATTGCATTCAACAACTATTAAATGGAAGCTTTTGATTCAAATTATTACTTAGTAACACTATAAAGGTTTAAGGACTGACCAAGGGACAGGGACTGGATAGTGCCTGGAACAAAGGTTTCTATTGCGTGTATTGTATTGAACAACCTATTAAATGGAAGCTTTTATTTGGTGCAATTTTTTTCTTAGAAACACAAAAGGGAATCGCCAAGCCTTATTTTACCGCTTTATTTGTTTTGAAAATGAAAGCAAAATAACACAAAATTAATGCCTGTTGCAATCGTAGTTAGCCCCATTGGGGCGTTTGTTATCAATCAAGCCAACAAAGTATGAAATGGCAGAAATATATTTGGGTAAATATTTGACTTATTTTGTAATAAACTATATAGAACAGGGAAAATACTTTTATTCATTCACAACGCATAGTGTCAATTTTAAATACACATAGTGGACACTCCAATTCACTATGACCGTTCAATATGAAGTGAAATACTTCCTCCGTGCTACTATCACTGAACAGTGATCTGCATGGAATTTGTTTCTATCCAATAAATATCGTGTTTCATATGTGATATTCGCTAATTCTTAATATCCTGAGTATTTATAGGTGTAGAAATTGCTTTTATAGCTTTGCTTAAAACTCTAACGAAAGCTCATGGATCGTCAAGCCATATTCTACCGCAATATTTTGTCTAAATAAGGAAACAAAACTATACACCACCTAAGGGCTAACCCCATAATTTTTGTTAGCCATTGGGTGTTTGTTATCAATCATGCCAACAGATCATGAAGTAACAGTAATATCTGTCAGGTAAATATAGTCTGTCAAAATTGACCTTAGACTGATTAATTTTCGCCAAAATCTTCGTGATATTTGTGCGCTTTCGTGGAGTACTCGGACCTTGGTCACGCTTTTACAGAGAATATGAAGATAATGTCAATTCGTTTTTGCAAATGGTCTAATAGCCTAGTGGTTAGTTGACTAATTACAAATCAAGCATACCTGGATCGAAACTTGTAAGGAACCTCTTTTTATATAATTGTCAAATTGCTTTCTTTTTTAAGTTGATATTGTTATTATATTTTCGTTACTTATATTTTACGTCATCTTGTGATGAGCTTTACATCTTTAATTTGTATTTAGCCGCTTTTGTATTCGTAATTCATTATTCCCTAAGTTCCCCACTCTTTCCTTGTCAGCTGATAACATTTGCAAATAGTTTAGACCCAGTTCAGTACAAACGGAACGACGGTTCTGATCTGAATACATTTGACACTCTAATAGTGTTCCTGTAAAAAATTTCGAACCAGTTAATTGTCAGCAGATGATAACAAAAGTCTTAAAATTATTCAGCGTGCAAAGAATTAATCACTTGTAGGCTTATTTAAATTATTCACTGTGCTGTATTTGTTGCATAAACGCATGCCAAATTCAAATAAATAAATCAAGTTATGCACAAAATCAAGATTAAAGACGAAGAAACTAGCAAATCGAAAAAAAAAAATGAAAAAATATACTTATTAAATGCTACTGGACTCGAACCCACATCTTATGAGTGCTAAATCACTCGACTATCCACTAGGCTATAGGGGAATTGTGACTCTTTTCATTCAGATTAGTAATTGTACAACAATCTAAAGCGTACTTTTTACGAAGATTCACGAAGACTGAGTGAAAGATCATTGAATATTCATATGTCTCGAGTCAATTTTGACAAACAATACTTGACTGGTTCAGTAAATAAACTATAAGGAACCAGGGAAAAATATATTCATTCATAACTCGCAGGGTTAACTACAAATGTACAATTTTCCATAGTGGGCTCTCCAGTCCCCTCAAGCATGATAGTGCCCACTCACACTACTATCGCTGAATAGTGTAAATTGTTTCTAAAATCATATGTGATATCCACTAATTATTCATATATATGCGTGTTTAAAGGTGTAGAAGTATGAATTTCAAGTGTTATCTGGGACTAAAATTGTAAAATATATTTTTTCATGATGGAGTAATTTTGTCCTGGTGCTCAAAAAGTTTGGAGTGTATTTTCATGACTTTGAACTTTAAACCTATATCAAAAGCAAAAAAAACATTATGTTATTTAATTTACATAGATCATTTCCTCATCTTCTACGGTAATTACTGCAGTTTTTGTCGTTCAACAATTGGTATTAAACAGCTGAATTTAAAGCATCTGCGTTGATCAGTTACTATGGCATGGCATCACATTATCTATGGAGATATCCAGTGGTCCCATATACATGTACTGCATTCATTTTAATAATTGATAATGAAAATTTTATTTTAGTAAAAATCAATGCAAAAGTAGATTGTTTCAGCCATCACAAGAAAGTTATTTTGATTTTTTCAATAAGTTTCATTTGATTGTGTTATGTCTTCTTATCATATGACGCCGCGTCTTGGAGTAAAACAACGTCAAGCATTTAAATCGATAAACCACGATTGGTTTACAGATTTTGGGGAAACGTTATGACGTCCATAACAACGCTGCGTAAATAATGACGCAATTATAACTTCTTTATGGTAGAAATGAGATTTCAAAGTTATTTCAATGTCATATGATAAATAGAATCTAACATTCGTGCTCTTGTATTATTGAATTTATTAAACTTGTTGCGAAAAAGAGATAAAATGCTCAGCAAGCCTCGCATTTTATCTCTTTTCCTCAACTCATTTACTAAATTCAATAAAACATGAGCACTCATGTAAGATCCTCTAATTATGCTGAAAATGAAGAAAGTTGTTGCAAAACAGATCTTCTGCTGTAGTTATAATTAGCGCATTTAAGGTAAAAGTTTGGAAATAATTATTAAATATTGGCTCAGATATAAAGATATTCTCATTTATAGCCTGCCTTTGCTTAGATATAACACTAAAGCATTATAAATTTGAACCATTATCAAAGATTTATGATGCTGCCCTGACTGTGTTTAAACAGGTAATGGCGACTTCATTACAAACGTTTGGGGCTTATTGGTTATAAAGTAGCTAAAATAACTGGACAACAGGGGCTAGTAAGGGAGTGACCATTTGATTTTTATGGGGGGTGGCAGGAAGATTACTTCGTTCCTTGAATTTTTTTCTTCGCGCACCGGATCCTGGCTTTTTGATTTTTGTGTGGTACTGTCCTGGATTTTTTAAACAAAAAGTTTATTATATAAGCGTTGATAGTGACCTGGAGATGGATAGAAGACTAACTAAATGTCTTGTTTTGTAAAAATGGGATAGAAAATTAATAAAAGTCTTGTTCTGAAAAAATCTGCAATTTTAATTACATTGAGTTACAACATCAAAGTTAGTTACAATGAATCTATATTGGCTTGAAATTTTCATTGGTTATATGTTTGCAGTTTATTCTGTCCAAATATATAAATTGATTTAAAATGGCAAGGTCACAAAAATAAAATGAAAGCTTCAAAAATTTGAAGTGAAAAAAATTGTCCCATAAATCCGTTTTAAGACTGCATAAAACATTCATACTCATTCTGTCACTGTGTACACACTCAGTCTGTATTTGATGCTGGCATTATACAGACTGTCAAAATGTACCTTAACATTACTAATATATCTATCATACTTTAATACCTTTTTTCTCTATTTTCTCTTGCTCTTTCAGTTTTTCTACCATTCCCTTTCTGTGCGTCAGCTGGTCTGGTCCTGTCTTTTTTTTTATATTATGATCCGTCCTTGAATTTTTTTATTACGAAGGCTGGTCCTGACTATTTTTTTCAAAAAATCTTCCCTCCCCCCATATAAATCATATGGTTGCTCCCTAAAGGCAATCAATAGCAGACTTAATGAAAAGCTTTCAGAAACATTTTAACATAAATTGTTCCCATCATATTGTCAAGCTCTATTATAAATGCATTTGTAAAAAGGACGAATATTCACTCTAAAGTAAGTATGACCGGGAAATATCACAACTAGTGTCCACACGCTGCAGACCAACCCACGACATCGTGACGAATATACGAGGGGGGTTCAACATGTAATGAAAACCCATTCATAACTCCATACACAAACGCGTTATGATTTTATGCCATATGCCAAACGAAAGATCAAAGCGTCGCCGTTATAATGGTGCATGAAACATTATTTTTATCTTTCCAAATAATAAGTTACAGACTTTTTAAAAAGAACACTAATATACACTGCATATATGGTCCTCCGAATTGTAAAGACTCATTTTATCAAAGGTAGAAAGGCATGCTGTATTTTCTAAAACAAACATTTAACATGCATGAATCACATATCCATAGTCCCTTTATCTGCAATAACGATTATACACTTTTGACCGGTACCGATTTCTCATGCAAACGGTTTTATTGCGTTACCCCCTCTTAAGTTGACGTCGTTTAAAGCAATGGACGTAACACTAAAATACGCACGGTTCTTGAAAATCGGAAATGTGGCTTTGTACCAGGAAAGGACAATTTTGATTGTATTGAAGTTTCAATACACACAGTGCATAGGCAGCAGACCAGTTTAACTGAAACCAATATCTAGGGGTATCTCATCTGAGTGGTGTACCATTTTCGTTTCCTATAATTTTATTGTCAGAGATTAGCAAGCCAGATTATGTACTTGTAAATGCGTGTAACAATGTCCAAATAATGCCTCCGAATGCAAACATCGATGAAACATGGTATTTTGTCTGATCCATTTCAGTGTAAGCCATAGATGGCGTTCTTTTAAGTGATTTTCTTATTTCAAATGACGTACTTGGGGGTACTTTACGGTTGAGATTAAATATTGAAAATTGCAAAATCTGCAGTATTACTTGCAAATGAACATCAAAGCGACCAGAAAAAAATGTTACAAATGATTTTCATATAAATTTTCGCTATGTATTCGTTCACGCAAAAACGACTCTGTCAATGTAATGCAAGAAAATGTAGCATCAAGGAGGATTTTAACCAAAATGGCAGCCTCAGTATTTCATAGAATAAAAAGCAATATCGAAAATTTTTGCAGGTATAAATCATCAATATATGGTTATTTACCACACAAAGAAACAGACTGAAAACATTCCTCGTTCATGTAGTTATCTGCTTTTGAAAAAATTGTTTTATTTCATATCGCAGTGTACTTCAGTACCCTATCTTGAAAGTGGCTTGTGTAAATTAGATAAGGAGCTAGACATCTGCAATTTTACATTTATTTAGCCAAAAACAGACATTTTAATGAAAGTAATTATGAAGTGTGTAAATATAAAACTTTGGGATATACTGGGCTGTTTTCATTACATATTGGATCCCCCTCGTACACAGAACACTAACACTCTCGCGACATTAAAAAGACAAATAAGCCGTGACATGTGATTTCTAACAATGTGGCATTTTGACAAGTGTAGACGTAGACGAGCCTGTGCAGCCTCATTTTAAGAGTAAAAACTCCAAATGATGTTCAGTCAGTAGCTTAACACTCATGGACTATGCAAGCAACTAGCAAGGGCTCTGATCAGCCTGCGCGTATGCACAGGCTGATCTGAGGCTTTGCTGGTCGCGCATATCACACTGTTGGAAATCCATGCCACGGCTCAATTACAGTTAAGTAAGCACCCCTCTCTTCCCCAGCGAGATGATTGCAAGACATTTTCACTTTTTTTCATTTTAACAGTTAAGACTTTTATCAATGGGAATCATGTCCATTTTTGTTTCAAACGTACGTTTTCCTAGTTATATGAAATGCTGCAAGTGTACCAAAACAGTGACAATAACAACCCTGCAACAAAACTCTCGGCAGGTTCTACATGCCACAGCTATTAAATTAACCAGGGAAATTGCTGTTAATAGCAAAAACCTTTGATCCCTTTGACCAATAAAATAAAAGACCAGCAAAAATAATCACCAGCTCTAGGTTTTCCTTTTTATTGACAGGAAAAAACTAGCCCCGCTTTTGGTGTCCATTTCTTGAAGGATAATAAAATTTGAACAACTTTGGTAAAGGGTCACCCCTAGATCATTTGTAACTATGTTACAATAAGTGAATTGTGTAAAATTTTGGCAATGATATTCCATGTTTATATGTTTTACCGTAAAACCAGGCCAAACGTATTAAGGGCGGCCTTGCTTTAAGTAGGCAACTGTTATCAAATCAAAACCAGGACAGCCTTCTTTATTATTAGTTTTAAGTCAATACGATGAATGATGCAGTGTTTCGTTTTCCTTGAAACGAGCGCCTTTGAGACATGTTCTGGGTATATCGACCCTAATTTGTCATTTCTGTTTAAAACAAAAAGTCAATCAGTTCATTTACATAAAAACATGATGTATACCCCTAATAACATCCATTTACTGTATAAAAGTAGGATTCAATGGGACAAAATTACATAGGCGTGTTATCTTGACGACAACAAAACCATCTGCAGCAATAAATTAAATGACAGCGTTGGAACTCCAGCGTGGTTTTGTTACTTGGTGTGAAAGTTTCCCCACCTGAAAATTTGGGCATATTCCTTTTGAGCACATGGACTGATTTAACCATTGCTTAGAAATAATGAATAAGGGTCGATACACTCAGCACCCGTGTCAAAAGCTCTCTTTTTCAATTAAAACTTACACAAAAATTGCATTTTTCCATTATGTTGACATACTCTGGGTGTGATATGGGGACAGACCTGCGTTCGTCAATATGATTTGACAATAGTCCCCATGATATCCGTCCGTTATAGCATTTAGAATTATTTTCACTTAGACGTTGCTTCGTAATAATGGAACCATGCTATCTACATGTTTATTCTACTACAGTATAAATCTAACTACAGGAATATTGTGTTCATACATATGAGCTAAAGACATGACTGACAGGTATAATAGCTTTTGTTGGAGGGGCTCATATCCACAGCAATATATTTGAATATCCAAACAGATGTTTATCAATAGAATGCGCACTCAGCTAATAATCACTAAAATGAAAATGAAGAAGAATGCGACGTCTCATACCATGGGACCAATTGCCATCCACTCCTTCTCAACATGGAGACAGCACACACACACACACACACACACACACACGCACGCGCGCGCGCGCGTACACTGCAATACAGATCTCTAGCTTATATTAAAAAAGCTTAAACTTGTTTTTATTTATAAAGCTTATACTTGTTATTTGTAAAGCATGAACTTGTTATAACCGAGTCATATTATCACAACTGTTGGACGTTTATATTAACTAGAGAATTTGATGCATGTGGGTAAGTAAACAGCAAGAAAAGTATCTATAAGTACATGTTGATAATTTGACAGTCATATTTTATGCAGTCTGTGTTTTTTTCCACTGTGGGCCACCCAGGGACAAGGAAGTTGTGACCTCTTATAGCTAAGCGGCTAAGAGCCAAATTTTGGCCTGACTGTGCTATTCCGGATACAAGCATGAAATTTGGCACAGTTGTAGACCATGACTGACTAAGCAGAATAGGATATAGAACCACATTGGGAAATGCCTACTGCGCATGCGCAAAGCGTTTACTGATTTTAGGCTCTTATCATAGAGCTTTTATACAGTTTGACTTTAAAGAAGGGGTCATGTTGGCTGTAGAATAATAAAATATGGCAGAACTGATGTTAATTGTTAGTAGTTTAGTCCTCTTCATTCTTTAATTGCTGCGCATGCGCATAAAATTTGAATTTTGTACAAAGATGGCGTTCTGTTCAATTTTTTTGTAAACTGCGCAACACTTGATGCCCCTATCAAAGGACCAAAGCATATCTTCAATATACATGATATAGGGACCTACATACCTGTTTAGATGCGCATGCGCAGTGGGTTTCCTTAAACCGGATGTTACAGAGCCCCATTTATTTACAAATATAAGCTTTCACAAAAAAAACTGTCTACGCTAAACATATAAAACTGTTATTAGACTTAAAAGTCAAGGTTTAAGAAAAGAGGATAGTAGGCTTGTGGCAGAGAGACATACATGCAAACAGTTTTTTTTGGCTCATGCTTAAAGCCCTTGGAACACCGGACAGACAGGCTCACCACCTGAGCTACGAGGGTGGTCCAAAGTCACCACCACATATTTTCTTTGTGTTGACCAATTTGGATTGTTTTGACTTGGGGATGTCTCTGAAAAAGTAATGTTTGACCAAGCCAGTGACGTAGTTTATATAGGTCATTGGCCAAGGGCAATATACCTTGTTGATAGACAAACAGACAGACTCACAGACAGACAGACAAACAGGTAGGCAGACATATATATTCTGCCATGCTTGAGCTCACAGACCTCATATCACTGTATATCGATGGACTGTCTCCAAACTGTCAGTGAGCTGTATATGCATATTTCGAGTGTCTCACTTCCCATAAACAAACCATACTAAGCATTAGATAGTCATATGTGGATATGATAAAGTTGCATTTTTGTGGGGGGGATGCCTGATATGGATCATATCGGTTGTGAAGCTACTGACTGGCTTCGAGGCATTTGGTCTTCCTGTAAAAGATTTCGGACTTGGAGTCAGTGTTGTCATCCGTTGTTCAGATACTTAATTTTGTAGGGGTTATTATAATTTTAAAGATGCATAATAATGAGGCAATTCTATTTTCTTATAAACAGGTAAAGCATGACTATTCACTGCCACGCGCATATGCAGTAATCTGTGGTAGTCTCAATATAACTGTAAACTGAGACTACCTGTACGCCCAAAACAAGGTAAACTCGTCCAGCAAATCAAGGTTCATGTGTTAGGGTCAGTACTAGAACAATGGAAATGATTACCAAGTCCAGCAAACTGTGATGGATAGAACTAGACACTGGAATGTACAGTCCACTATGAACCACCATACCATAAGAATCACTATCTTCAAGGTTGCAGAAATAGACAATGCAGCTCTCCAGTGTACGACCCTTTGTGCCTGTGGTGGAATTTTAAACACTACATTTCTGTAAATTGATGATTGTTTTTAAAATTGGTAATGTAAAATAACTGAAAATCCTTTGAGGAGGCTGTGTCATATCAGCTTACAAACAGATTATGGCACATATTGCCAGCTCTCTTGGTTAAATGTCACTCTGAAAATGTATACGTTTGTATATAAGATCAAGGTGATCTTGTCATCTTGGCCTAGGTGCCAAGTAACCAAAAATAAACGCATAACAAGGCATGGACATACGTCCAAAAGATATGTCAAACACTCTTCAGTAAACTCCATAACATCAGTTACAGTCGAAGTTACATTACCGTTTGTAGTCATTCAAGAACATGATTGGTAAACCATGCATGTCCCCAGCAAAACAAGAGAAATTCATTCATGTCAAATGCTGCGCTAGAGAACCACTGAACTCGAACAGCATGGCCATCGGGGGTAGGCTGCTGTCGACGAGGGCACAAATATACCGTTTAAGCGTACCCGGCTGTTAAAAAGGGTAATATTTTTGTCAATACTTACTTATGAACATATTCTGTGCTTATTATTGTCACTTATATATCCAGCTGTGTATCTGCTTAACAAAGATTTATGTGAGTTAAGCGTTAGCTGATACAGCACCTGAGTAATGCAAAAACGGTGATATTTTTTCTTGTTTATGTTCTGGAATATATGCTTACTTTAGTTAGTTTAGATAAAATGCAATATATTGGTACTTTAATTCGCAAAAGTTCAAAATCTGAGGGCAGGGCATTTTGAAAGTTATTAAAGTGAAACTGGTTTAAGCCCTCCAGTAAAATACTTTTACTGACCGTTCCAATGCGGTACTTCTTTGGTGGATCATTTGTCTTATTTTTGTATTGTGTTTGTCATGCTTTCGCGTCTGCTCATTGCAACCTTGTGGTCACCTGCTGGGAAAGGGCTGACCTTTTGGCTCTCATTTGTGATGTTAAATTGTGTGGTTGTTACTTTCCCATTTGGTATCCTGGGTCAGGTGTGGTACTTGATTGTATTGATTGCTGATCTTTGCCCCCTTTCTTACTTTCATACTGTACGCATAGCACTACATATTTCGGCTGTTCTGGTCCAGTGACCGGGTCATAGATTGCATGCAAATTGATTATATTTATACCCTTGACTACTAGAACAATGCCCTTGACTACTTAAATTTTGCGTACAGCTACAAAATGGTTTGCAACTTCACAAAAAGTAAGTAGAAATATGCAAAACATTCGATTCATTCGCTTATTTGTATTCTCCATTATGTGATGCCATTAAATCATAACTTATGACTAAAATAGTGTCTCATTAATCTGTGAACATATATCCTACACATTAAAAATCCCACTGGCTATCCAGAAATTGGCTGGTACTTAGCTAGTTTTAGAATTTAAAGGCTCCAATTGTCTCAAAATGGACTACAATACCTAAGTGATAATTGCAACTGAAAACATCATCATGAAAATTACTAGCTGTAAAGAACTAGCTCATAGAACGGATCACAGTAAACCAAAGTAATATAGTTTGTGCCCTCATCGACTGCAACCGACCCACAATGACTGCACTGTTTTAGTACAGTGGTTTTCTAGCGTGAATGCATGTGCAGCAAAAATTATTGGATAAATGATTGTGCAGAAAGACATTTATTTCCCAGTCAAAATATATAAGTATTCCATTTATTCAATGGTTTCTACCGTTTTGACATCATAAAAGGAGCTTACTGGAAATATTAGTTAGTTTGCGCATGCGTAATTATGGAAACTTTTTTTTTAAATATATCTGTTTATGTCTTTTAGGACATCTAGGGATATAGTGGTTCGATTTTTTACCATGTTAAACGCAAATATTGGTCTGTGTAGTCAAGTGAGACCAAGTTTTCTTATAACGGAAGTGGATTTTGCATTGCGCATGCGCAGAGGAAATTTGTCGAAGTGGTTCTATATCTTAAAATCATCAGCTCACCAACCTTAACAAGTGTGGAAAGTTTCATGCTTGTATCCGGAATAGCACAATCTTGGCTCTTAGCCGCCTAGCTATTATAAGTATTAGGAAAACGAAAGTCGATCGAAAAGTATGTTCCATTCTGCTGCGTATGGAAAGGAAGACAGTAAAATGATTTATAAGTAAATGAACATTCAACGTGTATTGTCAGCAGTTAACTGTAGCAAATCTGTTGGCTGCTCACCTAATGCTCAGGTAATATATATGAATTTGTTCAAGGGAGATAAATCACTCTAATAAGTAATAGGAAAACGAAATTCGATCAAAAGTTTCTTCACTTTTGCTGCTTCAGGTAAATACAAAGTAAAAAATTGAGTAATACGTTATTGGCAGTCATAATATTGTGTAGGCAGTGTTTTTGTTGCATCTATCAGTCGCACAGTTATAAGAATGCCTGCCCTTATTAGGTAATAGAAAAACAATTAAATATTATATTTGTTTGTTTGATTTGATTCTTTACGTCCCATCAACAATTTTCATTATGTAGGGACGGGTCTTCTTGAGTTGAACCAGTACTAAGCTTGGATCAATATGTCTTGCTCAAGGACACAACGCAGTGATGCCGGTGGGGCTCCAACCCACAGCCCCTCGGTCTCAAGTTCAGCACACTACCACTGAGCCACTGCGCTCCCAAACAAAAGATAAACAAATAATTCGTTTGGTTTGAAACATATAAACAAAAACTTCGTTTCATGTATTTTTTATTTGTTTGATTTGATTCTTTACGTCTCATCAACGAAGGGACGGGATTTCCTGGGTTGAACCAGTAGTAAGCAAGGATTAACATACATGTGTCTTGCTCAAGGCGCCGGTAAGGCTCGTACCCGCAACCCCTCGATCTCGAGACAAGCACTCTACCATATAGCCACCGCGCTCCTTAAGTGCGGAAGCTCAATTATAGGAGACTCGGAGATCTAGGCGTCGCTGGCTCAAGAGACTCATCGGAGACACTGCATTGTGTCCTTGAGCAAGATACTTTTACACCCAGTGGTAACGTGACACTTAGTTCGCATTCACAGTATCCGTTCAAGGACATAAAGCTCGCTCTCAATTCATTTCTCAATTTGCAGCCACACAATTCTACATGAATCTATTACATTATACCCGTACCTCACTCTCAGATCAGTCGAGGTTGCCGTTTGGCACCTAACGTAAATATGCGTTAATGCACTCTATCGTGTAGCGCTTGAGCTTCTCCCCATTTCTCATCTGCTACAAACCCTAATGAGAGTTTTATTGCCTACCTTGACCATCCTGCCAAAATCAGTCTGTATGGTACCGTAAAATGACAAACTTACATAATTCCTTATTACTGGGATATGAAATTGTTTATAAAGCACATTTTTGTTAACAATGAATATGAAAAACTCCATGGTAGGATATAACATAGATATGAGGTTTCCCTTGATAAAAGTGTTTAACGTAATGATAAAAAGACAATTTAAAGTGCCTAAACTATTTATCCACCCTGTGAACAAATGTGCACGCTAAAACCAAAATAATTGGCACCTGAACTGCCATCCCTTTTGGTTTACACTTACACTTATTTTCGTACTAAAACAATATGAGGGCAACCGTTTTCCAGTGATAATCATTAACATATCTACCTGCTATTGTTGTTGCAGTTATCTGAATCGTTGCCGGGCCGCATAGCGCAGTCCGTAACATGTCTGGCTGCAGATACGTGTCTGACTGCAGATCCAGGGGTGGCGCGTTTAATCCCAGTCAGGTCCCATACTTTGGCAAAGAATGATCATGAAACGGTCACACTCCTCCCTTCCGCTGATTCAAGAAGGGTTGTTGTCAGTTACAAACGAAAGTATGTGCACGAAGTACTGGTTAACTGCTTAGTCAAGCTTGCCCAGGAAAAAAGTGTGGTTAGGTGAACTGACCGTCCAGACGTAAAGAATCTACAATACCAAAAAACTGAATCGTTACAATTGAATAAAAACATAACTTTAAAATCAATTGTAATGTTACACTAGGATCAGCGACAGTTCTGCTGCCACCATATTTGTGAACAGTTATGCTATATATAGACTGGCTCCAGTCGTTAAAACTCTTTTACATCAATGTGCCATATCATATACTTGTAGCTTATCTTACTCTGATGGCTCTGTTTTAAAACAGTGTCATCAGAGTAAGGCTAGCTGCAAGTTTATGATATGGCACATTGATGAAAAATTGTTTAAAGGACTGGTGCCAGTATATGCTATATACAGTGCAGGATAAATTACTCCAACACGAAAATAATATGCAATCAGGATAGTTCTAGATCAGATTGCAGTTAATCTAAACACGAAAAAGCATGTAAAAACAACATATTTCTAAAAATCGGACTGTATGTACAGAAGTAGTCCGATCAGGAAATACTGGTTTGCTTCCTTCAGCAAATAATTAATGAGCCGCGACATGTGATTTCCAACAATGTGGCATTTTGACAAGTGTAGACTCAGCCCAGCCTATGCAGCATCCTTTTAAGCTTAGAAACTCCAAATGCTGTTCGGCAGTAGGTTAATATTCAAAGAATATTCAAGCGACTAGCAAAGGCTCTGATCAGACTGCGCATATGCGCAGGCTGGTCCGAGCCTTTGCTGGTCGCACATACCACATTGTTGGAAAGCTCATGTCGCGGCTCTTAAATTTACTGGGATGGATTAGTCTAGATCATCTGCACTGTAAATGTATGTGTCAGTTAACACCTAAAAAAGTGGCAGTCGAGCTTTCACTATTTTTGGTATAAACTAACACTTATTTACAAACCAAAACAATATGAGGTATTATTCTGCCAAGAGTAGAAGTGACGTCATGTTTTGTTTATTAAGTTATGGGACTTACCTGCCATGACAGGATAAATACACAATTGATCTATAGAATTGCGGTAGCTCAAGTGGTAACGAGGAGGATTACTAAACCACAAAGAACATTTTTTTAGGTTCGAATCTCACTGGCTGCTCTTTTTTATTCATTATTATTATTTTATTTTTTTTTTTGGGGGGGGGGGGGAGGGGGGAGGGGGGTGGAGGTCTGATTTTATTATTCTCTTCATGTCTTATTTTTTTCTTTTTATTTATTTTTTATTATTTTTTTATTATCTTTTTTCCCTTTAACATGTATAAGGTACATATATAAAAACTTCTGAAACAACACAAGCTACTGTAAATTCGGAAATACACGCGAATATGAGCGTTAAAAGACATATTTGCGACGTCAAAATTTGTGACTAGGGCAAGTAAACAACAGAGTGATTTCGCTATTTCGCGATAATTTTATTTTCACGAAATTTTGCATGTGAGAAGTTTCGCGAAAATAAAACTTCGCGAAAACTTCCGATTTACAGTAAGCTGAAATAATGCTGCCTGTTCCTTTTGGGCCTAGTAAAAACATGAAGAAAAAAACAACAACCTCTAAACAGGTTCGATCCTGGTACGCCTGCGTCCAACGCCGTAGACTTAACCACTACACTACAGTATCTTCTAACGTGAAGAACACAAGTTAATATTTTATGGGTAGCATTGTACTATATACTCAGCAATTGTAAACAAAATATCACGTGACTGTCACTCTTCGTTGGCACTATAGTAAAACATTTTCCAGTGATAAATCCTAAACATTTCTACCTGTTGTTGTTGCTGCTGTTATCTGGATCGTTCAATTGAATAAAACACCTTTAAAGCAATTGTAATGTTACACCAGGATCAGTGACAATTCCGCTGCCACTAAATTCTTGAAAAGGTATACTATTATAAGTAACAGTGCAGGATAAATTACTCACTAAGCTCTGTCTCTCATCAGCTACTTGGGTGAGCTAAAAGTATCAGACTCTGCCTGTCAGTGCATCATATTATCGGCACAAGTATTGAAATGTATTTGTATTTTAAGTTTTAGCTCATCTGAGGTGAGATAATAATATAAGGCTCTGTCAGTACGTCATACTCATTATGTGAATGATTTATTGTGATCAGTCAACGTCCGTCGCACGTCTTCACTGTCTGTACACTTTTTCTATAAATGATGTCTCCTTAACTACTCGTTAGATTTTTTTTTAAAAAAAGTTAAAATAAATGTTCTCCATTTGACTCTCCGTCAAAATTGCGCAAATGATTTTGCTCTGCTGAACAAAATGGCCACCAACGCTCGAATAGAAACATCTTAAACCAGCATCTCCTCCTTAACCGCTGATCAGAATTGATATAATTTCACACAAATGTTCCCCATAATATTCTGTAACATATGTTCATATTCGAATGACCACCATAACTAACAAATATAACTTAAGTTATCTTTTTAACGGTGCAAAACCGTCGATGCCATGACACCTCTTCCATTGTAGGACGTACCAGCTGACCACTTTAGAATCCCATGCCTTCGAAAGGACCGTTTCCAAAGCATGTTAAGGCACATGCGCAAAATTGCTTTTAAAACTTGCATGTGTAGCTAGCCATAGAAGTTAAGCATTTAAAGTTTTGTCCGACACTTTATCTGCTTCCACACTTTGTGTTTGCAAGCAGCATAGACTCTGCCGAGACTGTGCATATGCACAGTTTCGTCTGAGCTATCGCTGCTCGCCTATACAATACATACCAAAATCTCATGCATTGGCTCATTTTTATCAATTTTTAGGCTCTTGTCTTTATTCATATATTGTGGAATACCAAATATGGACATGAAACATTGGCAAATGCTTGTTTTATAAACTTAGTTCTGTGATTTCAGAGGCACTCATACAGAAACATGGACTCAATTGATGGTGCTAAAGGAGGCCACGTTTCTTCGGAAGAAAGTTTTACCATAGCATGTGACCCATGTGAATATGACCATATCTCCAAGAAAGCAGCAGCCTATTGTCACGAATGCGCTGAATATTTATGCGAGTGGTGTAAAACTGCACATGGGAAAGTAAAATTAACACGTTCACACAAGCTGCTATCTGGAGAATTGATGCCACCAAAAAGATCAGCAGGAAAGATGCCAGTTATAGATACAGTTCTGTGTTCCTGTATGAAGTATGAGGTATCAATATATTGTAAAGAACATTGTAGCCTTGTTTGTGTGAACTGTAGAACTCTTCACCACAGAAGATGTAAAACTAGTGATATTGATGAAGAAATCCTAAGCTTTGATGTCGACAATACTAAGACAACCATTGATAACTTTAATGCGCTGAATAAAAACATTTCAACACTACAGGAGAGCAGGGGAAATGACATCAGCACTCTCTCTATGGGGGCTGAAAAATGTCGAGACCGAGTAAAACAGTTTCGAGAAGAGCTTATTGCCAAACTCGACAGCATGGAAGCCAAAAGCCTTTCAGACATCAGCATCTTGGAAACCCAAGAACAGGAACCTATAGTCCATCAAGTGAATATCTGTAAATCTGCAATGAACCGATTAGATGATGACAATAGGAACCTTCAGCTGGCAATAGAACGAGCTGACACCCGAAGTATATTTATGTGTAATATACGACTATCACAAGCAGTGACGTCTTTGACAACAATCACAGAAGAAATCACTAAGGAAGTATATCAGCCTCATATTTCTTTTGAATGTAATCCAGCCATAAGTTTTGCAGGTAATCAAGATCTTGGAACGGTTAGATGCCATACTTCTAGAACACCACAGCAGAAAGGCTTTGATGAAATGTCTAAAACAGCAGGAAATAAAATCAATATCAAATTACAATCCGATGCCAAAGAGGCCTGGATTTCTGGATCTACTTTCCTTTCATCAGGGGAACTGGTTCTTTGTGATTATAGCAATAACAAACTTAAACTTCTGGACAAAAGCTTGCAAATGAAGGAAAGCATTGACATGCCTGGAGAACCTTGGGATGTAGCTCCAGTAAATCAACACCAAGTGATAGTAACTTTCCCGTTTAAGCATTACTTACAGTTCATTCAAGTGACGCCTTCACTTGCTTTAGGCCATAAGGTAGATCTTGGAATGAGCTGCTGGGGTGTGGCTGTTTCACGTGAAAGTATTTATATATCATCGGTAGATTCAGGAGAATACAAGATCAGAATTTATGACCTTACTGGGAAACAGAAGCTTATGATCAGCCCACACAGTTGCAACGATGGTAAATTACTGTTCAAACAGCCCTATTATATTTACGTGTTGAATGACGAAAAAATATTTGTGTCTGATGTAGATGAGAAATCAAGTACATCAACAGTATATTGTCTTGAAAGCAATGGAAATGTTCTATATTCTTTATCTAACCCTTCATTTAAGCGTTGCCTGGGAATAAGTGTTGATGAAAATGAAAACCTGTTAGTGTGCGACTGGGAAAGTCATAAAGTATTTTTGATAACAAGAGATGGCAAAGAAGTACGTGAGTTCCTGACAGAAAAAGATGGTCTATATGAGCCATACACAACAAGCTTCCGTCGCAGTGATGGCACTCTTGTGGTAGGATGCAGAGATCGTAAAGGCATACTGGTGTTCACATTGAAGTAAGAGATCAATCAGGCCAGCTCAAGAGATTTGTGTACTTAACACATCGGCGAGCATTGAAAGCTCAGACGATACTGCGCATATGCGTTGTCTCGCCAGAGCCTTCACTTCTCGCATTCACAGAGTGTAAAAGTTGATAAGGGCTTGGACCGAATATTGAGCAATAGCTCCTCTGGATTTGGATAGATATTTAAAGAAGGCTTTAGTACATATACACAGTCTCGCCAGAGCTTCACTTATCGAATACACAAAATATAAAAGTAGAGGTAGCCTCAGGGCCTATTTTATACCTCTAGTCCCGCTTGATTTGGATAGACATTTAAAGAAGGCTTTAGTACATATGCACAGTCTCACCAGAGCCTTCACTTCTCGCATACACAGAGTATAAAAGTTGATGAGGGCTTGGACCGGATATTGACCACTAGCCCCCGCTTGATTTGAATAGACATTTAAAGGAGGCTTTAGTACATATACGCAGTCTCACCAGAACTTTCACTTCTCTTATGAACAAAGTATAGAAGTAGACCATAAATAAGTCATCTAGCCTCGCTGAATTTGAATAGGCATTCATATGAGGCTTTAGCGCATATACGATTAGTACCAAACTCTCGTGCATTGGATCAGTCCATACGGTAATGACACTTATCACATGTGGGCGAAGCGTGTAAAAACCATGCAAAAAGAACAAAATATGAAACCTGCACAGGTTTCTGAATTTCATATTGTGTTTAAATCAGGAGAGTGTGGTAGTTAAATAGAGAATCCAGTGATTTTGATACCTGCGCATCCTGCATCTTTTGCGCATAATTTTGTCTCTGGGAAGCAAAGTTCTTATTTCAGCGAGTCCCAGGATGCAATAGTATTGCAGACTTGTCATTAAAAATAGTGTTCTGGATTCATAAGTTTGCAGTTGGACTCATTGATTTGGGAAACAGCGAGTCCCAGGACCCAAAAGCCCAAAAATGTAAATGAAAGTGCCAAGAAAAAATGCCGCTGAAAATGTCGTCTGTTGAAGTCGTCTCCTGCAAATAATTGCCTTACATTATTGTCGAATTTTAGTATAGAAGCAAACAGCGTGGACACAGATCAGACTGCTCCATAGAAGCAGTCTGATCTGGATCCATACTGTTTTTCAAAGAAGATTCCTAAATATTTCGGCAGGCGAGAAAAGCAGACGAATTTTGTTGTGAGTTTTAGAAAGTAATTGTAAATTACATTTTGTCAACCAATTCTTGTAAGCGAACAGCGTGGACCCAGAACAGACGGCTCCATAAGATCTGGGTTCACACTGTTTGCCAAAGAGGATTCTTAAATATTTCGGCAGACGAGAAAGCAGACGACTTTTGTTGTGATTGTCGCTTTAAGAGTTAAGAAAGTAATTGTATTATTACATTTTGTCAACCAATTCTTGTAACGGTTGATAATTGCATCTGGATTCCTGTTGCACCAATATAAAGAAGAACAAATCAACCCCTTTAAAGGATACCAGCAATAAGGCAATTTTGTTTGTTTGTTTGTTTGTTTTGACCCCTTACGTCCCAGTCAACAACTTTTAATTATGTTGTGATGATTTCCTCTCTTATCCTATTCTTTTGTGGATCGTTTTTTGTTATTTGTATTTATTTTTGCCATTCTGTGTTGTCTGTTACTTGTAGCCATGTGGTGACCTGTTGGGAAAGGGCTGACCTCTTGGGTGTCTTGTATACGGTATTTTCTTGTGTTTTTGTCACTTTTCCATTCGGTGTCCTGGGTTAAGTGTGGTAATTGATTGCATGAATTCCTGATCTTTGCCTTCTTCCTTCCTTTTGTTAGACATATTTATTTCTATCATTTGGAAAGTATTAAATATAAAACTTTCCAGCTGATGACCAACTGCCCAGGCCGTTAAGCTGTTGTTGTTCACATGTAGCTTAATTTTTGCTAGAGGTTATTAGACTTTTTTCCTGCTCAATTTAAGAAAGGGGGCAAAGATCAGGAATCGATACTCAACTTCGCATACACTTTCACCTGCTTATAAAAACTATAACACTTAATTATAAATATGGCCAAATAGCTTTATACAATAAATTATTTACACAATTACATATGGTTCTCAAGTCGAACATGTTTTGAGTTTCTTGCATTTTATCATCTACAAACTTAGAATTTTAAGTTTTCTAAGTAGTACAGGAAAAAGTAAAAATAAAAAATAGCTGGAAATGTGTAATGGGCTTTTATTTTGTACTATAATGTACGATTATTTTGGACTATATATTTTTGCAAGCAGAATGATAGAAACACTTCAATACAAATAGCAAACTGTGACATGTTGAATACTTTGTTTTACTGTCTACGATTGTAGAACTGTGATTTGTTCATTGATATGTTTATTTAGAAGTAGTGTGTGTGTGTGTGTGTGTGTGCGTGTGTGCGTGTGTGTGTGTGTGCTCTTTTCCATATACGCTACATATTTACTAGTGTACTTTCAAAAGGGATTTGTATTTTGTACATTCATTCCAAGATTTTGTATCATGAGCATAGTGTTTGTCAATAGAAATGTGTATACTTTAACCTCTTATAAAGGTAATAAAGGTTGAGTCAAACCATGTATGGTAATTACCTACATAGGTTGCTGTGTTTATCACTAAGCATGACCATCGATAGTAGTCAAATACCAAACTGTTGTAAACTGCTATGTCAGTTATTCACTATAGGCATGTATCTCGTAGCAAACAACTGGAAACCACGCCCCAAGTGAATAACTTTCTACTAGTTTCAACAGTTTTGTTAGTTTAGCATGTAAAATTTGTGGGTGTTTTATTCATTTTGTTATTATCCTAAGTTTATATCGTTGAAGATTTTGTATTTTGTACTTACCTATAATTGAAACCCATGTTACATGTTTATCTCTACATATCTATAGCATGTACAGTCACATAAATGTTATTAGCTCACCTGGGCCATTGGCTCATGGTGAGCTATTGTTATCATTGGATGTCCGTCATGCGCTCTGCGTCCTCCGTCATCAACAATTGCTTTGAAAGACATATCCTAAACTACTGGTTGGCATATTACCAAACTGTGCATGAATGATCCTTGGGCAAAAACTAGACCTGCCCTGGGGGTGACATGTTTTACACAGTCTTTTACTGACCGTTCTAAGGCGGTACTTCTTTTGTGGATCATTTTTGTTATTTATGTATTGTGTTTGTCATCCTTTAGCGTCTGTTCATTGCTGCCTCGTGGTCACCTGCTGGGAAAGGACTCACCTCATGGCTTTTGGTTGTGGTTGTTACTTTCCCATAAAGTATCCTGGGTCAGGTGTGGTACTTGATTGTATCGATTCCTATCTTTGCCCCTTTTCTTACTTTTATATAGGGAAATCATGAAAAAATCTTCTTGTCTGAAACCACATTGCCAAGAGTGTTGATGTTTGGTGTGTACCATCACCTAGTGAACCTCTATCAAGATTGTTCAAATTATGTCCCTGGGGCCAAACATAGCCCAAAAAAAGTAAGTGATTATGATCAGAAAATACCACAATCACACACTGCAGACAACCCCAAGGCACCGCGAGTAAGAGCCACTCAACCATCATGAGACACCAGGGAGACAAATTAAGCAAAGCAACCAGCTCTCTCTTCCCCATCAAGATGATTGAATACTAGAATGGACATAAAGTAACGTACAACAAAACATAGAACAATTACAGCTTGCCACAATGGGAGTAACAATAAACAAAAAGTCAACAACAGCAGAACCACCGCCTTAGAACGGACAGCAGCCTAAGCCACCGGGTGGCTTAAATGCATTTTACTGGTACCAAATCTTCGCCCTAGATTCTGCTGCTGTTGAAGTACAAGAAATGTTCAGCTCGCATGGAAGCCTTCTAACTAATGCAATGTATCATCATGGAGAAACACTCTAATCAAATAAACACACCATGATGAAACAAAGAAAATGGCTCATGACTCACAGTTAGTCAGAGCTAAAGAAAACTTTAAGTTGAGCCACGGTGGGTCCAGCTACAGATAAACATTAGGCACCAACCCACCGATTGAAGCTTTACGTCAGATCCGTCATAGAGTCTGAATCCTGACCCACCGTCGTGCAGTTAAAGAGGAAACCATTTCTATAAACCCTGATTGGGTTTAAAACCAGGCATGCAGACTGTCGCATGACATCCAACCCTTATATAACGTTTTACCATCTTTTTGAATTGATCACTAAAATTTGGTTTTCCGACAATTCGTTTGAATTTATAAACTAAATCACCAAAAAATATAGGTTCTGATATGCCATGTTGCAGAAGAGTTTTTAACCCAATGGTGTATTTAACAATTAACTCTGAGTGTCTATGGTAGAATTTAGAAAATGTTTTTTGAATTTTATGATATCTATTAATAGCTTAGCAGTTAAAAATAAGTTTCTTTTGTTGAAGTCATCAACATTAGAACACACTCTAGCAAAACGAATAAGCTGAGAAACATATACACCATAGGAATGGGAGCCCAGGATCACATGTTGTACAAAGGCTTCTATTGGGAAAATATGAAAACATCTTCTTGTCCGAAACCACAAGGCCTAAAATATTGCCATTTGGTTAGTAGCATCACCTAGTGGACCTCTACCCTTCTAAGTTTGTTCAAATTATGGCCCTTGGGCCAAAAAACCCTCCCAGGTGTCACCAGGGAAGTGGTAAGCTTTCAACTGATACCTATATATACTATGAACAATAAGTTTAGCAATTTCGTATGTTTTGCATCTTTTTGCGCTAATCTTTGTGCAATAACGAACATTTTTATTGCAATGACGAGAACAGGATCTTAGGCAAATGAAACCACGAATTTACAGACGCCATCCTTTAAATATGCATTTGGGGAGAGTAAGAGTTGCATGGAGGTGTCAGTAAGCAAAATTCACATTCGTCGTAAGTAATGCAAAAATGATAAGCATGTGATTTTTCGTTTGGTGGTATTTCATCTTCCCCATGCATCATACGCCTACAAAATATAATGGTGATGTGACAGATGTGATAGAGATTTCATGCTGAAAAAATCAGCTGCCATCAATGACGTCAAGAATCAATTTACAAAGATATGATAGGCTTACAATGTAACTCATGATACGGTTGATTAAAATCTAAAATTACTGAAAAATGGTGCGACGCATTTGCGAGATAATGGTGACGTTCGATTTTAGCTTTCGGCTCGTACTCTATAGCCGTGAAGATGTTTCGTTCAACATTATTTGTCTGAATGTGTTGAAAGACATCAAACAGTCTTACTTGTGAATGTGGGTCAAGAAAAACGGACTAGAAACACCTTTTAAAGGCGATGACGTAAAAGCATTAATAAAAAACGTCAAATTGATAAAACTAGGTCCTTTATTTCTCTAAGAAAGTTCAGAAAATTGCAGCATTTGTTATGCTTTTTTTTGGTTTTCAGTTACCTAACACTCCCTTGAAAATGGTTTTAGCTTCCTCCAATGATCAGAAATACCCACGTTACCAGCTGGTCTTAAAATATAACGTCAATTTAGCAAGGCCGCTGCGTTTGTTAATTCTGTATCTTTTTAATGGAAACTCTTGTCAGACGACCGGCACTTGTATCTTCGTGACAGCAAATGAAACTTGAGATATGATGTGGATGGGCTCACCCATATAAAACAATTACTAAATGTATTGTGCATACTATATAAGCTTTAAACAAAACTCAGATGAGCGATTCAAGGCCATTTGGCGCTGTTGTATTGTTCATAACTTGACCGCCAATCAAATAGTAGCACTTATCAAAGGGGCTGCGAGGTTTCTGAAAAAATGGGACTCTAACAAGTCTCCTCAGCTACACAGACTAGCTAGAAATTTACAATTTCGCTTGTAGCAAGTCCTGATATGATACTTTTCAACACGCAAATAACAAAGGAACTGATCAGTATGCGCCGATGCGCAGGCTCGTCTGCACCTTTTGTGTTCGCTTACCACCGGAGACAGGTTTTATCGAGACGAGGCCCATATGATGTTGTACGTGGGAGTTATACAACCGTTCAATAAAATTAGATAAAAAGTGGTTTACATAAAATTAGATAAAAAAGTGGTTTACATAAAATTATATAGTAATGTTATGTAATGATGTCAATAACTGCGCTGCATACATAAAACAATTAAATACGTAACATTTTATTGTCAAAAGTGCATTTTTATAATAATAGTAATTTATGTAATAAACAAAATTTTCATGTAATATGATAAATTGAATTAAAGAACATTCCTTTTCCTATATTGTTTAATGTATTAAATACGTTGCATAAATGCAATAAAATAATATCTTTTCAGAAACTTGTATAACATGGACATGGATGTAATTCTTTTACTCTATAGAAAGTCATAGAAACTGTCTTTTGATTGAAACTTATGAAAACATTTTTTTTCTTTTTTTGCATAGCCTTTTACAATCAAGGTTTAGGGAATATCTGAGGTACAGTGCATTGATAGTGGTAAAATCTAAAGCTTGGTTTGAACATCAACTTCATGGGAATTTATTTCTTGTTCGTTTTAATTGATTTTTCACGCCCCAGTCAACAGTTTTTTCAGTCGTGTAATGATGTAAGGACGTTTATCTGTCTGTCTGGGTAAAGCCAGCAAAGGTCAAAGTATCTTGCTTAAGGACACAACACAGTGCATCCCGCAACTCTTGAGCTAACAACCATTTGAACTCAAGTCTAACATTCTACCACTGAGACATAGCGCTCCTATAAAACTTATTTCAGAGTACTAGCATATAAGGATTGATCTTTCATGTGCATCAGTTTCTGAAGACTCACATGAAGATATATGTTGAAGTGACAACAGAATGTAATTATAATGTCATTAATTGCATTTTGCAAAGTAAATGATGTAATTAATTACTTTGCCCAAAAGCCATGTACTTGTATCTGAATTGAACAAATTCCAATGTAATTGTAAATGATTAATTACTTTTCAAAATAATTTACCCCAAGTCTGAACTAAATACATCTAAATTTGGAAATTCAAACTGATGACCCCTTGATATGCACAATGAACCATCCCAATCTCATTGTATCAAACTAGATGGAAGAATTGTCAGTATAAAAGAGGGTTATACAAGTTGATGTAAAGAGATTCAATTTGATCATTTTCCAAAAAAGAGTTGCATAAATTCAATAATGCATGAGCATTAATGTCAGATTGTATTTATCAAGGCTCCAAAAATCGGTCGCAGTAAAACAAAAAATCTGACTATATATCTGACGATATACTTCCCCAAATAAAATATTTTGAATTGTACTTTGATAGATGACTATTTGTAGATTATGAAAAAATTAAAGTGTATGTCGTTGCTCATATGGGTTGCATGTGTTTCACTGTTTGATACATTTTCAGCCGTTGTTTGATTTTCTGTCATGAATGATGGATCAAGGAAATCATGTAGCGTTGTCTACCAAGCAAAAAACGCATATTGTTGTTCTGGAGTAACACCGTTTCTTTTTTTCATGAAAGCATTTGATACAGTTGATGAGCAAACTGCTGATATGTATGCTTGTTATTTGCAAGCACCAGTCAGTTTTCCAGTGAAGAAGCCCATATGTTGGTGAAATTTTTTTAAATGTATACAGAGCTCTAGATAAAATTAATGTAACTCCATATATGTATTTCTTCTTTACTTATACCCTTGGTATTTATTCGGAGTTTAATGAACTATGACATGTCAGGCGTTGCAATATTGTATGTGGAAATATATGTGTTCTTCTTTACTTATATCCTTCAAGTTGGTAGAGTCCTTGCTAGATAAGAGTAGAGTTACGTAGTTGGTCAAGTTGTGGTACTTTATTCAGCCGCTTGGACAAACGCAGGTTTTATCGCACTTCTAATTGTAAATCTGTTTCGTCACCCTACTCTTATCGTGCATGGACTTTATACTCGTATATTCGGTGTTAAATGAACCTGATAAAACAACTATTACGTGTTGTGTACATTACACTAATTATCAACCCTTCACCTGCTATAAAAATTGCATCAGAAGAAGATGTATGTCTGCTGAAGTTGTCTGCAGCATTTAAATGCTTACATCAAGGACTAATTCTGCACTCAAAAAGTGTGGACCCAGATCCGGGTACACACGGTTTGCTACAGAGACATTTTGATTAGATAAGAAGTAGATACAGCAAGCGATGTTAACCCTTAAAGCGCCACCTATAATTTGCAGCAGACGGCAAGTCAAATTTGCCGTTTTAAAACTAAATAAGGAATAATATTTCATGAGAATCTGCAGACTGGCAGACGATTCTCAAGAAATTTCATACCTAATTTTTTTCGAAAATTAAATAACAGGACTTAAATTTGTCGTCAGCTGCAATCGTGATTGGCGCTTTAAGGGTTAAGTCGATATTAGAAGCCAAATGGGTTAACACAGGTAATCTCATTTTAACTCAAGTGTATGACTCATATGTGATACTGTATGATACATATGAGTTATATTTGAAAGAAATATATATTGATTAATAATGTTCATAAATTTATATTAAAAACATTATGTTTATTACATAGAAATCTATTTGCTGCAATATTTTTTTGAAACAACGGCTCATTGCTTTTGTTCCTATAATTTACATGTGTGGATAAGAAAAAAGGATCTTGATAATATTTCAACGAACGTTTCCTCCCATGCAGGGTGCCCTCCTACAGGGACAAAAAGTGGTAAAACACAGGGATTTTTAGAGTATATACTTCCAAATAAATAGAGAATACCAGGTGAGTGTCTTTTGATATCAAGTTTACCAGGCAAGGCTTCGAAAACACTTGTTGACATTGTGAGGCTTGCAGAGTGATTCAACATGCATTCTCTAGCCGAACCTAGTAGACTTGATATCAAAAGACCCGAATCTGGTATTCTATTTAGCAGCTTACCAAGTTCATTCACTCTTCAAACAAGCAAATATGACGTACTGGTTGATTTTTGTGTCGATTCAGCGCCATTGCTGACGTCATTCAAAAAGTGCAATGTCATATTGACCTGATAAAGGCTCATGCTGTGAGATAGACACCGTTTATCAGGCAACTTGCAAAGCTGCAGTTAATATGCATGTTAACTGATAATTGATTTAACTAGGTCCAATTTGTGATTCTAAAGGAGCCACATTGGGCCTTTAAGAGTTATGAGGGTCATAACTTACTTAAAAAAACTATAATGGAGGTATATGGAAAAATATAGATCTATACACATATGTAACCTAAAGAGAATGAACAAGTTTGTACGGAATTATATCTTGGTTGTTCTGTATGTGACTTTATCATTTGACTCGGCAAGCGTCGCATTTTATCTCTTTTCCCCAACTCGTTTAATAAATTCAATAAAACATGAGCACTCATGTAAGATCCTCTATATCTGAGACAGTGACTTTTTTGGCCATGATTTTTGGTGCTGCCATATCAGTGGATTCAATAATATATAGAGAATAGTAGGTGTGTGTCTTTTGATATCACGTTTACCAGGCAATACTTGGAGAACACCTGTTGAATCGGGAGGTTTGTTGAACAATTCAAAATTCATTCTCTGACAGAGCCGAGCCTAGTAAATTTGATATCAAAAGACGTGGACCTTGTATTCTATTTATCAGTCTACCAAGTTGACCCACTCTTCCAACTAGCGATTATGAGGTATTTATCGAGTTTTGTCATCGATGACATCACTCAAAAAGTGCAACATCATGTTGACCTGATAAAGATACATGCCGTGAAATAATCAACGTTCATTAGGTTAACGTGCAACAATGCAGTTAATATGAGACGTAAAATTGTCATTCCACTCTATGTGAAAAGAGAAATCCAATTGGTGTTATTTGCTTCAATAATCAATCATATATTTACATAGTGCAGACTTGTCTGGGGCTTCACAACTCACCGATGGTTTAAAAGCACAAAAATAGCATGGACGGCTCATATACAGATCACCTAATATTGTCTCAGAGTATCGTTTATTTCCTTTAAAAACTCTGTTCTTTCAGGGTGTTGACAAGCATAAACTGATATCTACATTATGCATTCAATTTCAATTTATTTATAACAGAAAATTATATT
Source organism: Loripinus fragilis (assembly GCA_964019695.1). Lineage (NCBI taxonomy): Eukaryota > Metazoa > Mollusca > Bivalvia > Lucinida > Lucinidae > Loripinus > Loripinus fragilis. The sequence continues at coordinate 51,503,700 of OZ026528.1, read as the reverse complement.
TTTCTTGGATAAATAAATGAGACGTGTCAGGACAAATTCACAATTGGAAAATCTCGGCCCAATTCAAAAATTAAGCCTCGAGTGTATGTATATAAAAGCTGCATTTTGTTAGCTGGAACTGGTGTTAGGTAAATTAGGCAGCATGTGGATTCAGCTCTATTAACATATATTATTCTTTCAACATTTATGTTTTTTTTTTCAATTAAAGGATAACTTTCATTTGCTTTTTTGTTATTGTATTGGCATAGTTTTTATGAGGTCAGCATCACATAATGTGTCGTCAGCCACGTGTTATTAAAATAGACCTCTGATGTACAGTCAAGGTATGAATCCAAGGAATTAGTCGAAGCAGTTTCGATTGCAGAAAATCCGTCTTTTTTAATTTATGACCAGATAAGATAGAACACTTTGCATGCTGGGTAATTTTTCATTTTATTTTTGGTGTCTACTGATTATTTTCGAAAAATTCGTTAAAGTACCCTGTGGGTGGCAAACATTTTGTTTCAAGATCAGGACTGACATATTGTCGAGCCTGAATCGGGTCCAAAATGTTTGTGAATGGTATCAAAAGATTACAAAATTTGCAACATGCAGGTTAAGGGTAACTGTTGAAACTTTCTGTTCATCTACATAGATTAGCAAGAATATTGTTGATTTTGTACCAACGGCATACAGTAAAACCTGTGTAAAACGGCCACTCTATAAAATACCAAAATTGGTTTTCAAAACCAATTATGGCTTAATGCAAGTCAACAGAATTGAAGAATGCTCCAAGGGGAGCATTCTGCAATACTTTTGACCTTCATTAAGCTACCATTTGTCATTAAGATCTTTGTTTTGTCTATTATTGAGTGGCGTTTTACACAGGTTTTACTGATATATGTGACTAGTAAACCTTCCAAGAAGGGATTAACAAAGGTGCAGATCAGATTGTACAGATGCACAGGCTGAACTGGACCAACATTTGAGCCGCCACATGTGATTTCCAACAATGTCGCATTTTGACATGATTAGACTCAGACAAGCCTGTGCAGTCTCCCATTAAGCTTAGAAACTCGAAATTAGGTTTGGTCAGTAGCTTAATATTCATAGAGTATTCAAGCGACTAGCAATGGCTCTGATCAGATTGTGTGCATGCGCAGGTTAGTCTGAGCCTTTGCTGGTCGCATATATCACATTGTTGGAGATCTCATATCGCGGCTTATTTTTCAAAGTAAAAACAGGTTTTCTAATGACTTTGCTTAGATAAGAAACTGTTAAATCTGACCATCACCAAACACATGAATATAGGGGATAAATGGCAAGCTTTCAGTGGGATAGAACTAGTCTGTCTGTTAGTCTGTTGATTAGAGGTGAATCTCTTTTATAGCTCTTCCTTTCAAACAACAAATGAAAACAGGAAATAAGATAAAATACATATTACAAAGAAGATGATGTACAATTGAATCTAACTCATTGCAAAAAAGTAATCAAATGCATAGAATAGCGAAGATTTCTATAGCCTTATCGTGGTGAGTTTAATAAATGTAATAGCACGAAAGCTCAGAATTAAGATTCTATTCTTTATACAACAGCAGAATTATTCTGGAATGAGGTTGTCAAATTCATGACATACATACGTGAAGTTATGGTGTCAATTCATATCTTATTTAGATTTCTGACTAGAAATAGGTTTTGTATTCAATTAACTAGTGGTTTAATGTTTTTAATTTATGGCGTTATAACACGCAACGTGATATAATAAAAGTAAACAAAATTTATACATCTTCTTTCTCACGTCTTATAAGGGTCAATAAAAATAATAAATTCTTTAATAAGGAGGGAGTAAATGTGTAGATTTTCTAACCCCTGTAAAGCTGCAAAATACTGTTGAAAAATAAAGCCCAAAGAAGAATTTTACCACTGTGACAATAGAAATCATTTTGAGAATTGACCAACCACTATATCGACAAAATTACCATCTATATGATTATGCAGGGTATATCCAGATGAGATTTACCAGTGCATTTGAGAATAAGATGACAACATTTGCATTTTAGAAAACCTACTTACAATATGGCCCTAAAATAGCTCACCTTAGTTTCATTGTCGTTGTTAGCTTCTCCAGGCTATTAAGAGCTCAACCTAATTAAATCACAACACTATGGCCATTGAGGAAAGCTTCAAGTATTTAAAATATGGCTGATGTTTAGCAGTATCATCTTCACTGACCACCAAACAGTTTACAAAGTTCTTCATTAAGTATACATTATACAATTGTTGACTGTTGAGGCATTGGACATTATACAATTATTGACTATTGAGGTATTGGACATGATGTGATATCGACCTGAGAGTACCAATATTGACCGAGGCGAGCCAAGGTCAATATTGGTATTCTCAGGTCGACATCACATCATGTCCAATGCCTCAATAATCAACAATTGTTTTATTATATTTTTTTCTAAACATAAAAGCAACATCAACAACAACAACAACAAAATCTTGGCCATGGACTATGTCTTGGAAGTCTTGAATTTCTTTTTCACATGATGACTAAATGATTTCATTCAGTTAAAAGAGGAATGACCGCATATTTTATTTTAAATTACATTTACAACTGCAGATATTTCATCAGGGTCTACACTGTTTGCTAAGACAAAACAGATCTTCCGATAATAAAACTGCAATTTTATTTGGGAATAATAACCTTTGACCCAATGGACCATTCCAAGTTTATTGCACCAATCCAGAAGGAAGAATTCATTGGTTCGTTTAAGAGTTTTACTATTAACTATATTCAACAGCAAAGTCTGAATTACAAGTATATGATGAAACGTCAAATCTTGTGAATTTCGTGATGCTGTCTCTCACTGAATTGTTACAGCAAATCATGCAAGTTTCATGCTGAAAGCGCACCTGTTATGGAAAGTTTCTATGAAAGTTGATAAGGGTGCAAAGATCAGGAATCGATACAATCAAGTACCACACCTGACCCAGGGTACCAATTGGAAAGTAACAAGCTCACAGTTAGACACCGCAAACGACAGCCAAGAGGTCTGCCCTTTCCCAGCAGGTGACCACAAGACACATATAAACAGACGCGTACAAAGGCATACATGTAGCAAACACAAGACAGAAAAAACATAAAAGATATATTTTAGTAACAAATATTGAATGGGAAAACCTACAGCCCATGCGACATGTAGTTATTTTGACTCGAAGGGATATGCGTCTGGGCCAATCAGGAGATCTTTATTTATAGTTTTTTATAAAGCCGTTTAAATTTTAAGCAAAAAGTGAAGTTGTTTTTATAAAAAGAAAAGCGATAAGCTGGTGGAGGCTATATACAGTGAATTAGAGACAAAGCGATGCAGAAACATTCCACATTGTACAATAATATGATAAGTGTTACTTAACACCCAGAAAGCAAAACAAGTGAGTATGGTCAGGAAATACCTCAATCACAAACTGCAGACCAACCCACCACACCGTGAGGAAGAGCCACAGAACACTTACAGTTACAAGACATCAAGAAGACAAAAACAGTAAAGCAACTAGCTCTCTCTTCCCCATAAAATGATAATAAAACTAGAAGCACACAACGTACTGAATAACAAAACATGGACCAACTACAGAACCACCACAAACTAGTTTGGTGGCAACTGAGATAAAATTATTTGGTGTAACTTTACACCAAGTCTCGTGGTAGCTGAACTGCTACAGATCTTGGTTCAACCTTTCAACTGCTACAGAGCCACCACAAACAAGTTTGTTGGCAGCTGAGATAAAATTAATAGTTGTAACTTTACACAAAGTTTGTTGGCAGCTGAGATAAAATTAATAGTTGTAACTTTACACAAAGTTTGGTGGCAGGTGAGATAAAATTAATAGTTGTAACTTAACACCAAGTTTGGTGGCAGCTGAGATAAAATTAATAGTTGTAACTTTACAGCAAGTATGGTAGCAGCTGAGATAAAATTAATATGGGTAACTTTACACAAAGTTTGGTGGCAGCTGCGATAAAATTAATAATTGTAACTTTACAAAAAAGTTTGGTGACAGCTGAGATAAAATTAATAGTTGTAACTTTACACAAAGTTTGGTGGCAGCTGAGATCAAATTAATAGTTGTAACTTTACACGAAGTTTGTTGGCAGCTGAGATAAAATTGATAGTTGTATCTTTACACAAAGTTTGGTGGCAGCTGAGATAAAATTAAAAGTTGTAACTTTACACCAAGTTTGGTGGCAGCTGAGATAAAATTTATAGTTGTAACTTTACACAATGTTTGGTGGCAGGTGAGATAAAATTTATAGTTGTAACTTTACACCAAGTTTGGTGGCAGCTGAGATAAAATTAATAGTTGTAACTTTACAGCAAGTATGGTGGCAGCTGAGATTAAATTAATATAGGTAACTTTACACAAAGTTTGGTGGCAGCTGCGATAAAATTAATAGTTGTAACTTTACAAAAAAGTTTGGTGGCAGCTGAGATAAAATTGATAGTTGTAACTTTACACAAAGTTTGGTGGCAGCTGAGATCAAATTAATAGTTGTAACTTTACACAAAGTTTAGTGGCAGCTGAGATAAAATTGATAGTTGTAACTTTACACAAAGTTTGGTGGCAGCTGAGATAAAATTAATAGTTGTAACTTTACACGAAGTTTGTTGGCAGCTGAGATAAAATTGATAGTTGTAACTTTACACCAAGTTTGGTGGCAGCTGAGATAAAATTAATATTCGTAACTTTACACCAAGTTTGGTGGCAGCTGAGATAAAATTAATATGGGTAACCTTACACAAAGTTTGGTGGCAGCTGCGATAGAATTAATAGTTGTAACTTTACACAAAGTTTGGTGGCAGCTGAGATAAAATTAATAGTTGTAACTTTACACCAAGTTTGGTGGCAGCTGAGATAAAATTAATAGTTGTAACTTTACACAAAGTTTGTTGGCAGCTGATTTAAAATAAATATGTGTATCTTTACACCAAGTTTGGCGGCAGCTGAGATAAAATTAATAGTTGTAACTTTACACAAAGTTTGTTGGCAGCTGAGATAAAATTAATAGTTGTAACTTTACACAAAGTTTGTTGGCAGCTGAGATAGAATTAACACAAAGTTTGGTGGCAGTTGAGATAAAATTAATATGTGTAACTACACACCAAAATTGATGGCAGCTGAGATACTTTAGACCAGGTCCGGTGGCAGGTGAGATAAAATGAATAGCTTTTACTTTACAACAAGGCGGGTGGCAGCGGAGTTAAAATTCATAAATGTAACTTTACACAAAGTCCGGTGGCGGCTGAGATAAAATTAATAGATGTACCTTTATATTACACCAAGTCTGGTGGTAGCTGATATAAAATTAATAGGTGTAACTTTACACCAAGTCTTGTGGCAACTGAACTACAGAACCACCACAAACAAGTTCAGTGGCACCTGGGATAAAATTAATAGTTGTAACTTTACACCAAGTTTTGGTGGTAGCTGAGATAAAATTTAAAGGTGTAACATAACTACAAGTTTAGTGACATCTGAGTTGAATTTATAGGTGTACTTTTACACCAAGTTTGGTGGCAACTCAGATAAAATAAATAGATGTGTCTTTACACCAAGTTTGGTGGCAGATAAAATTAATAGGTGTAACTTTACGCAAAGTATGTTGGTAGCTTAGATAAAATGAATAGATGTTACTTTACACCTAGCTTGGTGGCAGCAGAGATAAAATTAATAGGTGTAACTTTACACCAAGTCTGGTGGCAGCTGATATAAATTAATAGGTGTAACTTAACATCAAGTCTGGTTGTAGCTGAGATAGAATTAAAAGGTGTAACTTTACATCAAGTGTGGTTGTAGCTGAATTATAAATTGATAGGTGTAACTTTACACTCAGTCTGGTGGTAGCTTAGATAAAATTATTATGTGTAACTTTACTCCAAATCTGGTGATAGCTAAACTGCTACAGATCTTGGTGCAACCTTTTAACTGCTTTTAAAACTATTTTCTGGGAAAATTTATGATCTAGAGAAAACTACAACAATAATAGGTTGATATGATCAACATTTTTCATTGAAGAGATGTTGGCATCAAGTTGCTTTCAAAGGAAAAAATGAAAAACATTCCAAAAATAGGTGGCAGATTAATTGCCTTTGTGGGTGTAAACTTACATACACGTTTTACAGTGCCGATGATTTGGATTTATCCATCCCAGTTAGAAAATAAACTATTTGCCAAAGAGCAAACAAATAGTTTCTAATCAGATTGTCTGTATAGAAACATACTAATCTGGAAAAAACGTTCTTTACACATGGATTTCAAGCTTGATCTGGGATTACTTGATTGTAAAATATATTTTTCATGATGGAGTAATTTTGTCATGGTGCTCAAAAAGTTAAAGTGTATTTTTCATAACTTTGAATCAAAAGCAAAAAACATTATGTTATTTAATTTACACAGATCATTTCCTCATCTGCTAAGGTAATTACTGCAGTTTTTTGTGCAGCCTCCTTATAAGAGTAAAAACTCCAAATGATGTTCAGTCAATAGCTTAATACTCATGGATTATTTAGGCGACTAGCAAAGGCTCTGATCAGACTGTGCTTATGCGCAGGCTAATCTGAAGCTTTGCTGGTCGCACATATCACATTGTTGGTAATCCCATGCCACGGCTCAATTACAGTTAAGTAAGCACCCCTCTCATCCCCAGCGAGACGATTGCAAGGCATTTTCATTTTATTTTCATTTTAACAGTAAAGACTTTTATCAATGGGAACCATGTCAATTTTTTGTTTCCAATGTACGTTTATAATAGTTTATATCCTAGTTATATGGAAGTCTACAAGTGTACCAACACAGTGACAATAATAATTGTGCAACAAAACTCTCAACAGGTTTTGCATGCCACGGCTGATGATAAATAGTGTAAATTAACCAGTGAAATTGCTGCAAATAGCAAAAACCTTTGATCCCTTTGACAAATAAAAGAAAAGACCAGCAAGAAATAATCACCAGCTCTTGGTTTTCCTTTTAATTGACAGGAAAAAACTAGCCTCGCTTTTGATAGCCATTTCTTGAAGGAAAATAAAATATGAACAACTTTTGTAAAAGGTCATCCCTAGATCATTTGTTACTATGTTACAATAAGTGAAAGATGTAAAATTTTGGCAATGATATTGCATGTGTATATGTTTTACCATTATAACCAAGCTGAAACGTATTAAAAGGCGGCTTTGCTTTCAGTAGGCAACTGCTATCAAATCAAAATTAGGGCAGCCTTCTTTATTATAAGTTTTAAGTCAATGCCAAGAATTGTGCAGTGTTTCGTTTTCCTTGAAACGAGCGCCTTTGAGACATGTTCTGGGTATATCGACCCTAATTTGTCATTTCTATTTAAACAAAAAGTAAATCCGATCATATACTAAATATATCATGTATACCCTTAATAACCCAATCTGTATAAAAGTAGGATTAAATGGGACAAAATTACATATACTTAAGGAATCTTCCAAGCATACAGTAAACAATTTACAACAAAAGCTTAATCATTTTAAACTGATTCAAATTTATGTTGTTAAACAAAAACTCAATATGTGTGAAAATTTCAGAACAATACATTTAGTATTATGCAATATACAGATTTTTCGATACAAAAGGGTCAAAATCGAAAGTCACAATAAATGGAATTTGGGCTTAAGTTTGCATATCAGCGGGACAATTTTAATTTCATTTGTCGTGCCAAACAAACGCACTTTCGCTATAAGAAATGCATAAAATTCACGGTGGGTCAGTCCTCAGACTAAATTACGACTCTGGCATAAAACTTTCATAGGTAGGTCAGTGCCCGATGTTTGTCTTTGGCTGGGCCCACCGTGGTTCAACTGGGGATTTTCTTCAGCTCTGACTATCCGTGAGTTGAAAGCCATCTTCTTTGTTTCATCACAGTTTGTTTATAAATTTGATTGTTTACCCGTGGCGATACATTAGCTAAGTAAAGAAGCCTCCACGCAAGCTTAACATCTTTTCTGGTTTGACAACAATTTATGGCAAATATTTGGCAGTAAAATTAATTAATTGAAGCCCACAGTGACTTCAGTTGAGCGTTCTAAGGCGATGGTTCTGTTGTTGTTGATTCATTGTTTATTGTTGCTCCAATCGTTTTCGTTGGGGATTTATTTGTGGTCCTTGTTTATTGTGCACTACTTATTGTCGTTCCTAGTTGTGTAACCATCTTACTGGAGAAGAGAGAGCTGGTTGCTTTACTTCAATTGCATTTTAATGCCATTTGACTGTTAGTGTTCTGTGTCTCTTCCTCACGATGGCTTGTTCTGCAGTGTGGTATTTCCTGGTCATACTCACTTTTTCATGTGATTTTGCACGGTTCACTTTTAAAAATCCACACTGTAAGTACCATCCGCAGGCCTTTGTTGTAAGCTAGCAGAATAAATCTTCTACAATTGCCATACTGCTACCCTGGTCGAAACCCAATCGAGCACACATGTGATGTGATTGTCAGGAATAATTAAATAACTTGTGTGACCGTTTTGTCAGTACAATTTTATAGTGGTAGAAGATAGAACATAAAACATTGTTCCAGTGTATCCCAAGGTATTTTTTTAAATTCGAAATTCAAGATTTCAAGAAAATGCCAAAACAAAAGTGTATGCGGTAGGAAATTCCTTTGGTGTAGGCGTGTTATCTTGGTGATAACAAAACCACCTGTAACAATAAATGAAATGACAGCGTTGGAACTCCAGCGTGGTTTTGTTACTTATGTGAACATTACCCCACTTGCAAATTTGGGCATTATCCTTCAGAGTACATTAACTGATTTAACCATTGCTTAGGAATTATAAATAAGGGTCAATACACTCAGAATACGTGTCAAACGCTCTCGATTTCAATGAATACTGACACAAAAATCATGTTGACAGACTCTGGGTGTGGTATGGGGACAGACCTGTGTTCGTCAACGCGATTTGGCAATAGTCCCCATGATTTCCATCCATTATAGCATTCAGTATTATCTTCACTTCGACGTTGTTTCATACTAATAGAAACATGCTATCTACATGTTTATTCTACTACAGCATGCATAAGTCTAACTACAAGAATAGTGTGTGCACACATATGAGCTAAAGACATGACAGGCAGGAATAATAGCTTTGGATGGAGGGGTTCAGATCTGCAGCAATATATTGAAATATCCAAACAGAAATTTATCAATAGAATGCGCACTCAGCTAATTATCACCCAAATGAAAATGAAGAATGGGAAGTCTCATACCATGGGACTAATATTGTCATTCACTCCTACTCAACATCGAGACAGTATGCAAAAAATCAGACAAACACACACACACTCACACACACACACACACACACACACGTACATGCCAAGGCTACGAAGTGGGGACATAAGCACCTCGCAGTAAAAACGGGGACTTCGTAAGTTTACAAGATATAGCTTTTATTTTGCATATTTAAGTTTCTTTTAATTAGTCTTACTTTTTTCTCACATGCTCCAATATCTATTTCGACTTTTTGTTATTTAGAACTTTTACCTACAATGTGGGGACACACACTCTATACACAAAAGTAGCACAACACATCGAAATGGGGACTGTACCTTATACACAAAAGCAGCACAAAACGTCGAAATGGGGACTGTGTGTCTGACCGGGGACATTTGTTAATTTGTAGTGAGAAGACATGTTTTGCACCAGGAAATGACTCAATTTAAATCATATCATTAAAGTTGTCGTTTGCACTGTTTAAGTATGCATCAAACTCTTGTTTTTCATATTCTTTTAATCTAGGTACACTTTGGCAAGTCGGCACCTTATACACAAAAGCAGCACACGTCAAAATGGGGACTGTGTGTCTGACCGGGGACATTTGTTAATTATGTTTTGCACCAGGAAATGGCTTAATTTAAATAACATCATTAAAGTTGTTGTTTGCACTGTTTAAGTATGCATCAAACTCTGTTTTTATTCTTTTCAACCTAGGTACACTTTGCCAAGACGGCACCTCATACACAAAAGCAGCAAAAAAACTTCGAAGTGGGGACTTTGTGTCTGACTGGGGACATTTGTTTATTTGTAGTGAGAAGACATGTTTTGGACCAGGAAATGACTCAATTTGAATAGTATCATTAAAGTTGTCGTTTGCATTGTTTTAGTACACATCAAACTCTGTTTTTATATTCTTTTCAATATAGGTAGACTTTGGCAAGTCGGCAACTTATACACACATACATACACGTCAAAATGGGGACTGTGTGTCTGACCGGGGACGTTTGTTAATTTGTAGTGAGAAGACATGTTTTGAACCAGGAAATGACTCAATTTAAATAAAATCATTAAATTTATCGTTTGCACAATTTTAGTATGCATCAAACTATGTTTTAATATGCTTTTCAATTTATGTACACTTTGGAAATTGGCATCGAATTGGGGACTTTTATGTCAAGCCTCATACATTAAGGGACACTTGTATACCTGGACTTAAGACTTAAGTTAAAAATATTTTAGAATGCATCAATTAATAAATTTAGAATGCATCAATGAATAAAACAATTAATATTGATGACAACGGAGTTAAAAAATTATCTCTTGATTAAAAAGCTATTTATTCTACTAACGAAATAGTGGGGTCTGTTCGGTGTGTTTATATTTGTTCCTCTTGGTGGCTAGGGTAGATATTCTTTATAAATACTGCACTTGTCCAAATGTCTTTTCTGAAAAGCATGTGCACAAGTACACCTGGGCATCCAGCTTCTGAATATAACACTTTTTATAACCTGGATTTATTAGTTGATATATTTATACATCCTGTTCAACTGTACTACATAATGATAAATGATAATTTGGTAATATAAATTCGAAAATGCATGGTTCTGGAAATACCAATGTGGGTGATCGGAATAAAACTCCCAGTTAAAGACCAGGAAGAAGACGAGCAATGTCGCTACAAAATGAGTTATTCTTAACCCTGATGAGATGAGACTTGGTCTGCTTCACCAGGATTTAGCGTATCGCTTTAAAACCAATACACGCCAAGTTTCCACTATTATTTTAACTTGGATACAACTATTGTACAAACAGTTTGGCACCATTCGGAATTTAATGTTTTCAACCAGAGACAAAGTGAGACAACGTCTGCTGAAGTGCTTTAAAAAGTACAAGAACATCCGCTGCATTATTGACTGCACAGAAGTTCATGTACAATCACCCGGCAATTTTGAGGCACAAGGAAATCAATATTATTCATATAAAGGGCATACCACATATAAGTTTTTGGTTGCAATAGCTCCTAATGGTGCCATTCTTTTTGTAAGTGATGCATATGAGGGAAGTATTAGTGATAAAGAAATAGTATGTGTGTCTGATTTCTTAGATTTTTTAAATCCTGGAGATGTAGTTATGGCAGATCGTGGATTCCTCATTAAAGAACTCTTGAATGAAAGGCATGTAAAACTAATTATTCCTCCTTTTTGGGATCAAGACATAGATTTACTCCACAAGAGGAAGCCTTAACGAAAGATATAGCTAAACACAAAATCGATGTTGAACGATCCATCGAAAGGATGAAAAAATTTCGAATTCTTCAGGGAGTTGTACCACAAAAGCTTCAGCCTGTTTTCTCACAGTGTGTTTTTGTAATTGCCTGTTTAGTTAATTTTCAAAGTCCATTAGTAAAGTAGATCCACACTGGTTTGTCATAACAGTAACAACTATTCAGGGTTTTTATTAGTTGCAGCCCCCACCTGCTGCTTCTGCTTCAGACCATGAGACTCATACCAGTTTCTAACATTTTTCATGTTCAACTCAACTGAGCATAATATCTAAACTGCTCATGTATGTCAAATCAAATTTATAACAAGTCAGAATCACTGAACTCATTTAAGTTTAGACCATCAAACCAATAAATATTGAAATGCTAATGATGACCAGCATTTTTGAAGTTCATGAGCAGGATAAATCTTATGCTCAGTTGAGCACGTAAAAAGTCATACAACTTTCGGCCTGCTCAAAATTTATTTTCCCAAAAAACTGTTATAGATTTTCTCCTGGTGCAGCTCATTTGCAATATGTATTAAGCAATGCAGACCTACCATATGAGTCACATGAAAACAAAATCTCTTCAATTTCAAAGGATTTAGAATAGACTTGAAACTATTTACTAGAAACGTGTGTGAAATTTTGGCAATAGTTGGCAGCAAATAACAAATGATCTGGGTCATGACAAAACCTGCCTCAAGCTTTCCGACCAGGTCTACTGTCTAACTCAAACCAGACTGTACAGACGCAGATGGCTCTAGTATTAAAATTTCGACTGATCTGCACCTTTGTTATCGCATATGCAAAAAGCAGATTATCTCATGAAGCAGCTCAACTCAGGACGCAGCACGAGCTATTGCGTTCAAATTGCAAAGAAGAGATTTTATCGAGATGTATAACTTTTAGATTGTTTTGACCGAGAACACAATTGATTAAAAAGACTGTAAATAGGTTTGTCTGTTTTCTTCAATAGAGTGCTCAATATATAAGTTAAGACATACCACACATGTGCGGATCCAGAGGGGGGGGGGGAAAGGGGTCCGGACCCCCCTGGAAAATTACAAAAATATAGGGTTCCTTAGCAATACTGGTCCGGATCTCCTGAAAAACCACAGCTACCAATCCAGCATTTAATGTTGGGCCATTATCATCCCGCTAGCAAAACTTGAATGGCGTTTCGCTGGCGGGCCGATAATGGCCCACTTTTAGTGGCATTTTGATCCTCTCTCAATCCCATCAAACAAACAAAAAACGTTGTCAATGTTGGACCCCTCTGACATAACTTTCTGGATCCCCACATGCCACAAGTCCTTACTCCAGGAGTTAGAAAGTAAAGGGATAATATGCATAGATCCAGATAAGGAAATTTTATTTTCGTAAAATTTTTATTATTTTCTTACACATTAATTATAACATATGTTTTGGGTACTCAAAAGAACCGTCTCATTGAGACGGTTCTTTTAAGTGCCCGCAACATATGTTTTGGATTAGAATCAAATTTCCCGGTTGAATTAGTTAAAGAGCAAGGTACTCCTCCTGCCTGGTTTAATGAGAAATATAAAATAATTTTCCAATACACACTCTTATCTGGAGGCCTGCATATGGATCGAAAATAATGGCGATTATCAGCTGCACAATTACCGCACAGCTGATCTTCACCATTTTTCGCAATACATGTATATAAAAAGGTTTTCTCATGACATGACATGGCTCAATTAATAGGAAGCTAAATTAGCTTACAATGTATGCAGTTACAGTTTCAAGGGCAAAAAGTTTCTCGGAATCCTCATTTCAAAGATTTCTGGACATAAGTAAGAATGGTGAAAATTAATTAATTTGGCTTTAAGATCAGCCCAGAAATGATCGTCAAAGGGAATTCGGACTGTAAATGTCTCTTTACTAGACCAAACTACAAAATCACAAAATTTTGTACCAGTCACTCCCATCTGCATTTGAATTTGGTAATAGTATTTGTGTGTTTTTTAAGGTGATCTTGTTCTCATCATTGATTTCTAAGAAAAAGTTTTTTTTCTGTTGTTTGGTTAATTTTTCATTAAAGTTAGATATGTGTTCATTTTCTAATGACTTAGGGCATTTGATTTCTAAAACACCATAAATGGTAGGCTCATCATGGTCCATAATCAATCCATCCGGACTACAGCCAGCTCTGGATCTATGCTACTTACCAACAACTATACTACTATCAGAATTTATCAAGCTCTTGTAAGAATCTCTTGCTATTTTTTCATGTTTGATGCCATACTGTAAAGCAGGTGCACTAATTGGATCTGTTTTCCAAAGATGCCTGTTTAGAAAATTCATGATAGCCCTGTCAGATTTAAGAGACACAACATCCTTGCATGTAGATGCTGTTAAACGAACACGATGTTCATTAAACCAGGCAGGAGTACCTTGCTCTTTAACTAATTCAACCGGGAAATTTGATTCCGACTTAACTATCAAGTTCTGTATAAATTGTTCCCTCTGCTTATTAAGTGTAGAAGTCATCATAGAAGTATGATCATCATCAAGAAAATAATCTTTATAATTATACTTCAGTAAAGACAGCCACATGCAATCAACCTGTTTGTGATTTTGCAAACAATAGAGCAATTTTCCAGATTGTTTCTCTTCATCAGTGCAGCAGGTGACTGGAGCCTGTGGGTCATAATTTATAATATCATGTACTTTTCTCTTCTTTGCACTTGGGTAAACTGACTCTTGCATTTTTTAGGCAGCTAATTTGACTTTCTGCCTTGGTTCCAAGCACAAGGAAGAGATGTACAACTTTGTGGGTCAACTTTTAGTGTATCACAAGTATCAATGTAATCTACAAGAGCATACAATAACCCGGTGACATGGCTACACCTGCCCATTGCTGAAGCACGGCATGTACAGGATGCATCCCTTACAAAACCAGAGTGCTGTGATAATGTAGCAGTCACATCATAAACCTCTGAAGTATACAAAGCCCGTACTTTAGATTTTAAAAAATAATGTCCACTCTTAGAACTGTCTTGCATTTTTTGGACATGTCCACTGGTGAAGTACTTCAGTCCTTTTCTCAATGGTTTGGCTGTATGTAGGTCTTCAATATTACAGTCATCATCACAGCCATCATCACTATCAATTTCATCATCAAAGGTGTTTTCATTGAGGAATTGAACAGATTCAATAATATGGTGGTGAATATGTCCCTTGTTGAAATGCTTGGGCATTTGTGGTCCATGAGAGGGGAAATTTCCCCATCCACTATATGGGAGAAGTGGAATGCCTGTATTGGTTTGCGTCTGTACATTTTGTTTAATTTTCTCTATTCTCAAGGTATACCACTTTCCTCCGTCTATGCTGATTGGTATATTGTCTTGTTCCCCTGCTGATATGCAGCTTTTCATCCTGAAAATATATTAAAAAAATGTGTAAACCCATAACCCCTATAATGCCTACATCAGGATAACATGTCTGTGTGATTTATACCCCCTAACATCCCACTTTTATATAGTAAAATTGGGGTTAACATGGGGATTGGGGGTAAACAAAATTTTCTTACAACTTTTCACGCTAAAACATAGACTGTGGATACATGTTCGAACCGCCTCATTGAGGCGGTTCTAATGTATACCCACAATCTATGTTTAGAGCAAAATTAGAAAATTAATTAAATCTTTATCTAAAAAATTTCATTTTTTCTACCATGAAAAATCGCTGTATATTGCATGGACGCATTTTCGTAACTTAGTTTTAATACTGATCAATACTGCATGAACAGGCTCACGAGAAAACATGTCTTCAGTGTTTAAGATCAGGTCTGACACAAGCCATTACCTGGGCTGTGTAATTCATAAGTTTTTTTTTTTTTGCTCTTTAACAGAGAGCTGTGGTTCTAATGAGAACCCACAATCTAGACTATGTTTTAGAACAAAAATAGTAAGCAATAAATATATACCCCTGAACAGGAATTTAGTTAAGAGTGCGTACCAAAATATTATTTTTTTTTCTTTCTCAACCAAAACATATGTTGTGGGTACTCAAAAGAACCGTCTCAACGAGACGGCTCTTTTGAGAACCCAAATCATATGTTAATACTGATGGGTAAGAACTTATTTACAATTTTATGCTCAAAAAATGCTTATCTAAACCTATGCTGAAGTTAAGTATATAAAAGTGGGGTTCAAGGGGGTATAACATACACTAGTGTTATCAGTGATGAAAGTGGATATAAAGGTGCTGATCAGCATCTGCGTCATTTTCACATGTGCAAAAATTTTTTTCTCATGATGCAACGCATACAATCATGGTAACCAGAAGGTTCTAGATTGTCTGGGTATCTGGGTATGTTTACCTGGCTATGTGTCTCTCCAATGCATTTTTTTCTTTCATTTTGAAAATCTTCAGTATAATTACCATGCACAAACCAGGGTTTGGTACTTGGGGTCCGGACCCCCTTAATTCCAACCCCTCCCTCCCCCCCCCCCAAAAAAAAAAAAAAAAAATCCCTTGATTCTGGACCCCCCCCCCCTTCCCCTACCTTGGAAAGTTTTCTGGATCCAGGCATCATTACACCACTTCTTTTATCAAAGTTAGGGCGGAAATTTACCCCTGTAAAAGCCCTGGTGAAAGAATATCATTTTGGCATTTCAACAATAAGCTAACATGATTCTTGGTTGGATTCACGATTACTGGGTACATTCCGAATACAGGTTCATGCACTGCTGGGGCAATTACACATTTAATCCCCGGGATTTGATCAGATAGGCATAAAAAAACTATTTGCAGACTTGAAGAAAATACACGATGATATCTTAAATATTCGGATTCTTATATATCTAAATATTATATCGGTGCTTTATCCGAAAACGCACTTTTGCTGTTGTGTTTTTCGGAGTGCATGACCTTTTGTTTACATGAAATGTGTCGAAACAAAACAACTTACCTTTGAATGAGTTTACTCCGATTGCCTGTTTTTGCGAGGCCTCGGCATTCCAGCCATCTTTGTTACTGAATATTTGAATGTTTTTCTATCGACTCGTACACTAATTTCGCCCCAGGTACATCAGATTCGCGCAAAACAATGGATTGAAATGCAATGGAAGCTGCCATATCTGCCGAATGTTTGTCCGAATGACTTCATCGGCTATTTTTAGAATATGATAAAATGATTATATAGAATCTAATGCTTATTTTGCCCTCAAATATTTCATGATTGAATAAAATACAAAAAATAAACGTTACCGGGAACGCAGTGGCTCAGTGGTAGAGTGCTTGACTCGAGACCGAGGGGCTGCGGGTTCGAGCCTCACCGGCGTCACTGCATTGTGTCTTTGAGCAAGAACATTAATCCTAGCTTAGTACTGGTTCAACCCAGGAAGACCCGTCCCTATATAACTGAAAGATTGTTGATGGGACGTAAAGAATCAAATCAAACAAACAAAATAAACGTTACCTCCAACATATCCGAGATAAAAACCTTGATGCCATTTTGTTACACCGAATGCTCCGAACACAATGGGGACTATGGAATTTTCCCGCGTAAACGCGGACCAAGGCGCAGACGAATGTACACTCGATATATTTTTCTCATGGGTAAATACACTTTTGTGTAAGTTATACCTGACGCTTTAGTCAAGGAACGGGGACATGTTGATTTTTGCTGAATTCTCACTTTACTAGTGTAAAACAGATGTTGGGAATTCATTTTTTACCGTTTCGCGAATAGCGGACGTCCGCGATTCGAAGTAAGTCCCCGATGTGTGAGTGTGTATTTTCACTTACGTCCCCGCTTTACGCAATCAGCAAACACACACACACACACACACACACACACACGCACACACACACACACATGCGTACACTGCAAATTCTGATGAATCTAGCAGATCTCTAGCTTATATTAAAAAAGCTTATACTTGTTTTTCTATATAAAGATTATACTTGTTCTTTGTTAAGCGTACACATCTGAGTCATATTATCACAACTGTTGGATTTTTTTATTAGCGTAAGAATTTGCTGCATGTGGGTAAGTAAACAGCCAGAAAATTATCCATAAGTACATTATGATAAATTGACAGTCAAAATTTTATGCAGTCAGTGTTTTTTTTATTACTGTGGGCCACCCAGGGACAAGGAAGTCAAGACTCCTCTTTTTAGTACTAAAACAAAAGTCGGTCGAAAAGTATATTCCATTCTGCTGCGTGTGGGTAGGAAGACAGTAAAAATGATTTATAAGTAAATGGACATTCAACGTGTATTGTCAGCAGTTAACTGTAGCAAATCTGTTGGCTGCTCACTCAATGCTCAGGTAATATATATGAATTTGCTCAAGAGAGATAAATCACTCTAATAAGTAATATGAGAACGAAAGTAGATCAAAAGTTTGTTCACTTTAGCTGCTTCAGGTAAATACACAGTAAAAATTGAGTAATAAGTCATTGACAGTCATACTATTATGTAGGCAGTGTTTTTGTTGCATCTTTCAGTCGCACTCTGACAGTTATAAGAATACCGCCCTTATTGGTTATTGAAAAAAAAAATCCTTTTATTCGAAACATATAATCAAAATTTTTGTTTCATGTATTTTTAGCTCATCTGAGCCATTGGCTCATGGTGAGCTAATGTGATCGTTGGATGTCCGCCGTCCGTCCTGCGTCATCAACAATTGCTTCAAATGAAATCTCCTCCTAAACCACTTGCTGGATTTTGACCATACTTGGTAGGACTGATTCTTATATGGCCCTCTTTAAAATTTGTTCAAATGGTTTTGGTCCATTTCAAATATAGGTCATACAGGCTAAAATAGATTTTCAAGATGAAAACTTTAAAGTCCTTCTACTCTGAAACCACAAGGCCTAGAGCTTTGATATTTTGTATGTAGCACCACCTCTACCAAGTTTGTTCAAATTATCCGGGGGGGGGGGGGGGTTCTGTTGTTGCTGATTCATTGTTTATTGTTGCTCCAATCGGTTTCGTTGGGGATTTATTTGTGGTCCTTGTTTATTGTGCATTACTAATTGTCGTTCCTAGTTTTGTAATCATCTTACTTGGGAAGAGAGAGCTGGTTGCCTTACTTCAATTGTCTTTTGAATGCCATTTGACTTTAAGTGTATTGTGTCTCTTCCTCACGGTGCGATGGCTTGGTCTGCAGTGTGGCATTTTCTGGTCATACTCACTTTTTCATGTGATTTTTGCTCAGTTCACTTTTAAAAATCCACACTGTAAGTACCATCAGCAGGCCTTTGTTGTAAGCTAGCAGAATAAATCTTGTACAATGGCCATCCTGCTAACCTGGTCGAAACCCAATCGAGCACATATGTGATGTGATTGTCAGGAATAATTTAATAACTTGTGTGACCGTTTTTTCCGTACAATTTTATAGTGGTAGAAGATAGAAGTTTGGTTTTTTTATGAATAATAGAATACAGACTGACTTACCTTTAAAAATAATGCATATCTCATTAATAAACTGGAATACATTGAAAAATTGCTATTCTGTTTTCCGTATTGATTTGTTTGAAAAATTGAAAGCTTGCGACTTTCGTTCTTTTGAAGTGTTCAACTCAAACGTCAATGTTTTAAATGTTCTGAGTCAGTTTTCAATGAAAATAAGCATGCGTTACCGGAAAACATTGTTCTAATGTATCCCAAGGTATTTTTAATTCGAAATTCAAGATTTCATAAAAATGCCAAAACAAAAGTGAATGCGTTAGAAAATTCCTTTGGTGTAGGCGTGTTATCTTGGTGATAACAAAACCACCTGTAACAATAAATGAAATGACAGCGTTGGAACTCTGGCGAGGTTTTGTTACTTGGTGTGAAAGTTACTCCACCTGAAAATTTGGGCAATATCCTCCAGAGTACATGGACTGATTTAACCATTGCTTAGGAATAATAAATAAGGGTCGATACACTCAGCACCCGTGTCAAAAGCTCTCGTTTTTAATGAAAACTTACACAAAAATTGCATTTTCCATCATGTTGACATACAAATGTACTCTGGTTGTGATATGGGGACAGACCTGCGTTCGTCAATATGATTTGCCATTAGTCCCCATGATGTTCGTCCGTTATAGCATTTAGTATTATTTTCACTTAGACGTTGCTTCGTAATAATGGAACCATGCTATCTACATGTTTATTCTACTACAGCATAAATCTAACTACAAGAATATTGTGTGCATACATATGAGCTAAAGACATGACTGACAGGTATAACAGCTTTGGTTGGAGGGGCTCAGATCCGCAGCAATATATTTGAATATCCAAACAGATGTTTATGAATAGATTGCGCACTCAGCTTATAATCACTAAAATGAAAATGAAGAATGCGACGTCTCATACCTTGGGACCAATATTGCCATCCACTCCTTCTCAACATCGAGACAGCACACACACACACACACACACACACACACACACACACACACACACACACACACACACACACACACATGCGTACACTGCAATGCAGATCTCTAGCTTATATTAAAAAAAGCTTATAGTTGTTTTTATTTATAAAGCTTATACTTGTTATTTGTTAAGCAGGAACTTGTTTTTTAACTGAATCATATTATCACAACAGTTGGGCGTTCACATTAACTAGAGAATTTGCTGCATGTGGGTAAGTAAACAGCCAGAAAATTATCTATCAGTACATGTTGATAAATTGACAGTCATATTTTATGCAGTCTGTCTTTATTCCACTGTGGGCCACCCAGGGACAAGGAAGTCGTGACTCCTCTTTTTAGTATTAGGAAAACGAAAGTGGGTCGAAAAGTATGTTCCATTCTGCTGCGTATGGAAAGGAAGACAGTAAAATGATTTATAAGTAAATGAACATTCAACGTGTATTGTCAGCAGTTAACTGTAGCAAATCTGTTGGCTGCTTAATCAATGCTCAGGTAATATATATGAATTTGTTCAAGGGAGATAAATCACTCTAATAAGTAATATGAGAACGAAAGTAGATCAAAAGTTTGTTCACTTTTGCTTCTTCAGGTAAATACACAGTAAAAATAGAGTATTAAGTTATTGACAGTCATACTATTATGTAGGCAGTGTTTTTGTTGCATCTATCAGTCGCACACTGACAGTTATAAGAATAACCGCCCCTTTTGTTAATTGAAAAATAACTCGTTTTGTTCGAAACATATAATCAAAATTTTTGTTTCATGTATTTTTAGCTCATCTGAGCCATTGGCTCATATGATCGCTCGATATCCAGCGTCTGTCGTCCGTCATCCGTCCTGCGTCATCAACAATTGCTTCAAATGAAATCTCCTCCTAAACTACTTGCTGGATTTTGACCAAACTTGGTAGGACTGATTCTTATATGGCCCTCTTTAAAATTTGTTCAAATGGTTTTGGTCCATTGCATATATAGGTCATACAGGCTAAAATAGATTTTCAAGATGAAAACTTTAAAGTCCTTCTTCTCTGAAACCACAAGGCCTAGAGCTTTGATATTTTGTATGTAGCACCACCTCTACCAAGTTTGTTCAAATTATCCCGAGGGGGGGCAAAAATTGCCCCGCCCCGGGGGACACATGTTTTACAAAGGCTAATATAGGGAAACAAGAAAAAATTCTGTGCTTTGGACATTAGGGCCTAGAGCCTTGATATTTGGTATGTTACATTATCTAGTAGACCTCTACCAGATTCGTTAAAATTATGGCTCCTGGGGCCAAAATTTGCCCTGTCCCAGGGCTTACATGTTTTACATAGGCTTAATTATATAGGAAAAACATGGAAAATCTTCTTGTCTGAAACCATAAGGCCTAGAGCCTTGATATATGGTATGTAGCATCACCGAGTAGACCTCTACCAAGTTTGTTCAAATTTTTCCCCTGGGGCCAAAAATGGCCCTGCCCGGGGATCACATGTTTTACACAGGCTTATTTAGGGGAAAACATGGAAAGATCTTCTTGTCTAAAACCATAAGGCCTAGAACCTTGATATTTGGTATGAATCATCACCTAGTGAACCTGTACCATGTTTGTTCAAATGACCCTCCTGGGGCCAAAATTTGCCCCGCCCCTGGGGTAACATGTTTAAAAATTTGCTTATATAGGGAAAACATTGAAAAATCTTCCTGTCAGAAACCATAAGGCGTAGAGCCTTGATATTTGGTATGTAGCATGACATAGTGGACCTTTACCAAGTTTGTTCAAAGTATGCCCAAAGGACCAAAAAAGGCCCCATACCCATTGTCAACAAGGGCATGGCCACCTTTCAACAGATATCTATATGTAACCTTTAAACAAAACTCAGATGAGCGATTTAAGGCCACTTGACCCTCTTGTTTCAATATTAGTTTGATTTGATTCTTTATGTCCCATCAACGTCAGGACAGGACGGGACGGGTCTCCCTGGATTGAACCAGCACTAGGCAAGGGCTAATATACATGTGTCTTGCTCAAGGCACTGGTGAGGCTAGAACCCGCAACCCCCTTCGATCTAGGGACAAGCTCTCTGGTTTAGGGGCCAAAAAGACTTGCCCAGTCCCATAAAACAATTTTTCATTAATGTGTCATATCATATACTTGAAGCGAGTCTAACTCTGATGGCTATGTTTTAAGTTTAAAACACGGCAATCAGAGTTATACTGGCTACAAGTATATGATATGACATATTGATGAAAAAATGTTTTAAGGACTGGAGCCAGTCCAGGGGCCAAACTGAGATATATTGGCTATTTTGCGAGTTTGGTTTTGCTTGTTTGATTTGATTCCTTACGTCCCATCAACAATCTTACAGGTATAAAGGAACGGGTCTTCCTGGGTTGAACCAGTTCTAAGCTAGGATTAATGTTCTTGCTTAAGGACACAATGCAGTGACGCCGGTGAGGCTCGAGCCCGAGGCCCTTCGGTCTTGTGTCAAGCACTCTACCACTGAGCCACTGCGCTCCCATTGCGAGTTTGTTGCACCCCAGAAAAAAAACTTGGTTACTTTTTTCAGTCAGGGAGATGTCTTGGGACAACAGAAACCCATGTTTTACTAAGTTTTCTGTGGTCAGTTTTCTGTAAATATTCTGTAATCAACGTTACCTTATTGACATTTAAATTAAAGCTTTACGTCAGAGCCGTCATAGAGTCTGAGGTCTGAGGTCGTGCAATTTAAGAGGAAACCATAGCTATAAACCGTGATTGGGTTTAAAACTAGGCATGCAGACTGTCGCATGATATCCAAGTTATATCAAACCCTTATATAACGTTTTACTATCTTTTTGAATTGATCACTAAAATGTCCTAAAGATCTTTTATGTTTGCAAGCAAAACAATTAAGATAGGAATACTGAAGTCTAATTTCAACCATTGTTAACAAATAATAGCACGTAATTAAGATTAGACGATGCGTCTACCTCTTTGTGAATTTCATAGTTCACAAGTTATGCGAAATAAAAACAAAAAAATCTTGATGATAATACTCATATAGGCAGGCTAATTATTATTTATAATTATTCAAATGCACCCTCTATAGCCCATTCAGTATACCGCATCGATAATATGGTGAATACTGCAAATACAAGCAGAGACATGCGCTGATCAAGAAAGTTGTGTCAGAGGGGGTCCAACTTTGACAACTTTTTTTGATGAGGGGAGAGAGGATCAAAATATCACTATTAGCGGGCCATCATCGACCCGACAGCGAAATGTCATTTAAATGGCGAAAAACTATTTAAATGGTGTTTCGCTGTCGGGCCGATAATGGCCCAACATTGAATGCTGGCTTGGTAGCTTTGTGATTTTTCAGGGGATCCTGACCAGTATTGCTTACAAACCCTAATTTTTGTGATTTTTCAGGGGGGGGGGGGGTCCGGACACCCTGTTCCCTCCTCTGTATCCGCCCATGAGAGAAGACAAGTTTGTCGCCCGACAATTCGTTGCTCGAGCATTTATAAAAGTGGTAAAATACAAAAAGTGCATTCCATACTTATCTTATCAACATGTCTGTGAAAGTCCAACGGAATGAAAAGAGACTGAGCAAATGGGTGCAATAAAATGAGGCATCTCATTACGGTCTACAATGTTTGCTAGTATAAATAAAAAATATCACATAATGGACACATTTTAGTTGGTTTTCCTTCATGATTTTCATCGTTTGCGGATATTTTTCCAAGATTAACTTTTTCAGATTTTTTTTTATTCAGATCAGGTTGAAAATTTCATAGGGTCTGATCCTTGTCCAAACTGTTTGCAAGGTTATTAACAGAGGACACTACCAAATGAGAGCGCAATAAATGATTGGTAGCGTGCACTTTTCAAACTAAGCCACCGCATACCGAAACCAGTGTCAGGTGGACCAACTGAACATAATACATATACATGACATATATGTAGGGAAATTATGATTATTACAGATACCTATGCACTGCTTTTTGCATCTTGTAACGAGAAGAAATGTGCTCAGCTATAGAGACTAGCCTAAATTTGGAAAATTTGCATAGACCAGTTTAGTTTTCATTCATTCCAATGATTGACTAATAAAGGCGTTGATCAGCATGTAAAGTAGCCCAGGCTGGTCTGCATCTTTGTTGTTCATGTGCAACAAAATAAGTGTTTTTCGTGTCATGGCCTATATGGAGTAAATGGAAAATTAATTGATCACTTAGACAATCAAAAGCACAGTGTATTTATCATGTAAGTGCACTGTAGCAGACAGCTGGCTCTAACTGTGTGGCTTCTATATTACGTCTACCTGTGAATACAGGTGGAAATTATCTGAAGAGCTCAGGCCAGTTATTGAATTTACAAGAAAGAGCAGATTTTTTCTGAAATTCTTCCACTGGCAATAGGTGTGGAATGATAAATAGATTAAAGACAATAGGCCTAAGTATTAAATCCATTTCTGGTACTCTTCAGTCGAGCGTTCTAAGGCGATGGTTCTGTTATTGCTGATTCATTGTTTATTGTTGCTCCAATCGGTTTCGTTGGGGATTTATTTGTGGTCCTTGTTTATTATGCATTACTTATTGTCGTCCCTAGTTTTGAACTCATCTTACTTGGGAAGAAAGAGCTGGTTGCCTTACTTCAATTGCCTTTTTAATGCCATTTGACTTTAAGTGTATTGTGTCTCCTCCTCACGGTGCGATGGCTTGGTCTGCAGTGTGGCATTTCATGTTCATACTCACTTTTTCATGTGATTCAGTTCACTTTTAAAAATCCACACTGTAAGTACCATCAGCAGGCCTTTGTTGTAAGCTAGCAGAATAAATCTTGTACAATGGCCATCCTGCTAACCTGGTCGAAACCCAATCGAGCACATATGTGATGTGATTGTCAGGAATAATTTAATAACTTGTGTGACCGATTTTCCGTACAATTTTATAGTATTAGAAGATAGAAGTTGGATGGGTTTTTTATGAATAATAGAATACAGACTGACTTACCTTTAAAAATAATGCATATCTCATTAATAAACTGGAATACATTGAAAAATTGCTATTCTGTTTTCCGTATTGATTTGTTTGAAAAATTGAAAGCTTGCTACTTTCGTTCTTTTGAAGTGTTCAACTCAAACGTCAATGTTTTAAATGTTCTGAGTCAGTTTTCAATGAAAATAAGTATGCGTTACGGGAAAACATTGTTCTAATGTATCCCAAGGTATTTTCAATTCCAAATTCAACATTTCATGAAAATGCCAAAACAAAAGTGAATGCGTTAGAAAATTCCTTTGGTGTAGGCGTGTTATCTTGGTGATAACAAAACCACCTATAACAATAAATGAAATGACAGCGTTGGAACTCTGGCGTGGTTTTGTTACTTGGTGTGAAAGTTACTCCACCTGAAGATTTGGGCAATATCCTCCAGAGTACATGGCCTGATTTAACCATTGCTTAGGAATAATAAATAAGGGTCGATACACTCAGCACCCGTGTCAAAAGCTCTCGTTTTTAATGAAAACTTACACAAAAATTGCATTTTCCATCATGTTGACATACAAATGTACTCTGGGTGTGATATGGGGACAGACCTGCGTTCGTCAATATGATTTGGCATTAGTCCCCATGATGTTCGTCCGTTATAGCATTTAGTATTATATTCACTTAGACGTTGTTTCGTAATAATATAACCATGCTATCTACATGTTTATTCTACTACAGCATAAATCTAACTACAAGAATATTGTGTGCATACATATGAGCTAAAGACATGTCTGACAGGTATAACAGCTTTGGTTGGAGGGGCTCAGATCCGCAGCAATATATTTGAATATCCAAACAGATGTTTATGAATAGATTGCGCACTCAGCTTATAATCACTAAAATGAAAATGAAGAATGCGACGTCTCATACCTTGGGACCAATATTGCCATCCACTCCTTCTCAACATCGAGACAGCACTCACACACACACACACACACATACACACACACACACACATGCGTACATTGCAATGCAGATTTCTAGCTTATATTAAAAAAAGCTTATAGTTGTTTTTATTTATAAAGCTTATACTTGTTATTTGTTAAGCAGGAACTTGTTTTTAACTGAGTCATATTATCACAACAGTTGGGCGTTCACATTAACTAGAGAATTTGCTGCAGTTGGGTAAGTAAACAGCCAGAAAATTATCTATCAGTACATGTTGATAAATTGACAGTCACATTTTATGCAGTCTGTCTTTATTCCACTGTGGGCCACCCAGGGACAAGGAAGTCGTGACTCCTCTTATAAGTATTAGGAAAACGAAAGTCGATCGAAAAGTATGTTCCATTCTGCTGCGTATGGAAAGGAAGACAGTAAAATGATTTATAAGTAAATGAACATTCAACGTGTATTGTCAGCAGCTAACTGTAGCAAATCTGTTGGCTACTCACTCAATGCTCAGGTAATATATATGAATTTGTTCAAGGGAGATAAATCACTCTAATAAGTAATAGGAAAACGAAGGTAGATCAAAAGATACTTCACTTTTGCTGCTTCAGGTAAATACACAGTATAAAATTGAGTAATAGGTTATTGACATAATTGTCATAATATTATGTAGGCAGTGTTTTTGTTGCATCTATCAGTCGCACCGTTATAAGAATACCTGCCCTTATTAGGTAATAGAAAAACAAAATATTATGTTTGTTTGTTTGAGTTGATTCTTTACGTCTCATCAACCATCTTTCAATTATGTAGGGACGGGTCTTCCTGAGTTGAACCAGTACTAAGCTTGGTTTAATATGTCTTGCTCAAGGACACTATGCAGTGACGCCGGTGAGGCTCAAACCCACGGCCCCTCAGTCTCAAGTCCAGCACACTACTTCGTTTCATGTATTTCTTATTTGTTTGATTTGATTCTTTACGCCTCATCAACGTCGGGACGGGTCTTCCTGGGTTGAACCAGTAGTAGGCCCTAAGCAAGAATTAATATACATGTTTCTTGTTCAAGGCGCCGGTAAGGCTCGTACCCGCAACCCCCTCGATCTCAAGACGAGCACTGCGCTCCCTAATTGCAGAAGCTCAATTATAGTAGACTGTTAGACTCGGAGATCTAGGCGTCGCTGGCTCGAGACTCATTTGAGACACTGCATTGTGTCCTTGAGCAAGACCCGTTTACACCCAGTGGTTCCGTGACACTTCGTTCGCATTCACAGTTTCTGTTCAAGGACACAAACCTCGCTCTCAATTCATTTCTCAGTTTGCAGCCACACAATTCTACATGAATCAATTACACTTTACACGAACCTCTCTCACAATTAATTCAGTCGAGGTTGCTGTTTGGTACTTAACGTAAATATGCGTTAATGCACTCTATCGTGTTGCGCTTGAGATCCTTCACATTTATCATCTGCTACAAGCCCTAATGGGAGCTTTGTGGTCACCTGTTGGGAAAGGGCTGACCTCTTGGCTCTCGTTTGTGGTGTCTAACTGTGAGTTTGTCACTTTCCCATTGGTATCCTGGGCAAGTGTGGTTCTTGATTGTATCGAATCCTCATCTTTGCACCCTAACTTACTTTTATTGCCTACCTTGACCATCATGGGTGGATCCAGAGGTGTGGGGGGCATGGGGCCCGGAATCCCCCTGAAAAAGCACAATATTTATAGGGTTTCCGTGCAATACTGGTCAAGTTCCCCTGATATATCACAAAGCTACCAAACCAGCATTTAATGTTGGGCGAAACGCCATTTAAATGACGTTTCGCTGGCGGGCCGATGATGGCCCATTTATAGCGATATTTTGGTCATCTATCCCCTCATCAACTAAATGAAAAAAACAAAACAAAAAAAAAAAAAAACAAACAAGAAAACGTTATCAAATTTGGACCCCCTCTGACAAAACAATCTGGATCCGCGCATGGCCATTCTGCCAAAATCAGTCTGTGTATTACCGTATAATGCTAAACTTACAGAATTCCATATTACTGGGATATAAACTTGTTTATAAAGCACATTTTTTAACAATGAATATGAAAAAAATCCATGCTAGGATATAACATAGATAGTTCTATCAGGAAATACTGGTTTGTTTCCTTCAGCAAATAATTAATGAGCCGTGACATGTGATTTCCAACAATGTGGCATTTTGACAAGTATAGTCTCAGACCAGCCTGTGTAGCCTCCTTTTTCAAAATGATGTTCAGTCAGTAGGTTAATATACATATAATATTACAGCGACTTGCAAAGGCTTTGATCAGACTGTGCATATGCGCAGGCTGGTCTGAGCCTTTGCTGGTCGCACATACCACATTGTTGGAAAGCTCATGTCGCGGCTCAAATATTTACTAGCCTATCGGTTGAATAAGTCCAGATCACCTGCACTGTAAATGAATGTGTAAGTTAACACCTAAAAAAGTGACAGTTGAGCTGTCACTAATTTTGATATAAACTAACACTTATAATCAAACCAAAACAATATGAGGTAAAACGTTTTCCAGTGATAAATCCTAACATTTCTACCTGTTATTGTTGTTGCTGTTTTCTGGATCGTTACAATTGAATAAAACACCTTTAAAGCAATTGAAATGTTACACCAGGATCAGTGACAATTCCGCTGCCACTAAATTTGTGAAAAGGTATACTATTATAAGTAATAGTGCAGGATAAATTACTCACTAAGCTCTGTCCCTCACCAACTACTTTGGTGAGGTAATGATATTAGGCTCTGTCTGTCAGTGCATCAAATTAACGGATCAAATATGTGAAAAGGTATACTATTATAAGTAATAGTGCAGGATAAATTACTCACTTAGCTCTGTCCCTCACCAACTACTTTGGTGAGGTAATGATATTAGGCTCTGTCTGTCAGTGCATCAAATTAACGGATCAAGTATTGAAATATATTTGTAAAAATATATTTCTCATGTTGCGGCTTTATCGCCTGCACTGTAAATGTATGTGTAAGGTAACACCTAAACAAGTGGCAGCTGAGCTGCTACTATTTTTGATATAAACTAACACTTATTTTCAAACCAAAAAAATATGAAGTAAAACATTTTCCAGTGATAAATTCTAACATTTCTACCTGTTATTGTTGTCGCTGTTTTCTGGATCGTTACAATTGAATACAACACCTTTAAAGCAATTGTAATGTTACACCAGGATCAGTGACAATTCTGCTGCCACTAAATTTGTGAAAATGTATACTATTATAAGTAATAGTGCAGGATAAATTACTCACTAAGCTCTGTCCCTCACCAGCTACTTGGGTGAGCTAATAGTATTAGGCTCTGTCTGTCAGTACGTCATATTATCGGCACAAGTATTGAAATATATTTGTATTACAAGTTTAAGCTCAACTGAGGTGAGATAATAGTATTAGGCTTTGTCAGTACGTCATACTCATTATGTGAATGTTTTATTGTGATCAGTCAACGTCTGTCGTGCGTCTTCCATTCTCTCTACACTTTTTCTATAAATGATATCTCCTTAACCACTCGTCAGAATTTAAAAAAAAAAGTTCACATAAATGTTCTCCATTAGGCTCTCCACCAAAATTGCGCAAATGAATTCGCTCTGCTGATCAAAATGGCCACCGACGCTACAATAGAAACATCTTAAACCAGCATCTCCCCCTTAACCATTGATCAGTGATCAGAATTTATAAAATTTCACACAAATGTTCCCCAAAATATTCTGTACCATATATGCATATTCGAATCACCACCATGACTAAAACTATAACTTAAGTAATATTTTAACGGTGCAAAGCCGTCGATGCCATGGCTTCTCTTCCATTGTAAGACGTACCAGCCAAAGGACCGTTTCCAAACGATGTTAAGGCACATGCGCAAAATTGCTCTTTAAACTTGCATGAAAACATCAAAGTAAGGTGTCTAAAGTTTTGTCCGGCACTTCATCTGCTTCCATACTTTCTGTGTGTGAGCTGCGAAGGCTCTGGTGAGACTGAACATGCTAGGCTCGTCCGGACCTTTCAATGCTCGCTGATAAAATACATACCAAAATCTAATGTATTGGCTCATTATTTTTTAATTTTCAGGCTCTTGTTTTTCTTTATTCATATATTGTGGAATACCAAATATGGACATGAAACATTGGCAAATGTTTGTTTTATGAACTTAATTCTGTAATTTCAGAGGCACTCATACAGAAACATGGACTCAATTGATGGTGCTAAAGGAGGTCACGTTTCTTCGGAAGAAAGTTTTACCATAGCATGTGACCCATGTGAATATGACCATATCTCAAAGAAAGCTGCATCCTACTGCCAGGAATGCGCAGAATATTTATGTGAGTCGTGTAAAACTTCACATGGGAAACTGAAATTAACACGTTCGCATAAGCTGCTATCTGGAGAATTAATGCCACCAAAGCGATCAGAGGGAGAAAAGGCGGTTTTAGATACAGTTCTATGTTCCTGTATGCAAAACAAGGTATCTGTATATTGTAAAGAACATTGTAGCCTTGTTTGTGTAAACTGTAATGCTCTTCACCATAGAAGATGTAAAACTAGCGATATTGCAGATGAAAGCAATGATTTTGATGTTGATAGTACAGAGGAAACTATTGGCAACTTGAACGAGTTGAATGAAACAATAACAGCACTACAGGAGAGTAGAGAAAAGGACTTGAACATTCTTTCTTTGGAGGCCAAAGACTGTCAAGACAGAGCAAAACAATTTCGAGAAGAGCTTAACAGAAATCTCGAAAGAATGGAAGCTAAAACACTTTCAGACATAAATGTCTTTAAAACTCAAGAAACGAAGACTATAACCCAACAAATAGATACATGTAAAGCCGCACAGAATAGCTTAGATACGTACAGTAGGAAACTTCAGTTGGCAAAAGAACAACACGACAAGCAAGGTATACTTATGTATAATATACAACTATCACAAGCAGTGAAATCTTTTACAACAATTACAGAAGAAATCACCAAAGAAGTATACCAGCCTCATATTTCTTTTGAATGTAATCAAGCGATAAATATTGCTGCTGATCAAGATCTAGGAACGGTTAGATGCAATACATCTAGAATACCACAGCAGAAAGGCTTTGATGAAATGTCTGTAACAGCAGGAAACAAAATTAATGTCAAATTACAATCTGATGCCGAAGATGCATGCATTTCTGGATCTACTTTCCTTCCATCAGGGGAACTGGTTCTTTGTGATTGCAATAATAACAAATTAAAGCTTCTAGATAAAAGCTTGCAAATGAAGGAAAGTATTGCCATGCTTGGAATGCCTTGGGATGTAGCTCCAGTAGATCAACACCAAGTGATAGTAACTTTCCCGGATGAAAAATACTTACAGTTCATTCAAGTGACGCCTTCACTTGCTTTAGGCCATAAGGTAGATATTGGGATGGAATGCTGTGGTTTGGCTGTTTCACGTGAAAGTATTTATATATCATTGGCAGATTCAGGTGAATGCAAGATCGGAATTTATGATCTTACTGGGAAACAGAAGGTTATGATCGGCCCATACAATTGCAACGATGGTGAATTACTGTTCAAACAGCCCTATTATATTGACGTTTACAATGTAAAAATATTTGTGTCTGATGTAGATGAAAAATCAAAAACATCAACGGTATACTGTCTTGAAAGCAATGGAAATATCCTGTACTCTGTATCTGATCCTTCATTTAAGCTGTGCACAGGAATAAATGTCGATGAAAATGAAAACCTGTTATTATGCGACAAGGAAAGCCATAAAGTAATTTTGATAACAAAAGATGGCAAAGAAGTACGCGAGTTCTTGACGGAAAAAGATGGTCTACATAAGCCATACACAACCAGCTTCCGCCGTAGTGATGGTACTCTTGTGGTAGGATGCAGAGATCATTATGACATACTGGTGTTCACAATGAAGTAAGAAAGCTCAAGAGATTTTTGTACTTAACAGATCGGCGAGCAGTGAAGGCTCAGACGAGACTGTGCATATGCACAGTCTCGCCAGAGCCTTCACGTCTCGCTTACACAGAGTATAAAGTTGATGAGGGCTAGGACCGAATATTGACCACTAGCCCCGCTGGATTTGAATAGACATTTAAAGGAGGCTTTAGTAGATATGCGCAGTCTCACCAGAGCCTTCACTTCTCGCATACACAAAGTATAAAAGTTGATGAGGGCTTGGACCGAATATTGACCCCTAGCCCCGCTGGATTTGAATTGACATTTAAAGGAGGCTTTAGTACATATGCGCAGTCTCGCCAGAGCCTTCACTTATCACATACACAAAGTATGGAAGTAGAGTAAGACTCAGACCCAATATTAGACCTCTAGTCCCGCTGGATTTGAATATACATTTAAAGGAGGCTTTAGTACATATGCACATTCTCACCAGAGCCTTCACTTCTAACATACACAAAGTATAGAAGTAGAGTAAGACTCAGACCCAATATTATACCTCTAGTCCCACTGGATTTGAATAGGCATTCATAGGGTAATTTAGCACATATGTACAGTCTCACCAGAGCCTTCACTTCTCACATAAACGAAGTATGGAAGTAGGGTAAGACTCAGACCGAATATTAGACATCTAGCCCCGGTGTATTTGTATAGGCATTCATAGGATAATTAAGTACATATGCACAGTCTCACCAGAGCCTTCACTTCTCTCATACACAAAGTATAGAAGTAGAGGTAGACTCAGATACAATATTATACATCAAGCCCTACTGGATAAAAATAGGCATTTAAAGAAGGCTTAGCGCATATGCGATAATTACCAAAATATTGCAAACTGGTCCATATGGATTAGTCCATATGGTAATGGTACCTACAACGTGCGAGCAAAGTCATTTCTTAAAGGTGAAAAGTACAAAATATGAAACCTGAGTGTACAATTCTGCATTTGTTTCATATTTTGTATTTTCTTGAGGGTGTGATAGTCAAATTGAGCTATCACATGCATTATAAGAAAGTAAATGTATATACATTTTGTCAACCCATTCTTGCAAGTGTTGAAAATTGCAACTGGATTTTCCGTTGCACAATTGTATACAATGGCAAATGAAATAAATAGTATATACATTTTGTCAACATATTTTGCAAGTGTCGATAATAGCATCTGAATTTTCGTTGCACAATTATATACAATGGCAAATGAAATAAATAGTATATACATTTTGTCAACCAATTTAGCAAGTGTTGATAATTGCATCAGGATTTCGGTTGCACAATTATATATAGAATGGCAAATGAAAGTAATAGTATATACATTTTGTCAACCAATTTTGCAAGTGTTTATAATTGCATCAGGATTTCGGTTGCACAATTATAAAGAATGGCAAAAGAAAGTAATAGTATATACATTTTGTCAACCAATTTTGCAAGTGTTGATAATTGCATAAGGATTTCGGTTGCACAATTATATAGAATGGCAAATGAAAGTAATAGTATATACATTTTGTCAACCAATTTTGCAAGTGTTGATAATTGCATCAGGATTTCTGTTGCACTATTATATAGAATGGCAAATGAAAGTAATAGTATATACTTTTTGTCAACCAATTTTGCAAGTGTTGATAATTGCGTCAGGATTTCCGTTGCACAATTATATAGAATGGCAAATGAACGTAATAGTATATACATTTTGTCAACCAATTTTGCAAGTGATGATAATTGCATAAGGATTTCCGTTGCACAATTATAGAGAATGGCAAATGAAAATAATTGTATATACATTTGTCAACCAATTTTGCAAGTGTTGAAAATTGCATCAGGATTTCTGTTGCACAATTATATAGAATGGCAAATGAAAGTAATTGTATATACATTTTGTCAACCAATTTTGCAAGGTTGATCATTTCATCAGGATTTCCGTTGCACAATTATATAGAATGGCAAATGAAAGTAATAGTATATACATTTTGTCAACCAATTTTGCATGGTTGATAATTTCATCAGGAATTCCGTTGCACAATTGTATAGTTGGCAAATTTACCCATATACAAACGATAACAGCAAATTTTAACATTTTGTTTGTATCAAAGAAAATCTTAAAATTGGTCGGAAACACGGTCCATGGGTACATTATTTTCAACATTAGTTCTGTTTGTTTATGTAAAAAGGGTGGGTGAAAGTCTTTTTTTGCTTCTAAAACTTCGCCGTTTGAATCAGTGTACTTTCAGAAGTTTTATTAAGATTAAGGTCAATTTTACCAAACCAACAGGAACAAAATAGTATATACCATATGACGTTCCACCTGGGAATGTTATGACGTCATTTATTAAAATTGGATTATATATTTAGTAACGTTACGTTATAACGTCCATGACAATGTTACGTACATTACAGCAACTCTTAATGTTTTCCGCCAAAAATGTGATTTTGAAGTAATTTTAAATGTCACAGGCTTAGCGCATATGCGGTAAGTACCAAAATATTGCAAACTGGTCGATATGGATTAGTCCATATGGTAATGGTGCCTACAACGTGCAAGTCATTTCTTAAAGGTGAAAAGTACAAAATATGAAACCTGAGTGTACAATTATGCATTTGTTTTATATTTGGAAACTAATATTTGCGCTCCAGTATCATGCTTGACAAGCCTTGCATTTAATCACTTTTTCCCACCTTGTTTAATAAATTCAATAATAATTGAGCACTCACGTAAGATCCTCTTTTTATTTCATACAATAAATTATGAACACATAACATAATGTGTTCTTCTGCAGTAGCACTTCTTTTTCAAGACTGGCATTAAGCATCACCAAAGTCAGAATTTTAAGTTTCCTTAGCGGAAAAAAACAAAGATACACATAAATGAGCCAGTGCATGAGATTTCTAACAATTTGACATTTTGACAAGTGTACTCTCGGACGAGCCTCTGCAGCCTCCTTTTAAGCTTAAAAACTCCAAATGGTGTTCAATCAGTAGCTTAACACTCATAGAATATTCAAGCGACTAGCAAAGGTTCTGATCAGACTGCGCATACAGGCTGATCTGAGGCTTTGCTGGTCGCACATACCACATTGTTGGAAATCTCATGCACTGGCTCAAATATTAGCTGAAAATATTGGGGGTATGTTGATTTGTGCTTTTATTTCATACGTTATCGTGACAGTAATATTTAAAGGGACCACGACATGAAAATTCCTACAATGTGGTATGTGCGACCAGCATAGGCTCAGACTAGCCTGCGCACACGCTCAGTCTGATCAGAGCCTTTGTTAATCACTTGAATACTCTTTGACTGTTAGGTACTACCCGCACATAGTTTGGAGTTCCTAAGCTTAAAAGGCGGCTGCACAGGCTCTTCTGAGTCTACATTTGTCAAAATGTCGCGTTGGTAATCACATGTCGCAGCTCATTGATTAAAGTTAATGAAAGAATGTTGATATAAACAGCAAACTTATGATTTGTTAAATGCTTTTGTTCACTCTTTGATGGTAGAAATAGTGATTTGTACATATATGAGAATCGTTGTACACAAACATTATAATCTAATCCAGGTAATGGGTACTTTATACAGGTATATATCATTTACTGCAGTATAATATACACCGTAATTTACCTGTTTCTATGAAAAATAATATAATCCTATTATAATGCATCTTTGAACCATCGGTACATATAAATGTGTTTATTTTTGTTATTGTGTCTTGTGTGTGGGTTTTCATTTTACTTATATTCTACATATATACAGGTATAGAAATTTATTTTGTACATACATTTGTATCTTTGAAACTTTTGCATCATGGCCATAGTATTTTGTCAATAGAATTTTTCTTTTTAATTCTGATAACGCTAAAGAAAGTCAACATCTGTTTGTTATCTTTCAAATCCGACAGTTACCACAACTCTAATAACTTCAACGAGGAATATATAGAGGATCTTACATGAGTGCTCATGTTTTATTGAATTTATTAAAAGAGTTGGGAAAAAGAGATAAAATGCGAGGCTTCTCGAGCATTTTATCTCTTTTTCGCAACGAGTTGAATAAATTCAATAATACAAGAGCACGAATGTTAGATTTTATTTATCATATGACATTAAGATTACTTTGAAATTTCTTTTCTCGCGTAAAAACGTTATAATTTTGTCATTATGTACGCAACGTTGTTATGGACATCATAACGTTTCCCGAAAATTGATAAACCACTAGTGGTTTACAGATTTTATTGCATGGCGTTATTCCACTCCCAGACGCGACGTCATATAATAATAATAATAATAATAATAATAATAATAATAATAATAACAATGATAATGCATTCTGTTTCCATTATATGAAAAAAATCTGTCCAGAAATTGACTGAATACCAATTAATAAGAAGTCCGCCAGGATGAGTTGTTTATGTGTACTCAGGGAACTTGAAGCCTGAGTGACAGATTTTTCATATCATAAGATTACAATGTATTATTCTGTATATTATATACATTTTCCAATTAAAAAAGGACAGAAAAAGTCAAGAAATGGCAACAAAGAAAAACATGCGTAGTTATAAACAGGCAGACAGGAAATCATATCAAAAACTAGTGAAATATGTCACTGCTTAAGATACTTAAGGAAGGGAATTAATACTATGTATACAGTACAAAGGTACAGTATGTATATCACAGTGCCTTCATTACAGATGACTAGCTGTAGTGTTAGCAAATATCAAAACAGAATGTAAGCAGAACAAATACTCAGAGCAGTCATGGCATTTGCCAAAAAGTGAGTATGTTCAGGAAATACCACAATCATAACCCATGGCATCGTGAGGACGAGACATAGAACACTTACAGTCACAAGACATTAGGAAGACAATCAGAGTGAACAAACATTTCTCTATCTCTTTGTCACCAAGATGATTGCAACATTATAAAGGGCACTATGTACTGCATAACAAAACAAGTACAAGGACACACAAATAATAGGAGCATCAATAAACAATGAATCAACAACAGAACCATCGCCTTAGAACAGACTGCAGTCGAAACCACTAGGAGGTGCTTAAATGCATTACGCTGGCGCCAAATCTGATCAGGACTCATCCATTGCAATGACAGAAAGCAAGCATCCTTAAATCCTAAAATATGCATGACACGCAAAGTACAGGACCTGGTCATGCTTTCTGATTTGCTGGGGGCAAAATCTCATTGTCTTGTTTTATAACAGATTGAGTGCTGCTAATATAGGCCAGTCCATTAGATGTTTGAACTTATCTTAAATGCGCAAATGCCTCCAGCCATGCCAATAAACGCACTTGAAATACACCTCTTTCAGGACAGTAGAAAAATCTGTCCCAAGGATCACCGATTGGCATCACGAGGCTAAACGGTGACGGATTTTTTCTATCATATCCTCACACAAATAATAGATTCTTTTTCTTGCCAACCACTAGATATCTCAATATGTTGATAAAACATGAAAAAGGGCTTTCAGAAAATTCTGAATACGCTGTGATGCGACATACATATATCATGGTGACGTCATTTAAACATTACAATGACACCACGGATTGACGTGCGGCAAGAGTGCAACTGTTCATTTTTATCTTTCCCAGATACCGGTATGTGAGATAGAATTTTCTCATATGGGCAAAAACAACGGAAGTCTCGGTCTGCTTTGCAAGAATAAAATGTCTAATATTTGGTCTGAGCCTTCATATTTATCCTTGCTTTGTGTACGAGCAATGAAGATTCTTGGATGTGCATAGTTGCCCAAGCTAATGTTGCTCGATGATGCGTTAGGTACCAAAAATGTGTGTTGGCCATATATTGATGTCAACAGCTTCCTAAAAATGAGAGTATAAGAATCCACAATGAGTGTGAGGGTAGGATAGAAAAATCCGTCCCGAGGATCACCGTTTGGCATCACGAGGCTTGTCGAGTGCTAACAAACGCTGATCACGAGGGAAGGATTTTTCTATCCTACTCTCACACGAGTAATGGATTTTTTTGCTCACCGCTGTTTTTGAATTTTAAGATAACCTTCAGTACGCTAAGATACAATTTCACATGATGACGTCACTTGAACATAACATTGATGTCACTTGACGACCATGTGATTGAGTTCCAATACAACCAATGTATGTAGCCCTCATGTGCCAGCCTGGGTAAGATAGCATGGGTTAGATAAGATTTCCTATCCCAGGGTAAAATCTCATATATCCTTATCCGGTGTGCAAGAAATCACATTCCTTGATGGTATGTGATTAAGCTAGAAAAAAGTCATGACTTGACTAAAGAGTCTGGTATGTTTATCACTAGGCATGATCACCTTTATAAGTCAAGTAAGAAACGTTTTGAGACTGATAAGTCAGTTATTCACCAAGGGTGTGGTTTCTCAGCGCAAGCGACTCAAAAACGGATCCTCATTGAATAACGTGAGTATCTGTTTTAAACAGTTTGGTATCTTCAACGTTAAAAACTTGTTTATTTTTTAAATATTGGTTGTATTATGGGCTTATACAGTAGTACCTTTTGTACATTCTATAGATTGAAACGAATGCTGTTATTTTTCTGCTGCTCTATATTCTTACTGCATAGACTTTATTTTTTTATTTATAGCTTTGATAGACATACATGTAACAGTTTGTGTTTTTCTTATCCTGCGTATAGGCATATATAGATTTTTGACATAACCTTACGAAATATGAATTTTCTCGTTTTAATCAAAAGTAACCTAAGTTGAGGCACTTCTAATATTTACAGACCGCCCAAAAGGCAGGGCGTGGATAGTGCCTGAAACGAAAGTTTCTATGGCGTTTAATGCATTGAACAACTATTAAATGGAAGCTTTTGATTCAAATTATGTCTTAGTAACACTATTAAGGTTTAAGGACTGACCAAGGGACAGAGACTGGATAGTGCCTGGAACAAAGGTTTCTATTGCGTGTATTGCATTGAACAACCTGTTAAATGGAAGCTTTTGATTGAAATTATTTCTTAGTAACACTATTAAGGTTTAAGGACTGGACAAGGGACAGGGACTGGATAGTGCCTGGACCAAAGGTTTCTATTGCGTGTATTGCATTGAACAACCTATTAAATGGAAGCTTTTATTTGATGCAAATTGTTTCTTAGTATCACAAAAGGGAATCACCAAAAGTAAGTAATGGTGCAAAGATCAGGAATCGATACAATCAAGTACCACACCTGACCCAGGATACCAATGGGAAAGTGACAAACTCACAGAAGACACCACAAACGAGAGCCAAGAGGTCAGCCCTTTCCCAGCAGGTGACCACAAAGCACATATAAACAGACGTGCACAAAACATAGCAAACACAAGACAGAACAAAAACATAAAAGATCCACAAAAGAAGTACCGCCTTGGAACGGTCAGCAAAACATTTTACTGGAGGGCTTAAACCGGTTTAACGGCCTTATTGTCTTGAAAATAAAAGCCAAAAACACAAAACTAATGCCTGTTGAAATTTGCAATCGTAGTTAGCCCCTTTGGGCATTTGTTATCAATCAAGCCAACAAAGTATAAAACGACAGAAATATATTTGGGTAAATATTTGACGGATTCTGTAATAAACGATATCTGTTAAAGAGTTGAAGGCACTTTCAAAATATAATGTTTACTTCCTTTTCTATTTGAAACACTAATTTTGTCATCTTTAATCAGTAAGAGTTCCTTCATATCTCCAATAGTTTAAATGGAATTTAACGCACCAGAGTTATTAAAGCTTATGCATGTGTAGGATGAGCACTGTATTGGTTTAACAAATCCCGCATGGATAATAATGGCAATATTCAACAAATTACAAAAAATGCATATAAGGCTCTTAAGTAGAATATTTTAAGTTTATTCTAGTGATCTTAATGTTGACACTTTAAAATAAGGTACAATTAAACTAAAACCATTGTAAAATGTTAATTGTGTAATTCAATATGTTTTATTGACTACTTTATCCTGACTGTAGCATTCATAGTTTTACACTACATTTATATGCAGCAAACACATAACATGTTCAATATTTTTTATCATTTGACGTCGCGCCTGAGAGTGAAATAACGCCATGCATTCAAATCGATAAACCACTAGTACTTTACAAATTTTCGGGAAACGTTATTAAATGACGCTTTCAACGTCACGCAAAAGGTGAAACCCTAATGTTTTCACGCCAAAAATATGATTTCAAAATAATTTCAATGTCATATGATAAAAAGAATCTAACATTCGTGTTCATCTGTAATTGAATTTATTAAATTTGTTGCGAAAAAGCCTCGCATGTAACTCTTTTCCCCAACTCGTTTAATCAATTAATCAAAACATGAGCACTCATTTAAGATCCTCTATGTTCACCATCTGTAAGTTAACCCATTTAAGCCGAATGGAATTTCTCACTCTTATCAATAGGAACACTCAATTTACCACTATATCGGCAAAATTACCGTCTATATGATTATGCAGGATATATCCAGATGAAATTTACCAGTGCATTCAAGAATAAGATGACAACCTTTTTTGAGAAAGTCTACTTACAATTTGGCCCTAAAATAGCTCACCTGAGTTTCGCTGTCTTTGTTAGCTTCTCTAGAATATATAAGAGCTGAACCTATTTGAATCACAACACTGTGATCATTAAGTAAAGCTTCAAGTTTTTAAAATAAGGCTGATGTTTAGCAGTATCATCTTCACTGACCATCAAACAGTTTACAATAGTTCTTCATTAAGTATACATTATACAATTGTTGACTAATGAGGCATTGGACATAATGTGATGTCGACCTGAGAGTACCAATATTGAACGAGGCAGAGCCCAGGCCAATATTGATATTCTCAGGTCGACATCACATCATGTCCAATGCCTCAATAATCAACAATTGTTTTATTATATATATTTTTTCTAAACAACAACAACAACAACAATAACAAAATCTTGGCCATGGACTATGTCTTGGAAATCTTGAATTTCTTTTTCACACGATGACTTACTGATTTTATTCAGTTAAAAGAGGAATGACCGCATATTTTATTTTAAATTACATTTACAACTGCAGACATTTTATCAGGGTCTACACTATTTGCTTAGACTGAAAAGATCTTCAGATAATAAAACTTCAATTTTATTTGGGAATTATAACCTTTGACCCAATGAACCATTCCAAGTTTATTGCATCAATCCAGAAGGAAGAACTAATTAGTTCGTTTAAGAGTTTTGCTATTAACTATATTCAACAGCAAAGTCTGAATTACAAGTATATGATGAAACACCAAATCTTGTGAATTTCGTGATGCTGTCACTCACTGAATTGTTACAGCAAATCATGTAAGTTTCATGCTGAAAGCACACCTGTTATGGAAAGTTTCTATGAAAGTAAATAAGGGTGCAAAGATCAGGAATCGATACAATCAAGTATCACACTTGACCCAGGGTACCAATCGGAAAGTAACAAGCTTACAGTTAGACAACACAAACGACAACCAAGAGGTCAGCCCTTTCCCAGCAGGTGACCACAAGGCACATATAAACAGATGCGTACAAAGGCATAGCAAACACAAGACAGAAAACACATAAAAGATATATTGTAGTAACTAATATTGAATGAGAAAAACCCACAGCCCATGCGACATGTAGTTATTTTGACTCGAGTGGATATGCATCTGGGCCAATCAGGAGGTATCTATTTATAATTTATTCAATAAAGTCGTTTAAAGTTTAAGCAAAAAGTTAAGTTGTTTTTATAAAAAGAAAAGGGATAAGTTGGCACAAGTGTGTATGGTCAGGAAATACATCATTCACAAATTGCAGACCAACCCACTACACCGTGAGGAAGAGCTACAGAACACTCACAGTTACAAGACTTACAGTAACATTACACCAAGTCTGAAGGTAGCTGAGAAAAAAATGAATAGTTGTAACTTTACACCAAGCTTGGTGGCAGCTGAGATAAAATTAATAGGTGTAGCTTTTCACCAAGTCTGGTTGAAGCTTAGATAAAATTAATAGGTGTAACTTTACACCAAGTCTGGTTGAAGCTGAGATAAAATTAATAGGTGTAACTTTACACCAAGTCTGGTGGTAGCTAAACTGACAAAGATCTTGGTGCAAACTTTCAATTGCTACAGAGCGACTTCAAACAAGTTTGATGGCAACTGAACTTAAATTAATAAGTGTATCTTTACACCAAGTTTTGTGGCAGCTGAGATAAAATTAATAAGTGTAACTTTACTCCAAATCCGGTGGTAGCTGAACTGCCACAGATCTTGGTGCAACCTTTCAACTGCTTTAAAAACTATTTTCTGTGAAAATTTATGATCTAGAGAAAACAACCCCAAAAAACGGATTAAAATGATCGAGAGTTTTCATTGAAGAGATAATGTCTTCAAGTTTCTTTCAAAGGAAAAAAATAAAAAAAAAACATTCCAAAAATATGTGGCAGATGAACTGCCTTTGCTGGTGTAAACTTACATACACGTTTTCCAGTGCAGATGATTTTGATTTATCCATCCCAGTTAAAAAGTAAACTATTTGCCGAAGAGCAAACTTATATTTCTAATCAGATTGTCTGTAAAGAAACATACTAATCTGAAAAAACGTTCTTTACACATAAATTTCAAGCTTGATCTGAGATTACTTTATTGTAAAATATATTTTTCATGATGGAGTAATTTTGTCATGGTGCTCAAAAAGTTAAAGTGTATTTTTCATGACTTTGAACTTTAAACCTATATCAAAAGCAAAAAATATTATGTTATTTAATTTAAGCATATCATTTCCTCATCTGCTAAGGTAATTACTGCAGTTTCTTTTGTCTTGCAACAATTTGCATTAAACAGCTGAATTTCAAGCCTCTGCTTTAATCAGTTACTATGGCATGGTATCACATTATCTATGGAGATATCCAGTGGTCCCATATACATGTACTGCATTCATTTTAATGATTAATAATTAAAGTTTTATTTTAGTAACAATCAATGCAAAAGTAAAATGTTTCAGCCATAACAAGAAAATTATTGTGATTTTTCAATAAGTTTCATGTGATTGTGTTATGTCTTCTTATCATATGACGTCTCGTCTGGGAGTAAAATAACGGCATGCATTAAAATCGATAAACCACTTTTCGGGAAACGTTATGACGTCCATAACA
Organism: Loripinus fragilis; assembly: GCA_964019695.1. Lineage (NCBI taxonomy): Eukaryota > Metazoa > Mollusca > Bivalvia > Lucinida > Lucinidae > Loripinus > Loripinus fragilis. Next base: position 51,460,734 of record OZ026528.1, on the reverse strand, counting down.
ACGTTGCGTACATAATGACGGAATTATAACTGCTTATGGCAGAAATGAGATTTCAATGATATCTTAATGTCATTTGATAAATAAAATCTAACATTCGTGCTCATGTATTATTGAATTTATTAAACTTGTTGCGAAACAGTGGTAAAATGCTCAGCAAGCCTCGCATTTGATCTCTTTTTCCTAACTCGTTTAATAAATTAAATAAAACATGAGAACTCATGTAAGATCCTCTAATAATGCTGAACATGTAGAAAGTTGCTGCAAAACAGATCTTCTGCTGTAATTATAATTAGCGCATTTAAGGTAAAATTTTGATAATATTTATTAAATATTGGCCCAGTTATCAAAATATTCTCATATAACATCAAAACATTATAAATTTGAACCATGATCAAAGATTTATGATACTGCCCTAAATGTTTTATAACAGGTAATCATGACTTCATTACACACGTTTGGGGCTGATTGGCCTATAAAAAAGCTAAAAAATAGCTGGACTACAGGGGCTAGTAAGGGAGCAATCATTTGATTTTTATGGGGGGAGGCGGCAGAAAGATTACCTTGGTCCTGATTTTTTTTCTTCGCGCACCAGAGCCTGGCTTTTTAGTATTTGTGTGTTATGGTCCTAGATTTTTTAAACAAAAAGTTTATTATAAAAGCGTTGATAGTGATCTGGAGATGGATACAAGACTAATTAAGTGTCTTGTGTTGTAAAAATGGGATAGAAGAATTAATAAAAGTCTTGTCCTGAAAAAAAATCTACAATTTAAATATCAACTTTAAAATTAGTTACAATGAATCTATATTGGCTTGAAATTTTCATTGGTTATCTGTTTGCAGTTTATTCTGTCCAAATATATTCATAGATTGAAAATGGCAAGGTCTTAAAAACAAAATGAAAACTTCGAAAATTTGAAGTTAAAAAATGGTCCCATTTAATCCGTTTTTAGGCGACATAAAAATCATACTCATTTTGTCACTGTGTACACACTGAGTCTGTGTTTGATGTCGGCATTATACAGACTGTCAAAATGTGCATTATCTATCATACTCTAATACCCTTTTTTCTCTATTTTCTCTTGCTCTTTCAGTTTTTCTTCCACTCCCTTTCTCTGATTCAGCAGGCCGGGTCCTTGCTTTTTTTACTTATTATGATCCGTCCTTGATTTTTTTACGAAGGCTGGTCCAGACTATCTTTTCAAAAAATCTTCCCGCCCCCCCCCCCCATACCCCCCCACATAGAAATCATTTGGTCGCTCCCTAAAGGCAATCAATAGCAGACTTAATGAAAAGCTTTCACAAACACTTTAGCATAAATTGTTCCCATCATATTGTCAAGCTCTATTATAAATGCATTTGTAAAAAGGATGAATATTCACTCTAAAGTAAGTATGACCGGGAAATATCACAACTTGTGTCCACACGCTGCAGACCAACCCACGACATCGTCACGAATATACACAGAACACTAACACTCACGCGACATTAAAAAGACAAATGAGTCGTGACATGTGATTTCTAACAATGTGGCATTTTGACAAGTGTAGACGAGCCTGTGCAGCCTCCTTTTAAGAGTAAAACTCCAAATGATTTTCAGTTAGTAATTTAACACTCATGGGTATGGGCAAGCTGATCTGAGGCTTTGCTGGTCGCACATACTACATTGTTGGAAATCCCATGCCAAAACTCAATTACAGTTAAGTAAGCACCTCTCTCTTCCCCAGCGAGATGATTGCAAGACATTTTCATTTCATTTTCATTTTAACAGTAAATACTTTTATCAATGGGAACCATGTCAATTTTTTGTTTCCAATGTACGTTTTATAATAGTTTATATCCTAGTTATATGTAATTCTGCAAGACTACCAAAACAGTGACAATAATAATCGTGCAAAAAAACTCTCAGCAGGTTCTGAATGCCACAGCTGATGATAAATAGTGGATAAATTAACCACTGCAGGAAAATTGCTTCTAATAGCAAAAACCTTTGATCCCTTTGACAAATCAAATAAAAGACCAGCAAGAAATGGTTTCCTTTTAATTGACAGGAAAAAAACTAGCTCCGCTATTGATGGCCATTTCTTGAAGAATAATAAAAATTTGAACAAATTTGGTGAAGGGTTACCCCTAGATCATTTGCTACTATGTTAGAATAAGTGAATTGTGTAAAATTTTGGCAATGATATTCCATGTTTATATGTTTTACCATTATAACCAGGCCAAAACGTATTTAAAGGCGGTCTTGCTTTAAGTAGGCAACTGTTATTAAATCAAAACCAGGACGACCATCTTTATTAGTATTTTAAGTCAATGCGGAGAATGGTGTTTCGTTTTCCTTGAAACGAGCGCCTTTGAGACATGTTCTGGGTATATCGACCCTAATTTGTCATTTCTATTTAAAACAAAAAGTCAATCAGCGCATATACGAGGGTCATTTGGAAAGTTCTTAGCATGGCATCATAACTCCACAATGCGTTGATAAAATGCTATCAAATAATACATTTTTGGAAACTAGAATTCAACGGCTATTTGATGGTTTAATTTTTGTCGAAAAAGAACTTGGCGTGCACGTGCAGTACATGCTCAAAATGAGTAGGGGTTTATATACTGGCGAAAATTTTAAGTAAAATACTTGGAAAAAAGCAAAGGAAAATTTGGGACCTTATTTGCGACCATGATTTGACAAATTAACGATTTGGTGCCAATTAATTTTTTATTAAAATATATTATGCAATCACTGCTTGCACGACTACCACCTTAGCATTCGGAAAATGTTGACTAATAAAGAAATGATAAACTTTCAAAAATGGGACTTTTTTCGATTTTTCTTTATACCTTTACTATAAATTGTGTCACTACAGGAGCACGAAACATGCCTATTGAGTATGTTTTTTGCTTTATTTGTAGCGATCAATGCATAAAAATCATTTCGTCGCGCAAAAAGTGCGGCTTGTGTTGTTCTGTATTCAAGAAAATCATTCCTTATAACACTACCCCTACTTTTCAAGAAATGGGTGGGGTAACTTAACCCCTCATATTTTGTCGATGGCATTAGAAATTCTCATGGTATCGCGTCTAATATCACAAAATTGATTGATTTCTACTCTAAGGGTATTATTTCTGTTTTGTTTGCCACCGTTTTCAACTAAAATGAACCAGAACGTCAACCCATCGCTAAACTTACTCTGCCCCATGGGAAGATTATAAGAGTTATCTTCCTTTTGTTCTGGTTTACAAAATTTACTTTGGATTCAATACAAAGAGCATAAAGTGTGCTTGACAAAAATACCAACGCATGACATTTTTAAACTACTGTCCGTAAAATATTTCCAAAATATGTGCATTGTGACATGCGATTTTTAGTCGAAAAAACTAGCGCATTGCTTTGCTTTCTAGACGGCTTTGGTATTGCTGTTCCGATATTTAGTTATTGAAACATCTAACTCGGTCATCAATTGTATGATAACTGTACCAGATTGTGGCCTACCAAATGGTGCAAAATTATCTAATTTCATGAACTATTTTTTTTAGTGTTCTGCACACTTTTCAAAAGGTGAAATGCTATATTTTCCACTGAAATTTTGCGTTTTCCAGTATACAAACAGTACATGTATTCACAATAATATTTTTCGTTTCTGCATTATAATATCCTCATGAAAATTGTGCCATAACATAGAAGAAAGATGTCTTTTTAAAATGATACCAAACATGACAGGTTTTGTAAATCAGTTACTGAGATAAAAGACCATGCTAAGAACTTTCCAAATGCCCCTCGTACTTAAATATATCATGTATATCCCTAATAATCTCCATTTTCTGTATAAAAGTAGGATTAAATGGGACAAAATTACATATACTTAAGGAATTTTCCAACGCGTACAGTAAACAATTTACAACAAAAGCTTAATTATTTAAAACTGATTCAAATTTCTGTTGTTAATGTGTGAAAATTTCAGAACAATACATTTAGTATTATGCAATATACAGCCTTTTCGATATAAAAGGGTCAAAATCGAAAGTCACAATAAATGGAATTTGGGCTTAAGTTTGCATATCAGCGGGACAATTTTAATTTCATTTGTCGTGCCGAACAAACGCACTTTCGCTATAAGAAATGCATAAAATTCAAGGTGGGTCAGTCCTCAGACTAAATTACGACCCTGGCATAAAACTTTCATAGGTAGGTCAGTGCCCGATGTTTGTTTTTGGCTGGGCCCACCGTGGTTCAACTGGGGATTTTCTTGAGCTCTGACTATCCGTGAGTTGAAAACCATCTTCTTTGTTTCATCACAGTTTGTTTATAAATTTGATTGTTTACCCGTGGCGACACATTAGCTAAGTAAAGAAGCCTCCACGCGAGCTTAACATTTTTTTTCTGGTTTGACAACAGCAGAATTTATGGCAAATATTTGGCAGTAAAATTAATTAATTGAAGCCCACAGTGACTTCAGTTGAGCGTTCTAAGACGATGGTTCTGTTGTTGTTGATTCATTGTTTATTGTTGCTCCAATCGTTTTCGTTGGGGATTTATTTGTGGTCCTTGTTTATTGTGCACTACTTTGTCGTTCCTAGTTGTGTAACCATCTTACTGGAGAGGAGAGCTGGTTGCTTTACTTCAATTGCCTTTTTAATGCCATTTGACTGTTAGTGTTCTGTGTCTCTTCTTCACGGTGCGATGGCTTGGTCTGCAGTGTGGTATTTCCTTGTCATACCCACTTTTTTAATGTGATTTTGCACGGTTCACTTTTAAAAATCCACACTGTAAGTACCATCCGCAGGCCTTTGTTGTAAGCTAGCAGAATAAATCTTCTACAATTGCCATACTGCTACCCTGGTCGAAACCCAATCGAGCACACATGTGATGTGATTGTCAAGAATAATTAAATAACTTGTGTGACCGTTTTGTCAGTACAATTTTATAGTGGTAGAAGATAGAACATAAAACATTGTACCAATGTATCCCAAGGTATTTTTTTTTAAATTCGAAATTCAAGATTTCAAGGAAATGCCAAAACAAAAGTATATGCGTTAGAAAATTCCTTTGGTGTAGGCGTGTTATCTTGATGATAACAAACCATATGTAACAATAAATGAAATGACAGCATTGGAACTCCAGCGTGGTTTTGTTACTTGGTGTGAAAGTTACCCCACTTGAAAATTTGGGCATTATCCTTTAGAGTACATTAACTGATTTAACCATCGCTTAGGAATAATAAATAAGGGTCGATACACTCAGAACACGTGTCAAAAGCTCTCGATTTCAATGAATACTGACACAAAAATCATGTTGACAGACTCTCGGTGTGGTATGGGGACAGACATGTGTTCGTCAACGCGATCTGGCAATAGTCCCCATGATGTCCATCCGTTATAGCATTCAGTATTATCATCACTTAGACGTTGTTTCATACTAATGGAAACATGCTATCTACATGCTAGGTTTAATAGCTTTGGTTTGAGGAGCTCAGATCTGCAGCAATGTATTTGCATATCCAAACAGAAGTTTATCAATAGAATGCGTATCCAGCTAATTATCACCCAAATGAAAATGAAGAATGCGACATCTTATACACTCCTACTCAACATCGAGACAGTATGCGGAAAATCAGACAAACACACACACACATACGCACAGGCACATGCGTACACTGCAGTTTCTGATGAATCTAACAGATCCCTAGCTTATATTGAAAAAAAGCTTATACTTGTTTTTTATATAAAGCTTATACTTGTTCTTTGTTAAGCGTACTCATCTGAGTCATCTTGTTGAGGATAGGGAAAATTATCACAACTGTTGGATTTTTTGATTAGCGTAAGAATTTGCTGCATGTGGGTAAGTAAACAGCTAGAAAATTATCCATAAGTACATTTGGATAAATTGACAGTGACAAGTTTATGCAGTCAGTGTTTTTTTAAACTGTGGGCCACTCTGGGACAAGGAAGTCGTGACTCCTCTTATAAGTATTAGGAAAACGAAAGTCTGTCGAAAAGTATGTTCCATGTTCCATTATACTGCGTGTGGGTAGGAAGACAGTAAAAATGATTTACATGTATAAGTAAATGGACATTCAACGTGTATTGTCAGCAGTTAACTGTAGCAAAGCTGTTGGTTGCTCACATAATGCTCAGGTAATATTTGTTCAAGGGAGATAAATCACTCTAATAAGTAATAGGAAAACGAAAGTAGATCAAAAGTTAGTTCACTTTTGCTGCTTCAGGCAGTGTTTGTGTTGCATCTATCAGTCGCACACTGACAGTTATAAGAATACCCGCCCTTATTAGTAATAGAAAAATTCTTTTTGTTCGAATCATATACAAAAATGTAAGCAAAAACCTCGTTTTATGTATTTTTAGCTCGTCTGAGCCATTGGCTCATGGTGAGCTATTGTGATCGTTGGATGTCCGTCGTCCGTCGTCCGTCCTGCGTCATCAACAATTGCTTCAAATGAAATCTCCTCTTAAACTACTTGCTGGATTTTGACCAAACTTGGTAGGAATGATTCTTATATAGCCCACTTCAAAATATGTTCAAATGGTTTTGTTTTATTGCATATCTAGGTCATACAGGCTAAAATAGATTTACAAGATAAAAACTTTAAAATCCTTCTCTTAAACCACAAGGCCTAGAGCTTTGATATTTGGTTTGTAGCATCACCTAGTAGTCCTCTACCAAGTTTTTTTCCAATTATCCCCGGGGGGCAAAAAATTGTCTGGGACCTTAAGGCCTACAACCTTGATATTTGGTATGTAGCATTACCTAGTAGACCTCTACCAGGTTTCCCCGTTTGTTAAAAGTATGCCTCTGGGGCCAAAATTGGCCCTGCCCCTGGGGTTACATGTTTTCATAGGCTTAATTGTATAGGGAAAACAAGGGAAATCATCCTGTCAGAAACCATAAGACATAGAGCCTTGTTATTTGGTATGTCATCTCAACTAGTGGACCTCTACCAAGTTTGTTCAACTTTTTACCCTGGGGCCAAAAATTGCCCCGCCCCAGGGATCACATGTTTTACATAGGCTTATATAGGGAAAAACATGAAAAAATCTTCTTGTCTGAAACCATAAGGCCTAGAGCCTTGATATTTGATATGTAGCCTTAACTAGTGGACCTCTACCATGTTTGTTCAAATGATGCCCCTGCGGCCAAAAATTGCCCCGCACTGGGGAATAATATGTTTAAAGGGAAAACATGGAAAAAATCTTCCTGTCAAAAACCATAAGGCCTAGAGCCTTGATATTTGGTATGTAGCCTCAACTAGTTGACCTCTACCAAGTTTGTTCAAATTTTGCCCCTGGGGCCAAAAATGGCCCCGCCCCATGGATCACATGTTTTACATAGGCTTTTATAGGGACAACATGGAAAAAATTCTTGTCTGAAAACTTAAGGCCTAGAGCCTTGATATTTGGTATGTAGCATGACATAGTGGATCTCTACCAAGTATGTTCAAAGTATGCCCCTAGGACCAAGAGAGGCCCCACCCCAATTGTCAACAGGGACATGGCCAGTTTTCAACATATATCTATATGATACCTTTAAACAAAACTCAGGTGAGCAATTTAGGGCCACTTGGCCATCTTGTTTTAATGTTTGTTTGATTTGATGATTAATGTCCCATCAACGTCGGGACAGGACGGAACGCGTCTTCCAGGATTGAACCAGTACTAAGCAAGGGTTAATATACATGTGTCTTGCTCAAGGCGCCGGTGAGGCTAGAATCCGCAACCTCCCTCGATCTAGGGACAAGCTCTCTGGACCACTCTACCTTATGGCCAATGCGCTCCCTAAGTGCGGAAGCTCAATTATAGTAGAATGTTAGGCTTGGAGATCTAGGCGTCGCTGTCTCGAGACTCATCAGAGACACTGCATTGTGTCCTTGAGCAAGACACGTTTACGCCCAGTGGTTCCGTGACACTTAGTTCACATTCACAGTATCTGCTCAAGGACACAAACCTCGCTCTCAATTCATTTCTCAGTTTGCAGCCACACAATTATACATGAATCTATTACGATATACACGAAACTCACTCACAATTAATTCAGTCGAGGTTGCCGTTTGGTACCTAACGTAAATATGCGTTTATGCACTCTATCGTGTCCTTCCCATTTATCATCTGCTACAAGCCCTAATGAGAGTTTTATTGCCTACCTTGACCATTCTGCCAAAATCAGTCTGTGTATTAGTGTAAAATGATAAACTTTCAGAATTCCATATTACTGGGATATAAAATTGTTTATAAAGCACATTTTTTGTTATCAATAAATATGAAAAAATCCATGGTAAGATATAACATAGATCTGAGTTTTCCCATGATAAAAGTGTTTAACGTAATGATGAAAAGAAAATTAAAGTGCCTAAAATATTCATCTACCCCGCCAAACAAATGTGTAAGCTAAAACCAAAATAGGTGGCAGCAGTACTACCATCCACTTTGGTTTAAACTTACACTTATTTTCGTACTAAAACAATATGAGATCAACCATTTTCCAGTGGTAATCATAAACATATCTACCTGTTATTGTTGTTGATGTAATCTGAATTGCAAACGGGCCACATAGCACAGTCGGTAACGTGTCTGGTTCCAGATACGTGTCTGACCGCAGATCCAGAGGTCGCGGGTTCGACAGAATCACATTCGACAGACGGATGGACATTCCCCGATTAATTCATGTACCCTTTTCTACAAGAAAAAGGAATAAAATGTATATTTTACGGAAACGTCTTCAATATTTTAAGGGTCAATAGGTAAGCAAACTTTTTTATGTAAAACTTTTGCATGAAAAACGTAAGAAAGAAATCCTTAAAAATTCTAAAATAGACTTTAAAATCCCAAACAGTTTCAGAAAGGAGGTCCCAATAAACAAGGGTCTTTATGGTAACTGGAAACAAGATTTATTTTGCCTAATATAAATAATGTTTACTTTGCTGACTCAAGAAGATACACAGTTTATCTCTGATGACAGTACGTGTTTAAGGGGCCGCGCAGCGCAGACGGTAACATGTCAGATTGCAGATACGTGTCTGACTGCAGATTCAGGGGCCACGAGTTCGTTCTCATCCTGTTCCCATACTTTCGTGGAAATTTGATCATGAAATCATTTCTACGGTCATTTACCTCCCTTCCACTGATTCAAAAAGGGTTGTTGTCCGTTACAAGCCTAAATATGTGAATGCAGTATCGGCAAGCTTGTCCGGTTAGATGATATGACTGTCTTGACATGACTATAACTGTTGACTTGGACGTTAAGCACCAAACCATGTTTTAACTCTTTGTCCCCAGGACAATTTTGCATGAAAATGCAGATGGGTCTTTAGTAAGCTGTTGTTAGAATTAATTTTGGTTCATGACTAGCTAAAGTTCATGAACAAGAACAATTTTATCAGGAGGAGGGAAAAATCGGACAGGGGGAGGGAAGTGAGGATGGATTGGGAGGGAATCGGGGGGGGAGAGGGGGAGGGAAGTGGGGATTGGGTACCCCCCTGTCCACCCCCTCATTACGAATTGTGTTGTAATCGATATGTTTTATCTAAAAAATGTGATTCTTAAGGAATAATGCCAATACATATTCTTCTATAAAATATGGATGGGGAGGGAAGTGGGGGAGAGGGGGGGAAGTGGGGATTGGGTACCCCCTGTCCATCCCCTCATTACGAATTGTGTTGTAATCAATGTGTTTTATCTATAAAATGTGATTCTTAAGGAATAATGCCAATATACATATTCTTCTATAAAAAGGCGAAGAACTGATTGTCAAATACTTTCTCTCTGGGGCCTCAGATGTGCATCCTAGGTAAAGGTTTCATTTTTAATTCGTTTGTTCGCCTGAACTCCTTGCTCCTGTTACCTTCTTCCCAGGCTGCCGCTTCTTCCCCTTTCGACTTTGTTCCTTAACCATTAATGTCATTCATGTGCGGATCCAGAGGGGGATATGGGGTAGGGACCCTCATTACTGGAATTCACAAGTTATATCGATTTTTTATAGAAATTAGCATTTGGATCCCCCCTGTAAATAGATGGACCCCCCCCCCCCCCGAAATGTTGGACCCCCTCTTATTCCTTGAAAAAGCATAGTTTTCTCTGCAATAAAACCATTGGACCCCCCTCTGTAAACTGTAAAATAAATTTGAGGTCTAAAAACCCATAAACAAACATAAAAAAAGGTTTTCAAGGCTGTTTTTTCGCCGTTGGGCCTGGATACCCCTTCTAACAAAAATTCCTGTATCCTCGCATGCATAGATCATTCAACCGCTCACCCCATGTCAGAAGGAATTATAATGTTTATGTCTGTACCTGGGCTGAATTATCCACTATATAGACCATTGAGGCCCTCACATGGGCGGGGGGGGGGGGGCGCAGAGGGGGCACGGAGGCTGCAATGCATTTGCTTGTTCCCCTGTTCCCCAAAAATGGAAAATTTGTTTTCCTGTGTTCCATGTTCCCAATATTTTCTTTGTTTGCTTGTTTCCCTCAAAAGTTGCACTTAGAACCCCTGTTCCCTTGAAATAAATGCCCCTTAACCCTGTTCCCCAAAACCCATGGCAGGGCCTCACCAACTACTCGCCTATTCACCCGCCCCCAAATCTCCTCTGGCCATCAATAATGATGCTATTTCACCCTACACAGGAATACATGTTTAAAATGAAGAACATGTATTCTAAAGTGGTAAACCTTTGCTCTGTTATCTTCCTTTTATCCCTAGCTGTTCCCCGATATCCTTTATTTTTTGTTTACTAAATGTTTTCCTTTTTCCTTACATAAAAACCCTTGATTCTTTCGATAATTGAAAACTTTACTTTTCAAGAAAATTTTTAGAAAGGTATAATCATTTTTGGGGGAGGGATGTGGGCGTGGGGGGAGTAACTTGTGGGTAATTTTGGTATGGGTGAGCGAGCCAGTATTTTGAGACAACCCCAATCATATACCTGCCCTTTGAAAAAATATCCCATTCATATACTTGATTTCACAGAAAGTTGTCCTATTCATATACTCACCCCCCACTCCAAGATAAATTTTATAAAAAAGCCTAATGGCAGAGTTCCCATTTATCCTCTATTGAGGGTCTTTTACCCCCAAAATTGGGATATACCCCAAAAACTTATGAATCTTCTTATTCAGGCCTATATATAGGGGGTACAAAACTAAGAAAATGGGAGCCGGTATACCACTTATTTCAGAAGTCAGTGGGAACCCTGCTAATAGGAAATTAAAATACAGTATACTATTCTTTATTGATACTAGCATCCATTATGACCCAGACCCAATACACCATTAATATTGAATCATACCACATTCAACCTTTAAACTAGAACTAACCCTAATGCCTCTGTTACATTTGCCGTACGACGAGTATACGATGCCCCTACGATGTCCAAATCACCGTTTCCGTGTGGCCTCCGCAGGTAGACCTTGCGATCATCGTACGGATTTACGGGCATCGTGGCCTCTACGATTTTGTTTAACTCCGCACAATGACAAATTTGAAAAAATCGTAAGCCCGTAGCCCGTAGACGCATCGCAGTGACATCGTACGATCCCCGTACGGGCACCGCACGGTGATCGTGAGGACAACGCTGAGTTTAAGTTTGTTATTTTGGCCCAAAAATGATCGTAGACTCCTGCGATAGTCGTAAGGAGCCCGCAAGGTCGCCGCACGATGCCCTTACAGGGCCCATGAAATCGTACGGACATCGGACGGTCATCCTGCGGTAACCCAAAGGCGATGGTACAATGATTGTGCGCTCGCCTTGCGACGTGTCAACAATTTCCAGACGGGTATATATTGGTTATCATTAGCTGTTTGTTTCACTTCAGGCGATGTCTCTAATACCACCACTCAGTGTGACTCAATATGGACCCAGTTAGGTTTGCTGATGGAAGCAGTCTAATCAGGGCCCTTAGAGTATGCTTCCATGATAAAATTGTCAGAAGTGCAATTGAAAATATGCACGTAACGTGAAATACATATGCATTTTCAGTATATAAAATGCAAATTGGATAAGGGGTTTAAAATGAGATAAGATTAATAAAAAGCCCAGATATTTTTTTGTTATTTATAACTCTGGGATTTGAATTTGAGTATTACATCAAGGAATAAAATATATGGGTCTCGTAGTGAGAACATGTGACTAGTTCGAAAATTGAAATTTGAATTTAAAATGTTCTACAAAATGCATTTTACTGAAAACGAATGGCGAATGTGTTGACCATGCGGGGTGGAAGAAAGCGCATTCTGGTCAGTACCTTTGTTGTTCGCATGCAACGACTTCATTTTTGCTTATGACGAAGGTTTTATGTGTTGCTGGCCGTAGAGTGCCTTTAAATGATTAAACTGAATAAAACCATAATAAGCGTTTTAGTCTACGCTGAATCTACGAGACGATACAATTAATGCATCTTTATATTTTCAATTAAAGTGATACTTTTTGAACTATAAAAGTGTACTATAAAAAGGGGTTGTCGTAATACTCTGTGATTTAAACTTTATGAAAACTGCAGAACTTAAAAATTGACATTAAAATATACACAAACGTATCACGCTGTTCCATACCTAGTTCAACTAAAAACACTAGCCTCATCATAGCACGATTTGTGATCACATGACTTTGAAACACAGTTCAAATTGAATCCAAAAAACGAACATGGATGGCCGTTTAAATCCATGAACATAATTACACGACAAAATTGCACAGTCATCGCACTGACTCCTTGCGACTTCCGCAAGGTCATCGTACGGGCATCGTGTGATTTATATAGGGGAGGTCGTGAAGATAACACGATGATTTTACGATCACCTTGCGGTTGTCGTACGATATCGGCGAGGTCTCTGTAAGGTTTTGTCCTAGTTTGCCGCCGAAAGAAATCGTAAGATGATCGTAAGCAATGTAAACACATACGTCGTGGCTTATAGCCGCCTACGATGCTGAAAAAATCGTAGGGAAAATCGTAGACAAATAAATCTTACGACGACTGTGGCAAATGTAACCGAGGCATTAATAAGAGAAAAGCGTTTTTTATTTTATTTTATTTTAAATGAGGTGCTAGGGGCCTGGAACAAAGACAACTTTAGGAAGAAAACATAACTATCTCTTAGGGAAAAGGAAGCAGGCTAATGTGATGTATTCAGGTAAACATTATGTAACATATCACGAACCCCGCTGGCTGGGCCCCATAAATATCAGATTTATAAAGTGTAGACTGAGATCGCTTTCAATCTGGATAAAAAGAGGCTTAAGTATGTATTCTAAGATGCAGCATACCAACCATTATATAATTATGTAATAAGCATACATGTTCTTATTATAAACCAACACTGATAAAGGATTCAAAACAAGAATTTGTAACTGTCTAAAAGGAATTCTTAGTAAGACTCCCAAACATTAATTGGCCTTGAATTTCAAAACTGGAAAACAGTATAAGCACTGGTTTCAAATTTAGGGAGATCTCATCAGATTTTAAATGATTTGATGATTTATTACACTGAAGGAAGTTCCTGCAAAAAAAATCAGTTAATCAGAATGAAGACAGCTGGTCTCCGGAATACCCCTAATTTTTGAAATAGTTACATCAAGTGTACAAAAGTATACTTATTATGAAGAATATGGTACTTTATACCCCATGTTACAATAGCCTCCCCTACCAATAGCACCCGTCACCAAGATAAGAATACTAATGTGTGATTGAAATTATTTCTAAATTAAAACATATGTTGTGGGTAATCAAAAGAACTGTCTCAAAGAGCACCCTAAAATGCAGCGTCATGTGCACTTGCGTTTTATCATCTAGATCTATATGGTACTACTTCATCTAGATCTATGCTACTATTTCAGCTCTGAGTAGTTCCAGAAAAATATGTTAAAATAACATGTTTTCTTTCAAATACTGCAAATTGCAAAATAAAAAGTCTGTTATTCAGCATCAAGTCTGCTTTGTTCATATTTTTTCAACGATCTGTTGGTTTTACACAGTGCTTCTGAGAGTCAGAGACCCCCAAAATTAGTCTAAGGAAACAAAAACTGATGCCAGCTAGTCATGGTCCCAAATTTGAGAGGGAGCTCAACAGCTTTAACCCTTTACTCTGTAATAACGCCTTTGACGCCTTTGAAAAATCTTGTATTTGAAAATATTATGGAAAATGGAGCATTTGCTCTTTTGGAGCAAAGCTCCATTTTCCATAATATTTTTTTCAAATCTTTTCAAGACTTAGCTTAAATTTTTCTTGATTTTTTTCAATGTTGTCTAAAAATAGAAAATAATGTCATGATCTAAATATAGTGGAGTAAAGGGTTAAGATGGTAATAAGAGTAAATTGAGTTTGTTTTGGTCCAAAAACAGTGTGTTACCATATTTTCAGTTAAACCATACTCTGAGTAGAATATATTTGTAGATTTTTTTTCAGTTAGGAGGTCTTCTATAAAATGAATTTAAGTATGCTTATTATGAAGAATATGGTACTGTATACCCCTAGCTACTATAGCCTCCCGGCCTTATCCACAGCACCTATACCCAAGATAAGAGTATTTATGTGTGATTGAAATTATTTCTTAATCAAAACATATGTTGTTTGTTTGTTGTTTGATTTGATTCTTTACGTCACATCAACAATCTTCAGTTATATAGGGACAGGTCTTGCTGAGTTGAACCAGTACTAAGCTAGGATAAATGTGTCTTGCTCAAGGACCACAATGCAGTGACACCGGTGAAGCTCGAACCCACAGCCCTTCGGTCTCGAGTAAAGCACTCTTCCACTGAGCCACTGCACTCCCTAAAACATATGTTGTGGGTACTCAAAAGAACAATCTCAAAGATCACCCTAAAACACAGTGTCATATGTTATATGATATCGGGATCATATAACTTTTGATTATGTTTGGGGCCAGTTAAGCGCTGAAATATGATTAGGGCATTTGTATTCATCCTATTTAAAGACTCAGTCAATAACTTTGGCCAGAAAATTCCTTGACTGTCTAGAGTATGTAGTGATACAGATACAATTGTTTTCTTGATATTTTTGATTAAATAGTCAGGATTTAAGGCTACATTTTGAAGACCAATTTTGGGCCATGTTCCCAATGGCAAAAAGTATGTTTTTCGTCAAGTTCAACGAAAACGTTCACAATTTAAGAAACCAAAATTTATCACCATTTTGTGAAACTGTACCACAATAAATTGTACTTTTTTAAATTCATAATGTTTTAAATGTTCTTATTAGAATTTTGTTTAATGTGATTATAATAGATCTATATGGTGTGAATTTTTCGACCTTTTGTAAAAACAACATGAAAAATTTCCAATTCTAGGAAATGGGTCATGTATCCAAAATGGGGAGAAAAACCCTAGGTCACATTTAATAATTGGGACTGCAACAACATTGTAGCCTACACATAACCGGTTCTGAAAATGCAATCAAATATGTTTTGGTATACTTTATTCATACATGTCGATTCAACGTCTATGTTATTCAGGGGGGGGGGGGGGTGAAGTTCCATCACTGAGACCCTCCCAGTGGTTGTGTACAGGGAAAAGAGCAATCATCTCTGGGTAAGAGAAAACAAAGGGCCAAATTTTGAGGGGAACATGGGAAGGGGAGCAAAGAAACAAGGACAATATTGGGGAACAGGGAAATTAAGGGGAACAGGTACCACCCTCCCTCCCTCGGAGGGCCTCATCAGTAGTTTGTAAAGAATTAATTAGTGAATACTTGGGTGTAAAATGGACTACCTCTAGTTCTATCAACCCCAATAGAAACAATCTGCGGGTTATATTTGAATAGTGCGTGGCATTTCCTAATTGTAAGCAAGATACTTGACAATTATTAAGACAGAACGGCTTTCCATACCGTATGCGCTAAAAAAAGATTGCTTACGTCATTTATCCATAATGTTTTCGTCATTAACCAGCAGAATCATTGACTGGGAGCATTGAAACATAAATGTATTGGAGGTAAATAAGGCCTAGATATCCAATGTATTAAATAGATCTATATTTTTATTTGAATTTTAATACATTTATTATGGTCCAGATTGGTTTTGTGCGAAATGAACTGGCTTTGCTAGTCGCACCAAATCCTCGTGTTCCGCCATATTCAAGGTGGCCAATCACGTGGTCAGCATGATTGGGTTCACAGATTTCCTGAACCAGCTAAATCATTCATAACTTTCGTAATACTTAGTCCAATATCATGCGGTAAAGTGCAAAACCCCCCTCATATTTTTCTGCACAAGGCTGTGTCAAAGTTTCTCCTGGATTTGCTGTAGTTTCCCAGATTACCTCGACCAACTGAAGAAAAAACAGAAAATTCTACGCGATTGGGTACACACTTCATTTGGTCGAAGTATTCATGAAAACTGCAGCAAACCCGAAGAAACTATTACACATTTTTGTGCAGAAAAATATGAGGTTTTTTTTTTGCAATTTACCGCATGAAATTCGACTAAATATATCGAAAGTTATGAACGATTTTCCTTACCTGTGATGTTGGATTACTGGTTCGTAAAGTCCGTGAACCTTATCAGGCAGACCACGTGATTGGCCACCTTGATATTGGACGTTTTACCGTTTGAAGACCGTATGACCTGTCGAAGAGAATGGAGCGAATTTTGTTTCCAGAACGAATTTCGATAAAAATTGGTAGTTCAAACCCACTGGCACTTGAGTCCCAAACATCAATTAATAACTTGAAAGCTCCATCAGCATATCAACGAAGCTCATAATGCATGAAACATCGAAAAAAAATCAATTTTATAAAGATAGTGTTCGTTTCTTTGAGTATAAATAGAGACATGGTCTTGAAGTGGAAACTGGGTCAACTCGTTTGGACAGGTCTCCTACCCCTCAAACGTATTAGTTTTTCTTCAACCCCAAAGTCGTTCGAGAGTACAGTGATTACTCTATCTAGGGATATAGTCCACAAGTTTGATAAACTCACCTTTGCAGGCAAAAAAATAGACAGTTTGTACTTTTCTCGCAAACAGACATCATTTGACAAGCTAACTACTTCCGTTTTCTGTTACTTTCGTTTTCGTGTTTGTTTACGGGTTATCTGATTGGTCGAGCTCACATTGCGTCATTTTCGCGGTTCAATTAGCTGAAAGCGGGAAAGTGCTGCATTGTGTTTCGGCCAATCAGATAATCCGTAAGAAAACACGAAAATGAAAGTAACAGAAAGTGGAAGCAGTTAGCTTGTTGAGTGATGTCTGTTTGCGAGAAAAGTACAAACTGTCTACATTTTTCCTGCAAAGGTGAGGTTTTTTTT
The DNA here is from genome assembly GCA_964019695.1 of Loripinus fragilis. NCBI lineage: Eukaryota > Metazoa > Mollusca > Bivalvia > Lucinida > Lucinidae > Loripinus > Loripinus fragilis. Next base: position 51,443,483 of record OZ026528.1, on the reverse strand, counting down.
TCAATTTTGTGGACTATATCCCTAGATAGAGTAATCACTGTACTATCAAACGATGGTGGGGTTGAAGAACAACTAATACGTTTGAGGGGTAGGAGATCCGTCCAAACAAGTTGACCCGGTTTCCACTTCAAGACCATGTCTCTATTTGTGCTTGAAGAATCGAACGCTATCTTTATAAAATCGATTTTTTTTCGATGTTTTCATGCATTTTGAGTTTCGTTGATATGCCGATTGTGCTTTCAACTTACTAAATTTATGGTTTGTGACTCAAGTGCCAGTGTTGAAACCCTATATCTTTCATGCCATATATGCCACAGCGTGACCAAGTCTAAAAAATGAGAAATTTGATTGTTTTGATATTCTATGTTATAGAATGTTATGTTAGAATGTTAGAATTCTCTAATGAGATACAATGAACACAAGTGTGATGCTATTCTAACGTTTAATAATCAACAAACCGTTCTGTAAGCCTGTGGAGAGAGCGTGGTGTATTAGTGGGCATGCGCATATCAATGAATCAAACACGTGATAGTGTAAACAATGCCTTATATGTAAAAGCAATATTAGAACATTTCCCTTCTTAAAAAAAATAAAACAATTATATGTAGTTTCAAGACAGTTCAACTTCCACAGATGGTCTGCTCTGGAACTACGTAGATCTATAAAATCTCGATATAACTAAGCAAAACTCTGGATGGAAAACTCCATCGCTTTCAATTAAGTTTATGCCATAAAACATGTCAACTTAAGTACACAATTACACTGGGGCATTATTTAATTATAGTTCATAGTTTATTTACTTTTTAACCCATTCATCGGTGCTGTAGCGCTGATTAGGTTTCACTTCTCGCCCAGAACGTGTGATATATGGCAAATTGCCTGCACTGCTATTGTTGTTTATATTTGATGGTGGAGGCAGTGGAGCATGTTCATTAGAAATGGGACTTTCTGGCTGTGCTAATACAGTTGGGTGAAAATCTTGCACTTTCACGGGATCTCCCTTAGCTCTCATAAGGTGTTTTCTGTTACGACGATAAATAGCACCGTCGCTAGTCTGAACAGTATAGGACCTAGAGTCAAGTTTTTGGATGACTCTCGCTGGTTTCCATATTTTGCCAAATTGAATACGGACCTGGTCATTTATGTTCAGAGAGGGTAATTGTCTTGCTGTTCGGTCATAATGTTTTTTCTGCAAGCTTTTTGAACGAAAGTAAGCTTTTTGAACAAGTTTGGGGTCAACAGTTCGTGGTTGAAGAAGTTTATCAGTAATGGGTACGACTGATCTCGTTCGTCTTGACATCAACAGTTGTGCTGGACTGAACCCGCACTCTAAAGGGGTATTACGGTATTCAAGAAACAGCAGATACGGATCTTGTTTGCTGTCCTTAGCTTTTCTGAGAAGTTTTTTGGCAAGACCTACAAGAACTTCACTATGACCATTTGACTTTGGGTGGAAAGGACTAGATGTCTGATGGATAAATCCCCAATCCCTAGCAAAGTCAGCAAAAGCTTGGCATGAGTACGAGGGCCCATTGTCTGTGATTAAGAGTTGACATATGCCATTTCGAGCCATGTGAACTTTTAATTTCTGAATGACTGTTTCGGCACGCATGTCTGGCAAATAATCAATTTCGAAAAATCTACTATAGTAGCATGACGTCAAAAGGTAATTCTTTCCTTCAAACGTGAATATGTCAGAGCCTACCTTTTGATATGGCCCTTGCGGTACGTCGTGCGATATTAACGGTTCTTTCGTGTTTGAGTCTCTGTGCCTGAGACAGATTTCGCAACTCAAAACATAGTCTGTGATTGCCTTGGTCATGCCAGGCCAAAATATGCTATCTTTTGCGCGTTCTAATGTCTTTGTCACTCCTAAGTGACCTGTGTGAATTTGATTCAGCATTTCTGCACGTAGTGACTTTGGAATTACGATTTTCTGACCTCGAAAAATTAAACCTTTTTCAAACGACAGTTCATCGCGGTGGTTCCAGTACTCAAGAATTAATTGATCGCAGTCAGATCGGGTTTCCGGCCAACCTTTCAAAATGACATTTTGCAATGTTTGCATTTGTCTGTCATGCTCAATTTCGGTTTGTATCGTTTTCAACCTTTTATCGGTGATAAAAAGTTGCTGCAATACTGTGTGTACATGTAAATCCAGGCCAGTCACCAAATTTGGATATGTGTCTGGTAAAGACGCACGTGATAAAAAGTCACTTACAGGGATGTCTTTTCCACTTTTGTGGATCACCTCAATGTTGTATTTTTGAAGTTGTAAGAGCATTCGCATTAAACGCGGTGGGGCTGCTGAAAGCGGTTTTTTCATGATTGCAGAAATGGGTTTGTGGTCTGAATGCACAATAACGTGCCTACCATACGTGAATTGATTCCAGCGTTTTAATCCGAAGACAATAGCTAGAAGTTCTTTTTCTATTTGCGCGTAGCCAACCTCAGTTTGAGTCAAGCTCTTTGACGCAAATGCTATAGGGCGTTCTTCTTGCATCAGGCAACAGCCTATGCCGTATTTTGATGCATCTACTTCCAATACCAACGGTAAGTTTGGATTATAGTACCCTAAAACAGGACTCTGTGTGATAACCTGCTTGATCTTTTCAAATGCCTCAGTTTGGGGCTGATCCCAGAAAAATTCTGAATCCTTTTTAAGGAGTTTCCTTAAAGGGGCTGTCAGTTCTGCAAGGTTTGGCGCGAACTTTGCTAAGTAATTAACCATACCAAGAAATCTTTCAAGTTTCTGGCGGTCATCAGGTACATCAAGCTTCAATATCGCCTGAAGTTTCGACTCGTCTATTTTGAGACCTTCATCTGTAACCAAATGTCCAAAAAATGGAAGTTCTTTAACTCCTATTTTCATCTTGTCTGGGTTAAAGCGTATGCCTTTTTCTCGAGCTCTGTCAAGAACTTTGCGCAAATTTCGATCATGTTCGTCGCGTGTGCGTCCATATATCAATATGTCATCGACAATGGCTGCGACGCCAGGCAAACCTTCAAAAATTTCATTAACCTTCATTTGAAACAGGTCTGATGAGGCTGAAATTCCGAAAGGTAATCTTAGATAGCGATAACGACCAAACGGGGTCCCAAATGTTGTTAAGTACGACGAACTTTCATCGAGTTTAACGCTCCAGTACGCATGCGTAATGTCCAATAGACTGAAGCACGTAGCGTTAGTCAGTTTAGACGTAACGTCGTCTAGCGTATACATTGGATAGTGAGGTCTACGAATTGCCTCGTTGAGCGCTTTTGGGTCTAAGCAAATCCTAAGTTTGCCAGTTTGTGGCTTTTCTACTACGACAAGCGAATTTACCCAGTCTGTGGGCTCACTGACCTTCACGATGATCTGGTCATTTTCCATGTTGTCAAGCTCGCATTTGAGCCTAGACTTAAGTGCTTCTGGTATTCTGCGTGGTGGGTTTACTACCGGCACGGCATTGTCCTTTAAATGCAATTTAACTTCCCCAGGAATGACACCAATTCCTTTAAATAGGTCACCGTACTCATGCTCGATCAGCTGTTTGTCAATCGGAGAGACTGGTGGAACCCTAAGGGAACTTTCGACATCATACGTAAGCTTTATTAGGCCTAAATCTACTGATGATTGGAGGCTTAACAATGGAGGGGCGTTGCCTTCTACGATATAGAATAATGTTTGTATTTCCCTGCCTTTGTGGGAGCATGCTAACCTTAACATGCCTACAACAGGAATCATGTTCCCTGTGTACGAGGTAAGCTTGTGAGTAGGGGGTTCAATGGGGTGGCTGATGTTCAGAGACTTGAACAGTGAATGTGGCAAGATATTCACGGCACTGCCAGTGTCAATTTTGAAATTTATCTGTGTTTTTTGTGGTCCAACATGTAACTGGGCGAATGCACGGTCTGGCGAAAGTGAAACACTAGAAAAAGCGCTTACCGTGTCTATAAAATATTCCTGATTTATGTCACTATATTGTACTCCAGTATACACATTGTCACATTCACTTTGATCGTCAATGTCATGTACAGGTCGTGATCTGCACAGTTTTTGGAAGTGATTCCGTTTGCCACAATTGTGACACACTTTACCAAACGCGGGGCAGTCCTTTATCTTATGGTATGTCCCACAATTGCCACACTTTGGTTGTTGACTCTTCGGCTGTTGATACCTCGATCGTCCTGCGCTGTTAGCGTTGCTGGTCCGTGTCGTCTTTGGTCGAGCACCTCCAGTAGAACGTCGGTGTGTAGCGTCATGTATAACGTCGACGCTGGTCCCAGTAGCTCCAGATAACGTCATCGTCGATAACTGTTTCTGACAGTACTCAAAGTTCTGAACAATTTGTATTGCTTTGTCCATAGTTAGCTTGTCCCCCTCATTGATGAGTTTCTCGCGACATTTTTCACTAGTGCACCCTGTAACGATTCGGTCTCGTATCATATTGTCTCTTTCTGCAAAGTTGCAGTCCAAAGCTTTTGTCTTTAGTCTGGTGACGAAAGCATCGATGTTTTCTGCGCCCTGTTTCTCGTTATTAAAGAGACATCTCGCGAATATGGGATTTAGCTTGGGCTGTACGTGGTTCTTAAAACGAGTGTAGTAAGTGTCCAGCTTTTTGGCATCAGCATCTGATATGCCGGTCCAGGTCTTGTATATTTCTCGTCCCCTTTGTCCTACCCATAACAGTAAATACGACACATGTTCTTCCTCAGTCTTAGCTTTTAATGGTCCTGAGAAGATCAATGACACATGTAATTTGAATTTCTGCCATTCCTCTGGTAAATTAGAGGCATCCCAGTTCATTACTGGTGGTGGTATTCCGCTAAGATCCATTTTACTGTGAACAAAGTTAAATAGAGACGTAGAAATAATTTAAAAGTTAATCGTTTATGTATCCTTTACAAAATTAATGTAAGCACTTCTGACACCATGTTTTGATATTCTATGTTATAGAATGTTATGTTAGAATGTTAGAATTCTCTAATGAGATACAATGAACACAAGTGTGATGCTATTCTAACGTTTAATAATCAACAAACCGTTCTGTAAGCCTGTGGAGAGAGCGTGGTGTATTAGTGGGCATGCGCATATCAATGAATCAAACACGTGATAGTGTAAACAATGCCTTATATGTAAAAGCAATATTAGAACAGATATCAAACGTGAACCACTTTTTTACTGGCACATCCATCTTGCAAGTTTTCTGTTTCGCCCATCTCGTTGTTTCAGAGTGTTGTCGTAGACTAAAAATCCTACGCTATGGGAAAGCTTGAACAGCTGACGAACACGACTGGCCAATTTTTAACAGAATAAGATTTGGGACATTCGTGCAACAAGCGGTTAAATTTGAGGTCTCGTTCCTTGTTCGCCAAGAAAGCCAAAAAATCCGAGCGTTTTTGTTGCTATATGCATGTTTGAAAATATTCATACACCTTCACTACGCGTCCCGACTGTCACGTTTTTTAGCATAGGCTCTATAGGCGAGTTGTGTTAGAATTATTCATGTATTGACACTCGCCCCAAACTTTGATTCAATTAGCTTGTTATGTATTACTATTATTTCATTTTTAGGATGTATCATCAAAAAGATAAGAAAAATCAATGTAGCTCTTGATCAGCTGGCTTCTCAGAAGTCTAATGATTAGGATTAACACTGTTTTCAAAACAAGACATATGTGAATTTAGCATGGTAGTGGCGGTTAATTTACAATGTTTTATCTCAAAAAGGAAGTACTTGCTTCGTATAGAAAGATAATAACCATAGTTTCCATAGTGTATGGATATATTTTGTAAACTCAGGCGTGTACATAAGGATATTTGGAGGGTTAAAATAAGTTAGCGAAGAAACATAATACGTAAGTAGGACTGAATATTACACCTTTACCAAACTCTCTCTCTCTCTGTCTGTCTGTCTGTCTGTCTGTCTCTTCGTATTAAATGTTATGTCTTTTTAGAATATTACTGATAACACTCGCTAATATCTCTTGAGAAAAAGGAAATGAATTTCTCTTTGGCGGTTCATAATAACGATGATCGCCAAAGGCTCAGTTCAATGTAACATGCCACTATTCTGAAAGTGAGTGTCACTTGAAGTGTGTCACTCACTTTATACTGAGCCAGTGACGTTCATGCTGAGGGTGTTCTTCACTTTAAACTGAACACCTGAGCCTGTGGCACTCATAGGCTGTCGCTCACTTTGAACTTAACACATGACGTTCATCCACGTTGAACTGAGCCTGTGGCACTCATAGGCTGTCGCTCACTTTGAACTGAACACATGACGTTCATCCAATTTGAACTTAGCCTGTGGCACTCATAGGCTGTCGCTCACTTTGAACTGAACACATGACGTTCACCCAATTTGAACTTAGCCTGTGGCACTCATAGGCTGTCGCTCACTTTGAACTTAACACATGACATTCATCCACTTTGTTCGGAGCCTGTTATACTCAAAGGCTGTCGCTCACTTTGAACTTAAAACATGACGTTCACCCACTTTGAGCTGAGCCTGTGGCACTCATAGGCTGTCGCTCACTTTGAACTTAACACATGACAATCACCCACTTTGAGCAGAGCCTGTGGCACTCAAAGGCTGTCGCTCACTCTGAACTTAATACACGACGTTCATCCACTTTGTACGGAGCCTGTGACACTCAAAGGCTGTCGGTCACTTTGAACTTAACACATGACGTTAGGCAAGCGCAACAATGCATTTAATATGAGAGGTAACTGATAATTATTAAATATCAACCCAGGTATAAAATATTCTAATAAATAGCCTGCGTTTGCTTAAATATAATACTGAAGCATTATAAATTTGAACCATTATCAAAGATTTATGATACTGCCCTGAATGTGTTTAAACAGGTAATCGTGACTTCATTACCCACGTTTGGGGCTGATTGGCCTATAAAATAGCTAAAATAGCTGGACTACAGGGACTTGTGAAGGCAATCAATAGCAGACTAATTAAGAAGCTTTCACAAACACTTAAAGATGAATTGTTGCCCCAATACTGTCAAGCTCTATAATAAACGCATTTGTAAAAAGGATGAATATTCACTCTAAAAGGAAAAATGACCGGTAAATGTCAAAATCACCCGCTGCAGACAAAATCATGACATTGTGACAAAGAGATGCAGAACACTAACACCCACACAACATTAAAAAGCAGAACAATAACACCCAACGGCATAAAAAAAAAACAGAACACTAAGACCCATACAACATTAAAAAGACAGAAAACTAACAACCAAGCGACATTAAAAAGACAGAACACTAACAACCACGCAGCATTTAAAAGACAGACCACTAACACCCACACGGCGTTAAAAAGACACATCACTAACACCCACGCAACAGTAAAAAGACAGAAAACTAACACCCACACGGCATTAAAAAGGCAGAACACTAACACCGACACAACATTTAAAAGCCAGAACACTAACACCCAAACGACATTAAAAGGACAGAACACTAACACCCACGCAGCATTAAAAAGACGGAACACTAACACCCATATGGCATTAAAAAGACAATACACTAACACCCAAGCGACATTAAAAAGACAGAACACTAACACTCACGCGACATTAAAAAGACAGAGCACTTACATCCACATGACATTAAAAAGACAGAACACAAACACCCACGCGACATTAAAAAGACAGAACACTTACATCCACGTGACATTAAAAAGACAGAATGCTAACACCCACACGGCATTAAGAAGACAGAACACTAACACCCACACAGCATTAAAAAGACAGAACACTAACACCGGCACGACATTAAAAAGACAGAACGCTAACACCCACACGGCATTAAGAAGACAGAAAACTAACATCCACACAGCATTAAAAAGACAGAACACTAACACCCGCACGACATTAAAAAGACAGAACACTAACACCCACACGGCATTAAAAAGACTGAACACTAACACTCACACAACATTAAATAAAGACAGAACACTTACACCATGCGGCATTAAAACGACAGAACACTAACACTCACGCAGGATTAAAAAGACAGAACACTAACACCCACACGGCGTTAAAAAGACAGATCACTAACACCCACGCAACAGTAAAATGACAGAAAACTTACACCCATGAGACATTAAAAATACAGAACACTAACACTCATGCAGCATTAAAAAGGCAGAACACTAACACCCACGCAACATTAAAAAGACAGAACACTAACACCCACACAGGTTTAAAAAGACAGAACACTAACATTCACGCAACATTAAGAAAACAGAACACTAACACCCACATGGCATTAAAAAGACAGATCACCAAAACACACGCCACATTAAAAAGACAGAAAACTTACACTCACACAACATTAAACAGACAAAACACTAACACCCACGCAACATTAAAAAGACAGAACACTAACACCCACGGGACATTAAAAAGACAGAACACTAACACCTATGCGACATTAAAAAGACAGAACACTTACACCCACGCGGCATTAAAAAGACAACACTAACACCCACGCAACATTAAAAAGACAGAGCACTAGCACCCATGCGACATTAAGAAGACGGAACACGTACACCCACGCAACATTAAAAAGACAGAAGACTTACACCCATGCGACATTAAAAAAGACAGAACACTAACACCAACGCGACATTAAAAAGACAAAACACTAACACCCACGCCACATTAAAAAGACAAATGAGCCATGAATAATGTGTCATTTTGACAAGTGTAGACTCGAACGAGCCATTGTAGCCTCCTTTATAAGAGTAAAAACTCCAAATGATGTTCAGTCAGTAGCTTAACACTAATTGACTATGCAAGCAGCAACTAGCAAAGGCTCTGATCAGACTGCGCGTACACACTGGTAAATGTATACGTCGATTTGGTGGTATTTACGCGTATTGCTGGTATTTCATAGACCGGAAGTGGTAGATATTGGTGTTAATACTATATAGAAAAACATGTCATATGCCTAAAGGACTATAGAATTAGATTTTTTTAAGTATTCAGTATGTGCATGGCGATTTAAGTAAGCACTCGAATCTATTACTAACTGCTTATCAGCAAGTCGACGTATACATTTACCAGTGTGGCGTATGCGCAGGCTGACTTGAGGCTTTGCTGGTCGCACATACCACATTGTTGGAAATCCCATGTCAAGGCTAAATTACAGTTAAGTAAGCACCTCTCTCCTCCCCAGCGAGACGTTGGCAAGACATTTTCGTTTTTTTTCATTTTTACATTAAAGACTTTTATCAATGGGAACCATGTCAATTTTTTTGTTTCCAATGTACGTTTTATAATAGTTCATATCTTAGTTATATGGACTTCTGCAAGTGTACCAACACAGTGACAATAATAATCATGCAACAAAACTCTCAACAGGTTCTGCATGCCACAGCTGATGATTAATAGTGGGTAAATTAACCAGGGAAATAGCTTCTTATAGCAAAAACCTTTGGTCCCTTTGACAAATAAAATAAAAGACCAGCAAGAAATAATCACCAGCTCTTTGTTTCCCTTTTAATTGACTGGTAAAAACTAGCTCCGCTTTTGATGACCATTTTTGAAGTGTAATAAAATTTGAACAATTTTGGTAAAGAATCACCCCTAGATCATGTATTACTATGTTAGACTAAGTGTATTATGTAACATTTTGGCAATTATATTCCATGTTTAAATATTTTACCATTATAACCAGGCCAAAACGTATTAAAGGCGTCTTTGCTATATGGAGGCAACTGTTATCAAATCAAAACCAGGACGGCCTTCTTTATTTTTAGTTTTAAGTCAATACGAAGAATGATGCAGTGATGCGTTTTCCTTGAAACGAGCGCCTTTGAGACATGTTCTGGATATATCGACTTCTATGTAAAACAAAAAGTCAATCAGCGCACATACTTAAATTTATCATGTATACCCCTAATAACCCCCATTTTCTGTATAAAGGTAGGATTGAATGGGACAAAATTACATAGGTGTGTTATGTTGATGTTAACAAAACCATCTGCAACAATAAATGAATGACAGCGTTGGAACTCCAGCGTGGTTTTGTTACTTGGTGTGAAAGTTACCCCACTTGAATATTTGAAGTTACTCCACCTAAAAATTTGGGCAATATCCGTCAGAGTACATGGACTGATTTAACCATTGCTTATGAATAACAAATAAGGGTCGATACACTCAGCACCCGTGTCAAAAGCTCTCGTTTTCTATGAAACTAAACAAAAAAAATCATTTTTCCATCATGTTAACATACTCTGGGTGTGATATGGGGACAGACCTGCGTTCGTCAATATGATTTGACAATAGTCCCCATGATGTCCATCCGTTATAGCAATTAGTATTATTTTCACTTAGACGTTGTTTCGTAATAATGGAACCATGCTATCTACATGTTTATTCTACTACAGAAAAAGTCTAACTACAAGAATATTGTGTGCACACATATGATCCAAAGACATGACTGACAGGTATAATAGCTTTGGATGGAGGGGCTCAGATCTGCAGCAATATAGTTGCATATCCAAACAGAAGTTTATCAATAGACTGCGCACTCAGCTTATAATCACCCAAATGAAAATGAAGAAGAATGCGACGTCTCATACCATGAGACCAAAATTGCCATCTACTCCTACTCAACATCGAGACAGTATGCGAAAAATAACACACACACACACACACACACACACACACGCACGCACGCACGCACGCACGCACGCACGCGCACGCACGCGCACGCACGCTGTAATCTCTTATGAATCTAACAGATCTCAAGCTTATATTTTAAAAAGCTTATACTTGTTTTTTTTTATAAAGCTTATACTTGTTTTTTGTTAAGGGTACAGATCATGCATGTACTAATTTTAACTGAGTCATATTATCACAACTGTTGGACATTTAGATTAACTGCTGAGGAATTTGCTGCATGTGGGTAAGTAAACAGCCAGAAAATTATCTATAAGTAAATATTGATAAATTAACAGTCACACTTTTATGCTTTTTTTCACTGTTGGGCGTTGGCCACCCAGAGACAAGGAAGTCGAGTATTACGAAAACGAAAGTCGATCGAAAAGTATTGTTCCATTCTGCTGCGTGTGGGTATGAAGACAGTAAAAATGATTTATAAGTAAATTGAAAGTCAACGTGTATTGTCAGCAGTCAACTGTGGCAAAAGATGTTGGGTGCTCACTCAATGCTCAGGTAATTTTGTTCAAGGGAGATAAGTCATGTAATAGGAAAACGAAAGTAGATCAAAAGTTTGTTCACGTTTGCTGCTTCAGGTAAATTGAGTAATAAGTTATTAACAGTCATAATATTATGTGGGCAGTGTTTTTGTTGCATCTATCAGTCACACAGTTATAAGAATACCTGCCCTTATTAGGTAATAGAAAAACAAAAAATAAACAAATAATTCGTTTTGTTCGAAACATATAAACAAAAAAATTAGTTTCATGTTTTTTTTATATGTTTGATTTGATTCTTTACGTCCCATCAACGTCGAGACGGGTCTCCCTGGGTTGAACCAGTGCTAAGCAAGGACTAATATGCATTAGTCTTGCTCAGGCGCCGATGAGGCTCGAACCTGCAACCCCCTCGATCTCGAGACAAGCATTCTACCATACAGCCACTGCGCTCCCTAAGTGCGGAAGCACAATTTTAGTAGACTTGGAGATCTAGGCGTCGCTGGCTCGAGACTCATCGGAGACACTGCATTGTGTCCTTGAGCAAGACACGTTTACACCCATTGGTTCCGTGACACTTAGTTCGCATTCGCAGTATCTGTTCAAGAACACAAACCTCGCCCTCAATTCATTTCTCAGTTTTCAGCCACACATTTCTACATGAATCTATTACAATATACACGAACCTCTCTCACAATTAATTCAGTCGAGGTTGCTGTTTGGTACTTAACGTAAATATGCGTTAATGCACTCTATCGTGTAGCGCTTGAGATCCTTCCCATTTATCATCTGCTACAAGCCCTAATGAGAGCTTTATTGCCTACCTTGACCATTCTGCCAAAATCAGTCTGTGTATTGTAATGATAAACTTACAGAATTCCATATTACTAGGATATAAAATGGTTTATAAAGCACATTTTTAGTTAACAATGAATATGAAAAACTCCATGCTAGGATTTAACATTAATATTTGTTTGTTTGATTTGATTCTTTACGTCCCATCAACAATCTTTCAGTTAAACAGGGATTGGTCTTCCTGGGTTGAACTTGTACTAAGCTAGGATAAATGGGACTTGCTCAAGGACCACAACGCAGTGACGTCGGTGAGGCTCAAACCCGCGGCCATAACATAGATCATATGAGGTTTCCCTTGATAAAAGTGTGTTAAGTAATGATGAAAAGAAAATTAAAGTGCCTAAACTATTTATCCACCCTGTAAACAAATATGTAAGCTAAAACCGAAATAGGTGGCAGCTGAACTGCCATCCCCTTTGGTTTAAACTTACACTTATATTCGTACTAAAACAATATGAGGTCAACCGTTTTACAGTGATAATCCTAAACATATCTACCTGTTATTGTTGTTGCTGTTATCTGAATCGTTACCGGGCTGCAAAGCACAGTCAGTAACCTGTCTGACTGTAGATAAGTGTCTGACTGCAGATTCAGGGGCCGCGCGTTCGATCCAGGTCCGGTCCCATACTTTCGTGGAGATTGATCATGAAACGGTCATTGTCCTCCCTTCCCCTGATTCAAGAAGGGTTGTCGTCAGTTACAAACGAAACTTTACGCACGAAGTACTGGTTTACTTCTTAGTGAAGCTTGCCCAGGAGAAAAAAATGTGGTAAGGTGAACTGACCATCCCGACATGACCATAGCTGTTGACTGGGACGTAAAGAATCAAACAAAACCAAACATCTGAATCGTTACAATTGAATAAAACATAACTTTAAAATCAATTGTAATGTTACTCCAGGTTCAGCGGCAGCTCTGTTGCCACCATATTTGTGAGCTGTCATGCTATATATAGACTGGCTCCAGTCCTTAAAACAAATTTTCATCAATGTGCCATCTCATATACTTGTAGCTTAACTTACTCTGATGGCTCTGTTTTAAAACAGATCCATCAGAGTAAGGCTAGCTACAAGTATATTATATGGCACATTGATGAAAAAGTGTTTTAATGACTGGAGCCAATCTATGCTATTTACAGAGCAGGATTAATTACTCCAACACGAAAATGATATGCAATCAGGATAGTTCCAGATCAGATTGCAGTTAATCTAAACATGAAAAAGCATATACAAACAACATATTTCAAAATCAGACTGTTTATACAGAAGTGGATCGATCAGGTTTGCTTCCTTCAGCAAATAATTAATGAGCCGCGACATGTGCTTTCCAACAATGTGGCATTTTGGCAAGTGTAGACTCAGACCAGCCTGTGCAGCCTCCTTTTAAGCTTAGTAGCTTTATATTCATAGAATATTCAGGCGACTAGCAAAGGCTCTGATCAGATTGCGCATATGCGCAGGCTGGTCTGAGCCTTTGCTGGTCGCCCATACCACATTGTCGGAAATCTCATGTCGCGGCTCTATCACCTGCACTGTAAATGTATGTGTAAGTTAACGCATAAAAAAGTGGCAGTTGAGCTTTCACTGTTTTTGATATAAACTGACACTTATTTTCAAACCAAAACAATATGAGGTAAAACATTTTCCAGTGAAAAACCCTAAGCATTTCTACCTGTTATTGTTTATGCTGTTTAATTCAATAAAACACCTTTAAAGCAATTAAAATGTTACACCAGGATCATTGACAATTCTGCTGCCACTAAATTTGTGAAAAGTTTACTATTAGAGATGTCCGGGATACGCGGCATAAGCATACAAATACGGATAGGTACTATAGTGCCAACGAAGAGTGACAGTCACGTGATATTTTGTTTACAATTGCTGAGTATATAGTACAATGCTACCGGTATAATATTAACTTGTGTACTTCACGTTAGAAGATACTGTAGTGTAGTGGTTATGTCTACGGCGTTGGACGCAGGCGTTCCAGGATCGAACCTATTTTGAGGTTGTTGTTTTTTTTTGGTTTTTTTTCTTCATATTTTTACTAGGCCCAAAAGGAACAGGCGGCATTATTTCAGCTTACTGTAAATTCGGAAGTTTTCTCGAGGTTTTATTTTCGCAAAACTTCTCACATGCAAAATTTCGTGAAAATAAAGTTATCGCGAAATGGCGAAATCACTCTGTTGTTTACTTGCCCTTGTCACAAATTTTGACGTCGCAAATATGTCTTTTAACGCTCATATTCGCGTGTATTTCCGAATTTACAGTAGCTTGTGTTGTTACAGAAGTTTTTATATATGTACCTTAAACATGTTAAGGGATGAAAAAATTAAAAATAAAAAAAGAAAGAAAATATAATGAACAGAATAATAAAATCAGACCTGCACCCTCCCCCCCCCCCCTCAAAATTTTTTTTAAAAAAATGAATAAAAAAGAGCAGCCAGTGAGATCGAACTTAGAAAATGTTCTTTGTGGTTTAGTAATCCTCCTCGCTACCACTTGAGCTATCTCGATTTTATAGATCAATGGTGTATTTATCCTATCATGAAAGGTAAGTCCCATAACTTTGTAAACAAAACATGACGTCACTTCTACTCTTGGCTGGCAGAATAATAAACGTTAAAGCGATATCACAACAGTGGAAGTAGTACGGAGCTAATGAGGACGTTGAGCAGTGCAGTATATTCCATAAAATCATATAATACATAAAATATTGTCGATGTCAAAACTTTTTAAACGGAATACAAGAGAGCAAATCATCCGTGTTGAGAGAGAGAGAGAGAGAGAGAGAGAGAGAGAGAGAGAGAGAGAGAGAGAGAATACTTGTTATTTTATTTTGGTTTGCATTTCCTTGCAATTGTGGTCTTCCTGTTGTCTAAAATTGTAGGTAGCGTGTTTGCTAAATACAATCTAGAATGCTAGCCTGTACATGTATGGACGACTCTATCGCAAACGATAGAAGAACTAGTTGAGGCCAGCGTTCATGGATGCTCGGTCTTAGTAGAGCAGTGATAATCCAAGCCCACTCTAGAGACAAGCGCTTTTGAGGAACTCGGATCCGAGTTCATAAATTTCGCCAGTAATTGTGTTATCAACACTCTGAGATTAATTGTTTATTTAACTGGGCTCAGCATCTGAATTTAGAAATTACTCTGTTATAAGATAGCCCCATGCATACAGCAAAACATAATATATTCATCATTGCCTTGTTTTTGTTGAATCTATTTTATCTATCAAAACCCAGACTAGACTGTTCCAGAAAATAACTTAATTTTAATAAGTTCCTACTGTATAAAAACAGCAAAGTATGCGACAAACAGCCACATACATATAAAGGGGTTAATCTATTGACCCTTCATGTTCCAAATGAATCTTCCATCTGCATGGCCAACAACTTTAGCAGACGACATTTTCAGATGTGTTTTGCTGGTCCTTCAATGGGTAACAGTGCAGACGCTGATCAAATGTCGCCAGATGTAGCATTACATCTTGGTCTTCACTGTTAAATGAAGTTTACTTGTATCCAAAGCTAATCAATCACTGGCCTCACGTTTTACATGCATGGGGATACAACACGCTTACAGATTGTATCGAAGCTGTTTATTTTGAAAGTAAATCTGACAGAGTGTTGATATATGTAATTTTACTGCATTGATTGTTTTAAAGTACACAGGGCACCTTGTCCTTAGACTGAGCCCAAATGATGGGGGAACGGACAAAAGCCCACTGGGACAAAAGCCCACTAGGACAAAAGCCCACTGGACAATATCCCACGGGACAAAAGCCCACTGCTATATTTGGCAGGGTGGACAAAAGCCCACTTCTTTGAAAACAAAATTGGGTTGAAGTCTTTTATAAAACTGTTAACCCTGATCAGACTGCTCCTTCAGGGTAAGTCACACCTGTAGTGTGTTTTCACTGACATTATTATTTCTCCTGTATGTTGTGACAAACGACTTAATTTGGGTGTTAAAAGCCATTGATATTTGAAGAAAATCAATTAACAGTTTGGGGCAAACAATCTATTATAATTGGGAAACATATGTCTAATTAATCCAAATGCCCTTTGATCTGGTAGTAACAATTAGCAAGCACTTTTAGGAGAGGTGCAAAACAAAAAGATATGTTTGAAATTTCAGATTTGAGAAGGGAGTTTCTACATCTTAGGTCCATCTGTCTGTTTCCCCCCCCTAGGGGGGGGGGGGGGGGTACTGTTATATTTTCATACATACAACAATCGGGCTATTTTTGGGGGTTCAAAATTTTGAATTTCAACATTTTTGGGATTTTTTCAGAAAACTGAATATTTTTGTGGGTATGAAGATTTTGTGGATAATTTTTTGGGGTCATCACAAATTGGACTATACTATACATTTTAGGGTCTTAACTGAAGGTCAAGGTACAGAATGGAGGTTATTTTTTGGGTGCTAAAATTTCAAATATTTATTTGGGATGCTTAAAATTCTTCATATTTTTGAGGGGTGAACGGTAGATGCTGGGCCCGAGTGAAGGTATGAAGAAAAAATGAGAGTACCCCAACCCCCCTGGGGTTTGTCCATCAGTTCAAACCTATCCCTGTTAAATGCATATAAGTGGGCTTTTGTCCTAGTGGGCTTTTGTCCCAGTGGGCTTTTGTCCCAGTGGGCTTTTGTCCTAGTGGGCTTTTGTCCAGTGGGCTTTTGTCCTAGTGGGCTATTGTCCTAGTGGGCTTTTGTCCTACACTCCAAATGATGGTATGCACATAAATGGGACAACGGCGAATATCCCATTCAAATACATGCATACAGCCAAGTATTAATGGGCCCTTCGAGATTTTATTGGCCCTTTGCAGGTTTTGATAAGCCTAAGAATCAATAGCATAAATAACGTGAAATTTGAATAGCTTATATATAGGGCCAAACATTAAGTCAGTATCATTAAAAAATGGGTGCGCAGTGGCTCAGTGGTAAAGTGCTTGACTCGAGACCGAGGTGCCGCGGGTTCGAGCCTCACCAGCGTTACTTTGTTGTGGTCCTTGAGCAAGACACATTTATCCTAGCTTAGTACTGGTTCAACCCAGAAAGACCCGTCCCTGTTTAACGTAAAATTGTTGATGGGGCGTAAAGAATCAAATCAAACAAACAGACAAAAGTATCATTAAAACAATAATAGTTTTCTCTGGAATTGGGTCGAGTCTTATGATAGAGCCGTGCATGGTACAGGCACTTGCGTAAAAGAGAAATATCAAAATTTGAGCATCTATCTGCACACAAGCCCTTGAAGTTTGTAAGGTGAAATTTAGTGAACACAGAGTTGGTTTGGTAATTTTGTTTCTTTTTCAAAATAATACATTTGTTCAGTCTAACTTGAACACTTGAACCGTCGCCGATCGATCGCCAATCAGTCGCCAATAATTTGGATCTTTAGTCCCCAGCACCTGGGCGACCGGTTGCTGACAGGTTGTAGTGCCAGCTAAAACAAAAGCTATGCTGTCTTTCTTGACAACATTCAAACGGTAAAAAAAATATTACTGAAATTCAGACTCGAGATTCTGATGATGAATATCAGCTGTCCTATCGGAAATATCAGATGCGGAAAGTGTAAGGTCATAGCTAAAGATCCCAAACACAACTGCAGCACTCTGTTTTGTTGTAAGCAAAGCAACTGTATCTCTTGTATTTTCATGATGGCAACTTAAAAAAAGAAATTGTGTTATTCTTTCCAATCATTTTAGCTTAAAAAGGTGGTAGAACCAAGCAGTCACCAATTAGTTGCTGACCAGTCTCCGATCAGTCATTGACGAGTCGCCGATTTGTCGATGATTCGTCGCTGGACATTATACTGAACTACATGTAGTCGCCGACTGATCCCCAACTTAGTGTAAAACGATCGCGGATTTTTGGTCGACTGGCGGGGAATTCGGCGACTTATTGGCGACTAGTCAGAGATCATTTCAGTAGTAGAAATGTGGTTGCAATGGTCGCATAGGCGCAAACAAACTCAGTCGCCGAGAGGTCACGCGGCGGTCGCAAGCTCTGTGGGACAGAGGCTTTGGCCTAAGTCTTGGGTTATTTCTGGTCAAGCTTGGATCACTATTATAGGCTTTCAGGATCTGGAGTAAAATAATTTTTTACATACTTGAGTGTGACAGCCATGTTTGTATTGTGACCTGAACAATTCGAACACGTTCAACTATCTTGAGGGGTCCCCTATTAAAGTCGGGTTCATCTTGTCCAGTACTTTTAGAGAATATGTTTGAATAGGTCGACGGAGGATACAAGCCAGAGTCATAAGTTTACTATTAGCTCACCTATGAGCCTTTTGCTCAGGTGCCTTCGGCTCAAGTGAGCTAAACACATCTTGAAAATGATGATATTGATTGCTGAAAAAAAGATTAAACTAGAAACTGTGTTTATGAAACACTATGCCCAAAACCATTAGTTGTTAGTGATACATGTTTCACTAGGTAGAAAAGTATTCACCAGGAGCCTGCTCAGAGACCATGTGACAGAAAAAGATGACCCACTTGTTATGAATGTACACAAAATCTAAATCAAGAAACCATAGGCGCAATGAGGAATGTGATGAGGACGCAAACAGCAGATACCAGAATCTCTTATCTGAGTGATCGTTGTTCATTGTAAATAAGGTTGATTTTTAACAAAGTATGAATAGAATCAGGCGGCCATCGAGCGCAATGCTTATGCGAGTCATTCCTTTGAACCATATATACTGAAATACTTTGGAAATGCTCCACTTATATTTTATTGCAATTTCTATGCTTGTACAATTAACCCAGGAAGACCCGCCCCTTTATAACTGGAAGATTGTTGATGGGACGTAAAGAATCAAATCAATCAATCAATTCAAATCGACACTTTTACTAAATTTAACTCGTCATTCAACAAATACTTGATATGAGATGTGTAAGGGGCGCATGCTGGTGGAGGACATATGTCGTTTTATGACTTTCTTAACTGAGATTATGGTCTTTTAAGCATTGCGCACGCGCCAGTTTGACATGTGATGTTATCCTTTTTATCCACGTGCACCGGATAAACCGGTCTACTGTAGTGCCGTTGGGGAGCTGGGACCTGGGGCTTTGGGCTTCTGGGCGCCATCTCCAAAGGTTCCTGGAGATGGGCTCAAGCGGGAAGACGTTGCATGCTCTATTGTCTGGTGGGGAGTCGTCGGGTCCCTAAAATAACAAAACTGTATTTTAAGATTCCTTTCCGTGTTTAATTGTCAAAGGTCAAATCAAAAGTGTAATATATATATTATACAAATAAAACAAAATCAAACTACATCAGAATAGTTTTCCTTTCAATTATTTCATTAAAGTTTATTTAAAAATGTTTTTCGAAAAGCTCAGTTCATTCTTTACTTGTATTTGAAATGTGCGCCTATAAGAGGTTACCGTTTATACAGGTTTTACATTTACGATCGTTAGGTATAAATTTAAATACCATAATATTTTGGCGTCTACAGCTAAAATGAACAATAATCAAAGACTGCATAAAGCATAAATTTTGTCTTTACGTTCTTCAATTGATGAACAAATTCCTGAATAAATCATTCGAAAATTCAGAATCATTTACCATGCTTTAAATTGAATAAAACATTACGACGTACATGCGTAAATCAAATTTACTTTCAGCCTTACTCTACTTTCATACTTATGCTAAAACTTGAATATTATTTCGTTTAAGACTAATTATTACAAATTTAAGTTGCGAAGATTTAGACTTAAAAGTGTTGACTTAACCTAAAATAACAAAACTGTATTTTAAGATTCCTTTCCGTGTTTAATTGTCAAAGGTCAAATCAAAAGTGACCTAAAACACAACGGAAGGGTCCGAGCGCGACATGGCGCGAAGATTAGCCATTCATGGTAACGACCAATCACCGTTTAGCGGAATCGAGACAGTTCACCGACAGGACAGTTCACCGACACGCATTTTGAAGACAGTTCACCGACAGAATTGAAGACAGTTCACCGACAGAATTGAAGACAGTTCATCGACAAATTTTATATTGTATTTATATGGAATGCCACAATTTTCATAATTTATTGATGTTATATTGAACGATGGCATGTTATAAAGCTAATTGAATTACCTATTTGCTATTGCAACATAATTTTATTATACATGCATTCAACTGCCTATATGGCGATCATTACATTGTCTGTGCGAAAATACGTCTTATATCACTAACGTAAAATAACTATATAGAAATAAAAAAGGTAGTCCTGAACAAATCTGTTTAAATATTCAAAGGGAATGCTTTGAATTGCTGGCGAATTTCATCAAAAATAATGTACGATTGGCTAAAGGATCACATCAATATAGCTTCATGTAGCAATCAAATGTCTCTCCATTTATCATTAATCAGACAAACAAAATATCACTTTCTCAACAAATTATATCAACATATCATCTCAAATCATAACTCATCAATATTTCTTCACAATAATAAATTATATTTTCGAGCCATATGTCATTTACATGATAAAAAAGTGTCGATGAACTGTCTTCAAAAGTGTCGGTGAACTGTCTTCAAATCTGTCGGTGAACTGTCTTCAAAAATCGTGTCGGTGAATTGTCTTGTCGGTGAACTGTCTTGTTCCCCCGTTTAGCTACCCAAGCGCAACCAGTGTGTGGGCGTGACCACGTTAATTGAGACTGCACATGCGCAGAAGATACCAATAATTTAACAAGTTTATTTTATCTATTAAAAACCCTTTTTTTCAAAATTAATATAAAAATGATTTTCCCATCCAAATATATTAAAATGCATTTTCATCATCATCATCATCATCATCATCATCATCATCATCATCATCATCATTGATGAATCCTTATTATATTGAAACCCAAAACCATTTTTTATTCTTATTATTATCATTATTTATTATTACCAGTTGTTGTTGTTGTTGTTGCAAACAAAACAATACAACGTTTACCAAATACGCATTTGTAGTTCTTTTCGACTGCATTAGCGCGAGCAATATTTTACTGGTATCATCTTAAGAATAGGCTGCAGTATTTCTCGCTGCTGTTGTTGTTGTTGTTGTTGTTGTTGTTGTGGTCAAGCACAAACACATAGAATATTTTGGATACATATCACCATGTGCATTATGTTTACTGATTGTATCTACACTGCTGAATTCTGAAACCTATCAACTTTGAGTCAATTCAACTTATTAAAACGCCTTAAGGGTGTATTGAGTTTCTATAATAAAACCATAATTTCTCGTATCAAAATCATATTTTCAAACTTTCTTAAACCCCCATCATCAAGTTTGGTATCAAAATTATCAGTGAAAAACGCTGATTTTAAACAAAGATTTGTTCATTAAAACTGACTTCAGTCTACATTTATTTATTTACTCTTTTTTAAATTTGGTTTCTCTCAAGATTGAACCATAACGTTAACATGTGCCATTTAGGTAATTATCGCAACAAACAAGCGATAAGAATTTTAAATTGATTAGAAGAACTATTAAGCTCATAAAATATGCAATGTACGCCTCAGGGACAGGAAAGTATTAACTTCTTGTCATAACTTGCGACTAGCTAAGTGATAGCGAGTAAATGCTAAATACTCCTTTGTATGGGACTATACACAAACTAAAATACCTTATTTACTTATACCAAACACTTTTCTTTTTCGCTCTAACTTCCCTTTTCTAGTGTTTTGTCTATACTCAACTTTTATGTGATTTTCCTCTATTTTATGAAATTTGAACAATTTATCATTTTATAAATTTATTATTTTATAAATTTATTATTTTATAAAATTTATTATTTTATTATTTATTTTTGGTCGTATTTTCACTGCATAACACCACCTCCTCCCCTAAATTTACTTTATTCCCATAAAGTAGCTTGGAACTAAAGGGGATTTATATATACAACTACGCCATTTTACTACAACCAGCAAATTGACTACTATGAACAATTGACCAATCAACATTTATAGTTATTCTGTATATTGACTATTTGAATTATATAGTGTCCTTAAGTCACCAACAAAATATTAATCAGTCTACCTGAGGGACTGCCATTTTGATGCTATCTGCATATAAGCAATATTTCGTACATAGTAAACACACATATGAACGTATGCATATTATTTTACATTTGTTTGAGTCAATATACTCGTAACTATAATTATAACATACATTACAGAACTATTTACTACTGATTAACAACTAAATATATTTATATACATGGAGGGCTTATTCTTTTTAACTTTGAGCAAAAATCGTACTTGTAAAAAAACTATTAGTTGCATGTTATATTGAAGCCTAACTTAAATCAAATTTGAAACAATTCACACAAGTTATTATGAGAAGAAAATGATACATTGTTAGTGGAGAAGGTAACATATAATACATATAATGAGTCTGTAACTTTGGTGTTGAGTATTCAATGCTTCAAGCATACATCGTACTTTTTAAACTAGAAGTTGAAGTGTTTGGTATAAGTAAATAAGGTATTTTAGTTTGTGTATAGTCCCATACAAAGGAGTATTTAGCATTTTAAAAAAATATTATTTTATAAATTTATTATTTTATAAAATTTATTATTTTATTATTTATTTTTGGTCGTATTTTCAATGCATAACACTACACTTACCAAAAAGGTGTTGGTTTGAATTTTAATAAAATATTAGTGGTGCGTTTCTAAAGTCTCTCAGGATATGTTCGGTCCAACTTATGCTGTAACAATGGCACCGATTCTCGAGAAGTTGTGCTCGTTATGCCAAAGCCGCTTAAACCAAAGACAGAGCTTTCAGCAGCAAGCAATGTATTTCGTCACGTCATGGAATGGATCAGACTTGTCTTGTTAACAGAGTATGACAATGTAATGGACATTTGCAATATTGTTTAACCTTTAAGCCCATATTCTATATGTAGAACATTGCGGCATCAGGATATTTCACAATCACCACAGGAGCTCGAATCACCTATACAGAATCAAAACCAAAAGCTCAGTATCATTACCATGATTACGTGATGACATCGTGAGCGTTTGGTATGAGGACCGAGCTTCAAGCTCATGTGCAATCACAGGCCCGCATGGAAGAGACACAGAACACTGACGGCCTCGCAACATTTATACGAAATAAAGTATAACAACCATCTCTCTCTACCTCAGCGGTCTGATGACAAAACTAGAAATGAATCTAAATACTGCACTACAAAACAGCAACTAAACACATATCCACACAAACATTGGGGGGTAACAATAAACTGTAGACAAAAAAGCAGAATTACGGATAGACCTCTACAGCTCAGTAAGTAGAACATCAGACTCGTGAACAACAGCTGCCAGCTTGAAACTCATCGCCATCGTCGTGAAAGACACTGTCCTAACTAATGACCTAGCACTTTCACAACTCACAAAAGAGTCTGGACCTGACTGAAAAACTGATGACCGCTTAGTTGAGCATCAGCTAGAGAGAAAGGGAGCGCAGTGGCTCAGTGATAGAGTGCTTGACTCGAAACCGGGAATCGTTTATTCTGTCCTTAGCCATAACTAATACCTGGGTTACATCAAGACCGACAGTCGGCCGACTAGATTTTTTCATGTTGATCGGCCGTAAGATGAGGTTTTAGTCGGCAGACTCTAGCAGTTACAATGAAAACAAACCTCGCTTGATTGATTTTATCAACCACAATTTTTTCTCCGACGCCCAATTATATGCCGATCTTCAGCTGACATGATCAGGCGACTGTCCGCCGACCGATCAAACTATAATATGACTTTGGCTTCAGTATCATAAAGGAGCGAAATTGACAGTTTGTATTTAGTGGCTTTTCGCCTAAAGAAGAAAACATTAAGAGAAAGCAGAAAGTTCAAAATAAGTTATACATGAATGCAATGAAAATATGGGACGTGACTACTAAGGGACAAAAATCGGGCGACTGCCGACTATCGGTCGAAAATAAAGATTTTCTTCCGTTACTCGGCTGTCTGTCGCCAGATAATCGGCTGACAGTCAGCAAGGTTTGAATTACTCATTTTAAAAATAGAAGTTGGCGGAGTGTCAGCTACCGTCGACCGATGATCGGCCGATAGTCGACAGACGGTAGGTCGACTCCAAACCATTTGCCAAGTCCCAAAGATAATCGGCCGATCGAAAACAAATAAAACTGGTCAGTTATAATTTTTTTGTCGCCGGCTGACCCTAAAAAGCAGCTAAATCGCACTCAAAATCAGCTGACTGTCAGTCGACCATCACGGACATTCCGCAGACTGTCGGTGTGATCAATGTAACCGCGGTTTACGTAAGCAATTGATCATATATATGGATTTTATTCTGAGTATATGTGACGATACTATAATGCACATGAAGTTTTGTCATGATTTCTTTGGCAATATACGAGTTATTGCCCTTTGGCTTTCAAAATGTCAATGGGTTTTCCAGTCCTCAGCCATTAATTAGCAAGCAATAGAAGGATTTTCGTGAAATTTATATATGGCATTGGTGTGATGATGCATGTGAAGATTTATAAGGATGTCTCATTGGGTCAGGTGTAGAGAAGTTATTGCCCTCTGTTTGCCTAGATATCAATGAATTTCGGGCGATACACACGAATACTCATTCCGATGCACATGAATATTCATTAGAACAGGAGTTATTGCCTAAATTTCATAATTTCGGCGTGGAATATCAATTCGCCATCGAATTTGCTTGTTTAGCATACCTTTATCTGCCTGAAAGGCGTTTTATTAGCATTTTAACTGTATGGGATAGATCATATATTTAGATGACACGCTGCACGCGGGGCGAAGTGGCTCAGTTTCTTCAGTATAAGGCAGTGGATCAAAGGGTTGCTAGCTCGAGACTCACCGGAGTCGCTGTTTTATGTTTTACTTTATTGGCTTCTTAGTACTGTTCAGATATAGGAAGACAGAAAATCGTCCCCACATTACTGAAAAAATTGTTAACTGGAACGTAAAGCGTATACACAGACAAATTAAATACACGCTGCATTAGTCGAGTGTGCATCACATTTGTATATCAAAGCTTGAGCCGCTATACAGTCAAAATTCTTCTGCAACCCATCTACACCTATCACGTACATGTTTCAATACGGTGTTGCTATACCTTTCCTTATACGTATACTTATTCGTATGCGGCGAACCCGGACAACTCTTTTATAAGTAATAGTGCAGGATAAATTACTCACTAAGCTCTGTCCCTCACCAGCTACTTGGGTGAGCTAAAAGTATTAGGCTCTGTCTGTCAGTGCATCATATTAACGGCTCAAGTATTGAAATACATTTGTATTTCAAGCTTTAGCTCATATGAGGTGAGGTAATAGTATTAGGCTCTGTCTGTCAGTGCATCATATTATCGGCACAAGTATTGAAATACATTTGTATTTCAAGCTTTAGCTCATATGAGGTGAGGTAATAGTATTAGGCTCTGTCTGTCAGTGCATCATATTAACGGCTCAAGTATTGAAATATATTTGTATTTGAAGTTTTAGGTCATATGAGGTGAGGTAATAGTATTTGGCTCTGTCTGTCAGTGCATCATATTATCGGCACAAGTATTGAAATATATTTGTATTTTAAGTTTTAGCTCATCTGAGGTGAGATAATAATATTAGGCTCTGTCAGTACGTCATACTCATTATGTGAATGTTTTATTGTGACAATCAACGTCCGTTGTGCGTCTTCCACTGTCTGTAAATGATATCTCCTTAACCACTCGTCAGATTTTTTTTTTAAAAAAAAGTTAAAATAAATGTTCTCCATTTGACTCTCCGTCAAAATTGCGCAAATGAGTTCGCTCTGCTGAACAAAATGGCCATCGACGCTACAATAGAAACATCTTAAACCAGCATCACCTCCTTAACCGCAGATCAGAATTCATATAATTTCACACAAATGTTCCCCATAATATTCTGTAGCATATATTCATATTCGAATGACCACCATAACTAACAAATATAACTTAAGTTATCTTTTTAACGGTGCAAAACCGTCGATGCCATGACACCTCTTCCATTGTAAGACGTACCAGCTGACCACTTTAGAATCCCATGCTTTCCAAAGGACCGTTTCCAAAGCATGTTAAGGCACATGCGCAAAATTGCTTTTTAAACTTGCATGTGTAGCTAGCCATAGAAGTTAAGCATTTAAAGTTTTGTCCGACACTTTATCTGCTTCCACACTTTGTGTTTGCAAGCAGCATAGACTCTGGCGAGACTGTGCATATGCACAGGTTCGTCTGAGCTATCACTGCTCGCCTATACAATACATACCAAAATCTCATGCGTTGGCTCATTTTTATCAATTTTTAGGCTCTTGTCTTTATTCATATATTGTGGAATACCAAATATGGACATGAAACATTGGCAAATGCTTGTTTTATAAACTTAGTTCTGTAATTTCAGAGGCACTCATACAGAAACATGGACTCAATTGATGGTGCTAAAGGAGGCCACATTTCTTCGGAAGAAAGTTTTACCATAGCATGTGACCCATGTGAATATGACCATATCTCCAAGAAAGCAGCAGCCTATTGTCACGAATGCGCTGAATATTTATGCGAGTGGTGTAAAACTGCACATGGGAAAGTAAAATTAACACGTTCACACAAGCTGCTATCTGGAGAATTGATGCCACCAAAAAGATCAGCAGGAAAGATGCCAGTTATAGATACAGTTCTGTGTTCCTGTATGAAACATGAGGTATCTATATATTGTAAAGAACATTGTAGCCTTGTTTGTGTGAACTGTAGAACTCTTCACCACAGAAGATGTAAAACTAGTGATATTGATGAAGAAATCCTAAGCTTTGATGTCGACAATACTAAGACAACCATTGATAACTCTAATGTGCTGAATAGAAACATTTCAACACTACAGGAGAGCAGAGAAAATGACCTCAGCACTCTGTCTTTGGGAGCTGAAAACTGTCGAGACAGAGTAAAACAGTTTCGAGAAGAGCTTAGTGCAAAACTCGACAGTATGGAAGCCAAAAGTCTTTCAGACATCAGCATCTTGGAAACCCAAGAACAGGAAACTATAGTCCAACAAGTGAATATCTGTAAATCTGCAATGAACCGTTTAGATGATGACAATATGAACCTTCAGCTGGCAATAGAACGAGCTGACACCCGAAGTATATTTATGCGTAATATACAACTATCACAAGCAGTGACGTCTTTGACAACAATCACAGAAGAAATCACCACAGAAGCATACCCGCCTCATATTTCTTTTGAATGTAATCCAGCTATAAGTTTTGCAGGTAATCAAGATCTTGGAACGGTTAAATGCCATACTTCTAGAACACCAAAAATTAAAGGCTTCGATGAAATGTGTATAACAGCAGGAAATAAAATCAACATCCAAGTACAATCTGATGCCAAAGATGCCCGGATTACAGGGTCTGCTTTCCTTCCATCAGGGGAACTGGTTCTTTGTGATAGTAGCAATAAAAAATTAAAACTTCTAGATAAAAGCTTGCAAATGAAGAAAAGTATTGACGTGCCTGGAAGACCTTGGGATGTAGCTCCTGTAGATCAACACCAAGTGATAGTAACTTTCCCGCTTGAAAAATACTTACAGTTCATTCAAGTGACGCCTTCACTTGCTTTAGGCCATAAGGTAGATCTTGGGGTGCAATGCTGGGGTGTGACTGTTTCACTTGAAAGTATTTATTTATCATTCGACGATTCAGGAGAATGCAAGATCGGAATGTATGACCTTACTGGGAAACAGAAGCGTATGATCAGTCCATATAGTTGCAAGGATGGTAGAAATTTACGATTCAAAGAGCCCCTTTATATTGACGTTTTGAATGATGAAAAATTATTTGTGTCTGATGTAGATTACAAATCAAGTACATCAACAGTATATTGTCTTGAAAGCAATGGCAATATCCTGTACTCTGTATCTGATCCTTCATTTAAGCTGTGCATTGGAATAAATGTCGATGAAAAAGAAAACCTGTTACTGTGTGACATGGATAGCCATAAAGTATTTTTGATAACAAAAGATGGTAATGAAGTTCGTGAGTTCTTGACAGAAAAAGATGGTCTATATCAGCCAAACACAACAAGCTTCCGTCGCAGAGATAGAACTCTTGTGGTAACATGCAGAGAACATAATGACATACTGGTGTTCACATTGAAGTAAGAAATTAGGCCAGCTCAAGAAATTTTTGTACTCAACACATCGGCGAGCAGTGGAGGCTCAGACGAGACTGCGCATATGCGCAGTCTCGCCAGAGCCTTTACTTCTCGCATACACATAGTATAAAAGTAATGGTCGACTCAGACCCAATATTAGACCTCTAGACCTGCTTGATTTCAATAAACATTTAAAGAAGGCGTATGCACAGTCTCACCAGAGCCTTCACTTCTCACATACACAAAGTATAGAAGTAGAGTAAGACTCAGACCCAATATTAGACCTCTAGTCCCGCTGGATTTGAATAGACATTTAAAGGAGGCTTTAGCACATATGCACAGTCTCACCAGAGCCTTCACTTCTCACATACACACAGTATAGAAGTAGAGTAAGACTCAGACCCAATATTACACCTCTAGTCCCGCTGGATTTGAATAGACATTTAAAGAAGGCTTTAGTACATATGCACAGTCTCACCAGAGCCTTCATTTCTCACATATACAAAGTATAGAAGTAGAGGCAGACTCAGGCCCAATATTTGACCTCTAGACCCGCTGGAATTGAATAGACATTTAAAGAAGGCTTTAGTACATATGCGCTGTCTCCCCAGAGCCTTCACTTATCGCTGACACAGAGTATAAAAGTTGATTAGGGCTTGGACCGAATATTGACCCTAGCCCCGCTGGATTTGAATAGACATTTGAAAAAAGGCGTTAGCACATATGTACAGTCTCACCAGAGCATTCACTTCTCACATACACAAAGTATGGAAGTAGAGGAGGGATAGACCATAAATAAGACTTTTAGCCTCGCTGAATTTGAATAGGCATTCAAAGGAGGCTTTAGCGCATATACGATTAGTACCAAAATCTCGTGCATTGGATCATATGGATCAGCCCATATGGTAATGGCACTAATAACATGTGGGAGAAGTCAATTTAAATGTGTACAACCGTGTGAAAAGAACAAAGTATGAAACCTGCACAGGTTTCTGAAATTCAATTTTTTTCTTTTCTCGAGAGTGTGATAGTTAAAAAGAATTATCACATAATTTTAACCCTTAAAGCGCCAAGAAAAAAGTCTGCTGAAGTCGTCTGCTGCAAATAATTGCCTAACATTATTGTCAAATTTTAGTATAAAAGCGAACAGTGTGGACCCAGATCAGACTGCTCCATAGAAGCAGTCTGATCTGGATCCATACTGTTTGTCAAAGAAGATTCCTAAATATTTCGGCAGACGAGAAAAGCAGACGACTTTTGTTGTGAGTTTTAGAAAGTAATTGTAAATTACATTTTGTCAACCAATTCTTGTAAGCGAACAGCGTGGACCCAGAACAGACTGCTCCATAGGATCTGGGTCCACACTGTTTGCCAAAAAGGATTCTTAAATATTTCGGCAGACTAGAAAAGCAGACGACTTTTGTTGTGATTGTCGTTTAAAGAGTTAAAAAAGTTATTGTACATACATTTTGTCAACCGATTCTTGTAACGGTTGATAATTGCATCTGGATTTCTGTTGCAACAATATAAAGAAGAACAAATCTACCCCTTTAAAGGACACCAGCAATAAGGCAAGTTTGTTTGTTTTGACCCCTCACGTCCAAGCCACCAATTTTAGTCATGTTTTGATGATCTATTCTTTTGTGGATCGTTTTTGTTATTTGTATATGTTTTGCCATTCTGTGGTGTGTGGTACTTGTAGTCCTGTGGTGACCTGTTAGGAAAGGGCTGACCTCTTTTGGTGTCTTGTATGCGATGTTTTCTCGTGTTTCTGTCACTTTCGCATTCGGTGTCCTGGGTTAACAGTGGTAATTGGGTGCATCATTTCCTGATCTTTGCCTTCTTCCTTACTTTTGGTAGAATATTTAAATATATTATTTGGAAAGTTTTTAATATAAAATTTTCCAGCTGACGACCAACTGCACAGGCTGATAAGCTGTAGTTGTTCACATGTAGCTTAATTTTTGCTAGGGGTTAATAAAATTGTTTTTATGCTCAATGTCAGAAAGGGGGCAAAGATCAGGAATCGATACTCAAAATCGCATACACTTTCACCTGCCTATAAAAAGTTTAACACTTAATTATAAATATGGCCAAATAGCTTAATATAGTCTGCCATAATTGACCTTAGACTGATTGCATTTACGCCAAAATCTTCGTGATATTCGTGCGTTTTCGTGGAGTACTCCGACCTTGAACACGCTTTTACAGAATAAATGAACAGGGTGGGTAGTCACGTGGTTTTTGCTTGGATACACTGTACGTATGTTCGAATACACTGTACGGACATTCTGATCAAATGTAGGTAGATTTCTCTATGTTTTCTCATCTATACCCAGAAAGTTATACACCATTTTCCAGCCCACATTTTCCCCTATCAAACGCTACCAGGATAGTATCTTTAAGCTTCTTACTTTGAGTACTAACTCTGTCACAAATGTTGTCCGTACAGCTTATTTCCAAATTCAGGCCCGATCTTCGCCGCTAAAAATTTTGTGACAAAGTCTGTACTCAAAGTAAGAAGCTTTATGAGGATACCCTGGCATCGTTTGATCGGGAAAAATGGGGGCCCGAAAATGGTGTATAACTTTTTGTGTAAAGATGAAAAAAACACGCAGAAATATCTACTTACTTTTGCTTAAAACATCGGTGTGGAAAGAAGTCCGCCATTTTTCCGTACAGTGTATCCTAACAGAAACCACGTGACTACCCACCCTGATGAAGATAATGTCAATTCGTTAATGCAAATGGTCTGATAGACTAGTTGTTAGCGTGCAATGAGTTAATCACATATAAGCTTATTGAAATTATTCACGGTGCTGCATTTGTTACATAAACGCATGCCAAATTCAAATAATTATATCCAGTTGTGCACAAAATTAAGAATAAAGACAAAGAAACTAGCAAACCGAAAAAAAAAATGAAAAAAATACTTAAATGCTACTGTACTCGAACCCACATCTTTTGAGTGCTTAAAACACTCGGCTATCCACTTAGCTATCGGAGAATTATGATTAATTTCATTCAGATTAGTAACTGTACAACAATCTAAGCCCACTTTTTACGAAGATTCATGAAGACTGAGTTAAAGGTCATTGAATATACATATGTCTCGGGTCAGTTTTGACAAACAATACAATAATTTATTTACACATTCACATAATGGTTCTCAAGTCGAACATATTTTGAGTGACTTGCATTTATCATCGACAAACTAAGAACTTTAAGTTTTCTTAGTAGTACAGGAAATAGTAAAAATAAAACAATTTTAAGCTAAACTTTTGTAGGAATGTGTAATCGGCTTTTATTTTGTACGTTTATGTGCTTTTATTTGGTACTATACATTTTTACAAGCAGAATGATAGAAACACTTCGATACAAACAGCAAACTATGACATGTTGAATACTTTTGCTTTTGTTCACTGTCTACGATTGTAGAAATTGTGATTTGTACATTGATATGTTCTATTTGTGTGTGTGTGTGTGTGTGTGTGTGTGTGTGTGTGTGTGTGTGTGTGTGTGTGCTCTTTTCCATATACGCTACAATTATAGTGGTGTACTTTCAACTGGAATTTGTATTTTGTACATACATTTGAAGATTTCGTATCATGACCATAGTGTTTTGTCAATTGAAATGTGTATACTTTGATTCCCTTATACATGTAATGAAGGTGGAGTCAAACCGTTTAACAACTGTATGGTAGTTACCTATAGAGGTTGCTGTGTTTATCACTAGGTATGGCCATAGATAGTCGTCAAATACCAAACTGTTGTAAACTGCTATGTTAGTTAATCATTGAAGGCATGTTTCTCGTAACAAACAACTGCTGTGTTTATCACTAGCTATGGCGAT
Source organism: Loripinus fragilis (assembly GCA_964019695.1). Taxonomy (NCBI): domain Eukaryota; kingdom Metazoa; phylum Mollusca; class Bivalvia; order Lucinida; family Lucinidae; genus Loripinus; species Loripinus fragilis. The sequence goes on along the minus strand of OZ026528.1, from coordinate 51,411,465 downwards.
CGATAGTAGTCAAATACCAAACTGTTGTAAATTGCCATGTTAGTTAATCATTGAAGGCATGTTTCTCGTAACAAACAACTGCTGTGTTTATCACTAGCTATGGCCATCGATAGTAGTCAAATACCAAACTGTTGTAAACTGCTATGTTAGTTATTCATTGAAGGCATGTTTCTTGTAGCGAACAACTGCTGTGTTTATCACTAGCTATGGCCATCGATAGTAGTCAAATACCAAACTGTTGTAAACTGCTATGTTAGTTATTCACTGAAGGCATGTTTCTCGTAGCAAACAACTACTGGGTTTATCACTAGGCATGACCATCGATAGTAGTCAAATACATGTAGAAGTCAAATACCAAACTGTTGTAAATTGCTATGTTAGTAATTCACTAAAGGCATGTTACTCGTAGCAAAGAACTCGAAACCACACCCTCAGGTGAATAACTTTCTTACTAGCTTTAACAGTACAAGAGGCGTTTCATGTTTATTTGTACACATTTAAAATTACAGGTTATCCTTGATTTTTTGTTATATTTGGTTATGATTGATTTACTTACGTAAATCTGATCTACAAGAATATGCAGTCAACAAGAAAGTAGTTCTCAACTTTATTATATACCTATAAATGATACATCTTTTGAACTGTCTATTTCAAAAACAGGCGCACAGAAGCTGTTTTAATTTGAATAATAGACTGAATGTTCCTCTAAAATTAAAAGAAAATTGCACACGTAAATACGCATTCTCATGAAAAATTAGCCGTTATAGCTCTTAAAATCATTAAAAGAGGGGATATGCATGTACTTCTGGCTGCCGTTTTATGGTTATGCTTTAAATTGCCATTTTGTGTATTTGGCTATACCAGGTACACATCCGTTATTTATGGGAAAGCAAAAATTGTTTTTATTTATATGCAACTGCAAAAAGTGTAATTCACATCTGTTCAAATAAACATGAAACAGGTCTCGTTTTGTTCATTTAAATTGTAAAAATTGTGGGTGTTTTATTCATTTTATTATTATCCTAAGTTAATAGCGTTGATTGTACTTACCTATAATTGAAACCCATGTTACATTTTTATTTCTAAATATTAATTGCATGTTCAGGCGCAGAAATGCGATTAGCTCACCTGAGCCATTGGCTGATGGTGAGCTATTGTGATCATTGGATGTCTGTCGTGCGACGTGCGTCGTCCGTCATCAATAATTGCTTCAAAAGACATCTCATCCTAAACTCCTGGCTGGAGTTTTACCAAACCATTCAGGAATGATCCTTATAAGGGTCTCTTTTGGTTATGATCCATTGTATATCTAGGTCAAATAGACTAAAACAAGATTTTCGAGATGAAAACTTTAAAAATATTCTTGTCTGAAACCACAAGGCCTAGAGATTTGATATTTAGTATGTAGCATCAGCTACTGGACTTCTACCAGATGTATTCAAATTATGCACCTGGGGCCAAAAGTTGGCCTCCTAGGGGTCACATGTTTTACATAGTCTTTAAGGGAAACATGGAAAAATATTCTTGTATGAAACAACACGCCCTAGAGCCTGGTAGATAATTGGTATGTATCATCATCTAGTTGACCTCTACAAAATTTATTCAAATTATGCTCCTTGGGCCAAAAATGGCCCTTCCCTGGGGTCATATGTTTAACATAGGCTTATATAGGGAAAACATATAAAAATGTTCTCGTCTGAAACCACAAGGCCTAGAGTCTTGATATTTGGTATGTAGCATCATTTAGTACACCTTTACCAAGTGTGTTCAAATTATGTCCCTGGGGCCAAAAATAAGCCGTCCTGGGGGTCATATGTTTAACATTATCTTATAAAGTGAAATCATGAAATCTACTTGTCTGAAACTACAAGGTCGAGAGCATTGGTAATTGGTATGTAGCTTCACATAGTGGACCTTTACAATGTTATATCAAATAATGCCAATTTGTCAAAAATGTCCCTACCACACGGGTCAGATTTTTCATATAGGCTTATATAGGGAAACATGAAAAAATCTTCTTGTCTGAAACCACAAGGCATGGTATTTGATATGTAGCCTTATCTAGAGGCCTACACACCCCCTCTTATAACTACTAAATTTGTTCAAATTATGCCCATGGGGTCCAAATTGGCCCACCCTAGGGATCACCTGTTTTACATAGGCTTATTTAGGAAATCATGAACAAATCTTCTTGGCTGAAACAACAAGGCCTAGGGCCTTGATATCTTGTATGTAGCATTAACCAGTGGACTTCTACCAAGTTTGTTCAAATTATGCCCCCTTGGGCAAAAAACAGCCCTGCCCTGGGGTCACATGTTTTACACAGAGGTATAGGGAAATCATGAAAAAAATATTCTTGTCTTAAACCAAATGGCCTAGAATGTTAATGTTTGGTGTGTAGCATCACCTAAAGACCTTAACCAAGTTTGTTCGAATTATGCGCCTGGAGTCAAATATAGACCCACCCCAAGGTCACATATTGTACAAAGGCTTATATAGGGAAAACATGAAAATAATTTTCTTGTCTGAAAACACAAGGCCTAGAGCATTGACATTTGGTAAGTAGCATCACCTGGGGGATCTCTTCCCTACCAAGTTTGTTCAAATTATGGCCCTTGGGCCAAAACCTGACCACCCCAGATGTCACCAGGGAAGTGGTCAGCTTTCAACAGATACCAATATATAAGCTATTATAAAAATCAGGTGAGCGATTCAGGGCCATTTGTCCCCTTTGTTTTGTTCATAACTTTGACTGTCAATCAAATAATAGCACTTATCATAATAATTATGAAAATTATTATGATGTCGTACCTGGGAGTAATATAACCATTCAATACATTTGAAATGAGTGGTTAACATGAAATTATTTATTAATATTATGTAATGATGTCAATAACTACGCTGCATGCATAAAAAATTAAAAACGTAAATTTAATTGTCAAAATTGTTTTTTAAGGAAATTATGTAATAAACATAGTTTTAATGTATTATGATAAATTGAATTTAAGAATATTCCTTCTCACATGTTATTTTATTTATTAAATCCGTTGCTAAAATGCAATAAAATAATCGACTCCCATATTATCTCTTTTCATAAACTTGTATAACAAGAACATAAATTTTAATTTTTACTCTATATTCTGCGTATTGAAAGTCATAGAAACTGTCTTTCGATTGAAACTTATGAAAACATTTTTTTTTCTCCTTTTTTTTGCAAAACCTTTCACTATCAAGGTTTAGGGATTGTCTGAGGAACAGGGCATTGATAGTGGCAAAATCTAATGTTTCTATTGTATTACTTGGTTTGAACAACAACTTTATGGGAATTTATTTCTTGTTCGTTTTAATTGATTTTTTTATGCCCCAGTCAACAACTTTTTCCATCGTGTAATGAGGTAAGGACGTTTATCTGTCTGTCTGGGTTGAACCAGCAAAGGGCAAAGTATTTTGCTTAAGGACACAACACAGTGCTTCCTGCAAGTCTCGAACAGCAACCCTTTGAACCCAAGTCTAACACTCTACCACTGAGGCATAGCGCTCCTATAAAACTTATTTCAGAGTACTAGCACATAAGGATTGATCGTTCATGCGCATCAACTTCTGAGGACTCACTTGAAAGACATTACCTTATTTTACCCTCATAGTTCGTAAATGGCAACTAAATGACACAAATTGTGGTAAACTATTGAGTTGTTGGATATAAATCATGAAATGACAGTACAGTTTTCAGGGAAAAACTGTATTATTTTAAATAAAGAACCTTTCATGAGTGCTTATGTTTGATTGAATTTATTTAACGAGTTTAGGAAAAGCAAAAAAATGTGAGGCTTGCCAAGCCGTTCATCGCTTTTTCGCAACGAGAATAAATTCAATAATACAGGCGCACGAATATTAGATTCTTTTTATCATATTACAATAAAATCACTTTAAAATTGCATTTTTTGGCGTGAAAACGTTAACATTTGCCATCTTTTACGCAACGTTAAAATGGAGGTCATTACGTTACGTTACTAAATATGTAAACCACTTTTATTGAATGGTGAAATATTACTCCCAGACACGCGCAACGTCATGTGATAAATATTGAATACTTTTCAATTGAAATGAAATAGAGATGAACTCCCCATCTAACACGATGATAGCTTCCACTTGTGCTACCACAGTAGAAAAGGTATCTACATGTGATTTGTTTCTAACCAAATAAAAATTCCGTTAAGTGATATGCCCTCATTCTTAATATCCTCAGTATAAACCATTGTAAAATTAGGTAATTTTTTTATCATATGACGCTGCATTCGATTGATTGATTTATAACATTACTTTACTAAATATGTAAACCACTTTTATTGAATGGTGTAATCTCACTCCCAGACACGCGTGACGTCATGTGATAAATAGAGTATACTTTTCAATGACATGAACTCCCATCAAACACGATAGCTTCCACTTGTGCTACCACAGTAGAAAAGGTATCTACATGTGATTTGTTTCTGACCAAATAAAATTGTGTTAAGTGATATGCCCTTATTCTTAATATCATCAGTATAAACCAGTGTACGAGGGTTAGTCAAAAATAACTGAGCCCTACCTAATAACATTTAAATAAAGTAAAATGGACATATATTTAGATGATATTCCATTGCAGTTATATGTCATCTATTAAATCGCCTAATTTATTTCTGTTGGTAGGCTTTTTGTAACGGTTGCTAGGCAACAGAATATGACCTGTCAAAGGGGTGCGTTCACGCTGTGATGCATCTAAACCTAAGCGTTGCTATGGAAACAGAAATGTTTAAGCACGGCTTCATTCACTGTCGTTTGATATCTATAACATGTATCTATTCAGTGTCACAATACAGAAACCAACTGACTCCAAATTATAGATGATGTAGTAGTTTGATTTCAGAATTTATCAAATTTTAACAAGCCTAAAGTCCTATAAATTACCCCACCCACATTAATATTTACACAATTTTAACAGAAAATACAAACATAAGCCTATTAACGCCTTTACAGTACTGCATACACAAACCAACCCTCAGACATATTAAGTTCCTTGATTTAAATGCACAATTTTGTTTCCATGGCAACACAATCCTCCTGTACTTGAAAAATTGTGGAATTTTGACGTTTTGTGTTGCTAGGCAACGCGCGCAATCAATGTTCACTTAAACATTAACAAACCAAGTGTAATGAAAAGATAATATGATATATTTTATTTAAATATATGTCAAATATGTCTTTCAGAAAAACTATCAAGCACACAAGCTTTTTAAAGACATACTGTAAATTCCTGGTGGTTGAGATCATGAACGCATCACTCTGACTGACTATCTTCAGTTGCCTAGCAACCATAATAGAAGCTTCACTGGGATACTTCTTCAGAATCAAAACATCTATGACATATAATACTTATAGAACATAATCACATTTGGTGTCTACAATACCAAACTAAAATGTTATGAGGTAGGGCTCAGTTATTTTTGACTGACCCTCGTAAAATGTGGTAATTTTTATCATATGACGCTGCGTTTGATTGATTGATTTATTTCGGTATAAAAAAAAATCAGAAATACGTGTTACAACAATGTGATATAAAATGTACATGCTACAACATTTACATTTAAAATGATTACAATAAGGAGACCATGGTTAGCTCATAAATACGAAGATAACACAAAAACTAATTTCTCTTATTTCCATTGTGGTCATTAAGTTAAGGCGTCAACGCCTTATAATAATATCGATAAACCGCAGTGGTGTGCATATTATGTAACGTTATTTATCAATGTTCGACACAACGTTGCGTTGAACATTTCTTAATCAAAAGGTTTTCACGCAAAAAGGAAATTCAAAAGAAATTTAGATATCATTTTATAAATAGAATCTAACATTTGAGTTCCTGTGTTATTGAAATTGTAAAACCTGTTGCGATAAAGTGATCATTGCATCATATTTTTTTTTACTTGCTTAATAAATTCAATAAAACATGTACACTCATGTAAGTGCCTCTATAATTAAAATTAATTTATCATATGATAGCTGGGAGTAATTTAAGCAATGTGTTCAGTTTATAAACCACTAGTTATTAACACGTTTCAATGTAACGTTATGGTGGGTATAGCAACACTGGATATATTTGACAAACTGTCAATATTATTTAAAGCAATTGGTGTAATAGAATCTAAAATTCATATATCTGTATTATTGAATTTATTGAAGCCTCACATGAAGCATTTTCTTCAGTTCTTAAACCCTTTGCATACTAATGAATTATTCCTTCTGATTTGATACAATAAACTTGGGATAGTCCATTATACATATCTAGGGATGTCAGGTTATAATTTTAAAAAAGAGTGTGATATATTGTATGAATATCGTGTTTACATTTACAAACAGTGTAGACCCTGATAAATTGCCTGATAGTACTGCATATCATCAGGGGCTACACTGTGTGTAAAATATCCATTTAGGGGTTTCCAGAATACAAAGTGTTAATAAATTCAATGATAAAACATTAACACTCATTAAAATCCTCTATGTACAAGGCTATTTTTCTCTCTCTCCTTTACTTTCTCAGTAATTAAAGTTGAAGTAATAGAGTACTCATGTTTTTTAAACTCATTAACTAATTTGTATACTGGAAATCCCTAAACGGGTACTTGAGTAAACAGAGAATACCCAGTTGAAATGCCTTCTAATGGCGCATTTCGTCAGGGTCTGCACTGTTGGCTAAATTTAAAGGAAGTCATAAGGAACTAAAGCAGAGTTGGGGTAATTGTAATTATTTGTAAATTAATTACATTTCTTAATTAATTGCATATAATTGTAATTAATCCATTTCTTTAATTATAGTAATTGAATGTAATTCATTACAAGGTAAAAATGGGAGTAATTAACAATTACTTTCAATTACTTTATAATTACTTTTCATATCAGTTATGAAATTCAGTTTCCTAAGATTATTATAGATTCCTAGAATACTGCTAAATGGATTGTTATTGGCTGTTGTAAATGCATATCACTTTATGGGAAGTTGAAATCAATATGGAACAAATTTAATTGAAACGGAACTTGCCATGCTAGTATTGACATACAATAGCATAACAAATGAACCTCTTATATTTTGTAAGCATCCTTTTTAAGCATGTTAAAAATTCTTTGTTCATCAGTTTAAAACATGGTTTTGTGCCAATCAACCTTTGATAGTTAAGATAAAACAAAGAAAGTGTGAAAATCTCAACAATAGTGTTTTACTCAGACAGTAGTGATTAGTGAATTTACTGCTTCAGGGGTTTCGTTTAATTTACACACCTAGTATGGATACATTCATAAATAATTCAAAATATGCTACGGTAGCAGACCAAATTATCCTCTACTTTATTTTAACCCTTAAACCGCCCAATTTCTATTTCTTAATAAATAGCCCAGCTATTATTGTTGATGTAATAGTAAAAAAGAAAGAGAGACCATTGCTTGCAAAGCCAGCATTTTAGCATATGAGTAATAGTATATTTCAGTTTGTCACGAACTGACATTCCTTGTTTGATTATAGTGCACACTTTGAAAGCCAACCTTCATGTCTGTCATACATGTAGTGCCACAATTTTTTAAAAATAGTTTTTGAAAACATTTAATCTTTTGCATTTAAGCTTTAATCTTTAAGGTTTGATCTTATTTAGGAAAAGTTCTGCATAAGAATTTCCATGATTTATCTAACAGAGATATAAGAGCATTCTCAGGTCAATGTGTATTTCAAAATTTTGTTCTGCTGTGATCACTAGTTTGAAAATTTTGGCAAATATGAGAAAAATTGAAAAATAATTTCTGAATTTCCTCTTTTGTAATAAAGTCATCAACTACAAAAATCAACAACTGTTTTTGTACATTTTATTTTCCTTAAGTTGCATTATTTAACATAATAACACAAGAAGTCCTATAAACAAAACCAACCTAATCATTGGACATTTTCAAGGTTACTCAGACGTTTTAGGAATTTATAACTTATTTCTAATATTTCAGAAGTGAAAACATGAAGTGACAGCAGAATGTAATTATAATGTAATTAAATACATTGGCAAAGTAAATGAATGTAATTAATTACTTTGCTCAAAAGGCATGTAATTGTAAATTAATTGAACAAGTTCCAATGTAATAGTAAATAATTAATTACTTTTTAAAATAATTGACCCCAAGTCTGATCTAAAGAACATCTTAATTTGGAAATTCAAACTGATGACCCCTTGATATGCACAATGAACCATCCCAATCTCATTGTATCAAACTAGATGGAAGAATTCATCAGTATACGAAGATTTATACAAGTTGATGAAAAGAGATACAATTTGATGATTGCCATGCATTTTACTTCATTTTCCAAAAAGAGTTGCATAAATTCAATAATGCCTGAGCATTAATGTCAGATTGTATTTATTAAGGCTCCGAAAATCGGTCGCAGAAAAACAAAAATTCTGACTATATATCTGACGATATACTTCCCCAAATAAAATGTTTTGAATTGTACTTTGATAGATGACTATTTGTAGATTATGAAAAAATAAAAAATGTATGTCATTGCTCATATGGGTTGCATGTGTTTCACTGTTTGATACATTTTCAGTCGTTGTTTGATTTTCTGCCATGAATGATGGATCAAGGAAATCATGTAGTGTTGTCTACCAGGCAAAAAAACGCATATTGTTGTTCTGGAGTAACAATTTCAGGGACAATGCAGGTGACGTTTCTTTTTTTTTCATGAAAGCATTTGATACAGTTGATGAGCAAACTGCTGATCTGTATACTTGTTATTTGCAAGCACCAGTCAGTTTTCCAGTGAAGAAGCCCATATGTTGGTGAAATTTTTTTAAATGTATACAGAGCTCTAGATAAAATTAATGTAACTCCATATAGGTATTTCTTATTTACTTATATCCTTGGTATTTATTCGGAGTTTAATGAACTATGACATGTCAGGCGTTGCAATATTGTATGTGGAAATATATGTGTACTTCTTTACTTATATCCTTCAAGTTGGTAGAGTCCTTGCTAGATAAGAGTAGAGTTATGTAGTTGGTCAAGTTGTGGTACTTTATTCAACCGCTTGGACAAACGCAGGTTTTATCGCACTTCTAATTGTAAATCTGTTTCATCACCCTACTCTTACCATGCAAGGACTTTATACTCGTATATTCGGTGTAAAATGAACCTGATAAAAAACTATTACGTGTTGTGTACATTACACTAATTATCAACCCTTCACCTGCTATGAAAATTGCATCAGAAGAAGATGTATTTCTGCTGAAGTTGTCTGCAGCATTTAAATGCTTACATCAAGGACTAATTCTGCACTCAAAAAGTGTGGACCCAGATCCGGGTACACACTGTTTGCTACAGAGACATTTTGATTAGATAAGAAGTAGATACAGCAAGCGATGTTTACCCTTAAAGCGCCACCTATAATTTGCAGCAGACGGCAAAGTCAATTTTTGCCGTTTTAAAACTAAATAAGGAATAATATTTCATGAGTGAGAATCTGCAGACTGGCATACGATTCTCAAGAAATTTCATACCTAATTTTTTTCGAAAATTAAATAACAGGACTTAAATTTGTCGTCTTCTGCAATAGTGATTGGCGCTTTAAGGGTTAAGTCGATATTAGAAGCCAAATGGGTTAACACAGGTAATCTCATTTTAACTCAAGTGTATGACACATATGTGATCCTGTATGATACATATGAGTTATATTTGAAAGAAATATATATTGTTTAATAATGTTCGTAAATTTATATTAAAAACATTGTTTATTAGATAGAAATCTAATTGCTGCAATATTTTTTTGAAACAACGGCTCATTGCTTTTGTTCCTATAATTTACATGTGTGGATAAGAAAAAAGGATCTTGATAATATTTCAATGAACTTTTCCTCCCATGCAGGGTGCCCTCATACAGGGACAAAAAGTGGTAAAACACAGGGATTTTTAGAGTATATACTTCCAAATAAATAGAGAATACTAGGTGAGTGTCTTTTGATATATAGTTTACCAGGCAAGGCTTCGAAAACACTTGTTGACATCGCGAGGCTTGCAGAGTGATTCAACATGCATTCTCTAGCCGAACCTGGTAGATTTGATATCAAAAGACCCGAACCCAGTATTCTATTTAGCAGCTTACCAAGTCCATTCACTCTTCAAACTAGCGAATATGAAGTACTTTTTGATTTTTGTGTCGATTCAGCGCCATTGCTGACGTCATTCAAAAAGTGCAAGGTCATAATGACCTGATAAAGGCTCATGCTGTGAGATAGACACCGTTTATCAGGCAACTTGCAAAGCTGCAGTTAATATGCTTGTTAACTGATAATTGATTTAACTAGGTCCAATTTGTGATTCTAAAGTAGCCACATTGGGCCTTTAGAGTTATGAGGGTCATAACTTACTTAAAAAACTATAATGGAGGTATATGGAAAAATATAGATCTCTACACATATGTAACCTAAAGAGAATGAACAAGTCCTGTTCAGAATTATATCTTGATTGTTCTGTATGTGACTATCTGAGACAGTGACTTTTTTGGCCATGATTCTTTGGTGCTGCCATATCAGTGGATTCAACAATATATAGAGAATAGTAGGTGTGTGTCTTTTGATATCACGTTTACCAGGCAATACTTGGAGAACACCTGTTGAATCGCGAGGTTTGTTGAACAATTCAAAATTCATTCTCTGACAGAGCCGAGCCTGGTAAACTTGATATCAAAAGGCGTGGACTTTGTATTCTATTTATCAGTCTACCAAGTTGACCCACTCTTCCAACTAGCGATTATGAGGTAATTATCGAGTTTTGTCATCGACGACATCATTCAAAAAGTGCAACATCATGTTGGCCTGATAAAGATACATGCCGTGAAAAAGGCAACGTTCATTAGGTTAACGTGCAACAATGCAGTTAATATGAGAGGTAAAACTGTCATTCCACTCTATGTGAAAAGAGAAATCCAATTGGTTCCATTTGCTTCAATCATCAATCATACATTTACATAGTGCAGACTTGTCTGGGCCTTCACAACTCAACGATGGTTTTAAAGCACAAAAATAGCATGGACGGCTCATATACAATGTATTGTTAACAGATCACCTAATATTGTCTCAAAGTATCGTTTATTTCCTTAAAAAACTCTGTTCTTTCAGGGTGTTGACAAGCATAAACTGATATCTACATTATGCATTCAATTTCAATTTATTTATAACAGAAGTTTATATTTTTCTTGTATAAATAAATGAGACGTGTCAGGAGAAAGTCACAATTGGAAAATCTCGGCCCAATTCAAAAATTAAGCCTCGAATGTATGTATATAAAAGCTGCATTTTGTTAGCTGGAACTGGCGTTGGTAAATTAGTTATGCAGCATGTGGATTCAGCTCTATTAACATATATTATTCTTTCAACATTTATGTTTTCTTCAATTAAAGGATAACTTTCATTTGCTTTTTTGTTATTGTATTGGCATAGTTTTTATGACGTCAGCATCACATTATGTGCCGTCAGCCACATGTTATTAAAATAGACCCCTGAGGTACAGCCAAGGTCTGATTCCATGGAATTGGTCGAAGCAGTTTGGATTGCAGAAAATCCGTCTTTTTTAATTTATGACTAGATAAAATATAGAACACTTTGCATGCTGGGTAATTTTTCATTTTATTTTTTGGTGTCTACTGATTATTTTCGAAAAATTCTTTTAAGTACCCAATGGGTGGCAAACATTTTGTTTCAAGATCAGGACTGACATATTGTCGAGCCTGAATCGGGTCCAAAATGTATGTGAATGGTATCAAAAGATTACAAAAGTTGCCACATGCAGGTTAAGGGTAAATGTTGAAACTTTCTGTTCAGCTACAGAGATTAGCAAGAATATTGTGGATTTTGTACCAAATGCATACAGTAAAACCTGCGTAAAACGGCCACTCTATAAAATACCAAACTTGGTACTTGATTGTATCGATTCCTGATCTTTGCAACCTTACTTACTTTCAAGACCAATTAAAGCTTAATGCAGATCAACAGAATTAAAGAATGCTCCAAGGGGAGCATTCTGAAATACTTTTGACCTTCATTTAGCTACCATTTGTCATTAAGATCTTTGTTTTGTCTATTTCTGAGTGGCCGTTTTACACAGGTTTTACTGTTATATGTTACTATTAAACTTTCCAAGAAGAGATTAACAAAGGTGCAGATCAGATTGTACAGATGCACCAGCTGATCTGGACCAACATTTGAACCGCCACATGTGATTTCCAACAATGTCGCATTCCAACAATGTCGCATTTCAGACAAGCCTGTGCAGTCAATAAGCGGTGTGCATTACCCAAACCACTATGTTAGAAAAGTAACAATCACTAAATGGCTATAAATAATTAATTTATGGAGACATCAAGTAACCTTTGTAGCTAAACAATAACAATGATTGGTATTACAATATTTAGCGAAACAATGATAAGATTTTCTGCACTAAACATTTTTGCGTCAAAAAAGTGGTTTCAGTGAAGCGTGATGACGCAGATTGATAACAAGTTTGAATCGACCAATCGTGTATATCACATGATTTGGTGACGTATTCGGTAAACAAATATGTCACATGTACCCACAATGCTCAAATCAGAGAGGTTAGTGTTTGATAAATGCTTCCCGGCTTGGACAATGAGTTTTAAGTCAATGTGAAGATGATGCAGTGTTACGTTTTCCTTGAAATGAGCGCCTTTGAGACATGTTCTGGGTATATCGACCTTAATTCGTCATTTCTACGTAAAACAAAACGTCAATCAGATTATATACTTAAATCTATCATGAATACCCTAATTACCCCCCATTTTCTGTATAAAAGTTATAAGGATTCAACGAGACAAAATAACATAGACGTGTTATCTTGATGATAACAAAACCATCTGCAACAATAAATGAAATGACAGCGTTGGAACTCTAGCGTGGTTTTGTTACTTGGTGTGAAAGTCATCCCACCTGAAAATTTGGGCATCGGTAATTCAGAGAACGAGGGTCATTTTTATGTTCCTAGAATCGGGCTGTATCTCTACAAATATAGAATTTACGGTACCATAAGTATATATATTTTGAAAGGTCTAGCTTCTGTCTATCAACTGATGGTAATTTTACATTATTGGCGCTTAATTGGTCAAGATATATAGCTTTGAATAGGGCATAGTAAAGGACACTGGCCGAAATCCATGTCATTTTAACCACGGAGCCATTAGGTAATTAGACGCTGTTATGGTCCATTCGCTATGGTGATATAATCATTTGTCAAGCCGATATTTCTTTTGCATCATCAAAATTAATTATTCAAACGCTAATCGTAGACAAGTGCAGCAAAGCTATAGACATGTGTTTGCTCTTCTACTAACAATTTTAAAACACCAATCAATATACCAAAATAATCACAGTCAAGTTCTAGGTATTATATCTGTTAAACTTACGATTATGAACAATTTTATTTCTTCTGGTTTTGCATAGCAAATTATATGCTTAATCATTCGTCAGCAGTTATATCGATGTATCGATTGAAGCGAGTACCTGGCAACTTCTGGAACTGTCATACCTCCATGTTATAAAAAGTGGGTGGGGTAAATCAACCCCGAGTGGAAAAAAAACGATAACAATCAGGTGTGCATAATTTTCTTATTTCAGTAATTCCAACACCTTTTAAGGGGCACAAAAACAATTTGATGTTTTTTTCTAAATATAGTAACGCTCCATGACGTAAGTTATGTACAAAATAAGGGATTTGAGCACTCCCTAGGCTATTTATTTTGTAGTTCATTTCTAATAAAACAGAAGTATTAACTCTGTTTTGAGATAAAAGCTACCATAACATTCCCATCTACCATATAAACAAGAAAAACTATAATAGTACTTTACAGCTAACACATTAAGCCACATTCAAAAGCTCGTATCTAACTTCCGCTTGTGTCAACTTTTTACAACAACAGTTTATATGCATACTGTACAATTTGCTGAGGTTACAAATAAATCTTCCATATCCAATCATTTTTGCATATATGCTATAATGGCCATGTTATATCTTAGCACTTAGTGTCCTTTATCTACAGCCAAATTTTCAGAAGCTGTGTATGGCTATAGACCCATTTTATGCAATTTTTACTAACGTTCTGTCAGAGACTTAAGTCCATAAATGTCATATTTCTACCATATTTTCAGTGTCCGATATATTGGCACGCCTTTGTCTCTTGGAAGTCATTAAAGTAATGCATTTTGAAATAATTTTAGGTTGCATGTATAGATAAAGCTCAATCTTTCCAAATATATCATGATGTATGCACTTACTTTCACTGTTTTCATTAAATCTACCCCTCTACGAACATAAAAAAAAACGTCCCTCGTACATGAACTGATTTAACCATTTCTTATGAATAATAAATAAGGGTCGATACATTCAGAACACGTGTCAAGAGCTCTCGTTTTACTTCCTCTCGTTTTCAATGAAAACTGACACAAAATTGCATGTTGATATACTCTGGGTGTAGTATGGGGGACAGACCTGCGTTCGTCAACGCGATTTGGCAAAAATCCCCATGATGTTCATCCGTTATAGCATTCAGTATTATTTTCACTTAGACGTTGTTTCGTAATAATGGAACCGTAATGGTTGGAGGGGCTCAGATCTGCAGTAATATTTGCATATCCAAACAGAAGTCGCACTCAGCTATTAATCACCCGAATGAAACTGAAGACTCATACCACAGGACCAATATTATCGTCCACTTCTTCTCAACATCGAGACAGTATGCGAAAAATCACACACACACACACACACACACACACACACACACACACACACACACACACACACACACTGCAATTTCTGATGAATCTAACATATCTCTAGCTCATATTTAAAAAAAGCTTATACTTGTTTTTTTATTACGGTCGCTACGGTCGGCCGTGGCCGGCCGTAAATATAAACTTTGTGCAAATCATACATCAAATTCAGGTTTTGACCGAACCTTTATGCCATGCTCAAACTATTTTTAATGCGCTGCCGAAAAACGAGCCGGGTACCAAATATCGTGGGTTAACCTACAGCGCGAAGCAAAACTGTCTGTGAATCTGTAGGTCGACCTATAGCGCGAGGCAAACTCGTTTGCGAATTTGATCTGTTAGCATAGCCGTCGTGCTGCCCATTGAAACGCCGCAAACCACCCCGAACCTCCACCAAACCATTACCGTACATATAATGCGCGAGAAATAGTTTTTAGGACACTCACGGCCTCTTCAAGGGGGGGGGGGTGCAAGTGTCTCCCAGGTTTCTCCCCCCCCCAGGGTCCGGCACTGGCATTATGCAAGACCCTGCCGTATATATAAACTTTGTGCAAATCATACATCAAATTCAGGTTTTGACCGAACCTTTATGCCATGCTCATACTATTTTTAATGCGCTGCTGAAAAACGAGCCGGGTACCAAATATCGTGGGTTAACCGACAGCGTGAAGCAAAACTGTCTGTGAATCTGTAGGTCGACCTATAGCGCGAGGCAAACTCGTTTGCGAATTTGATCTGTTAGCATAGCCGTCGTGATGCCCATTGAAACGCCGCAAACCACCCCAAAACACCCCGAACCTCCACCAAACCATTACCGTACATATAATGCGTGAAAAATATTTTTTAGGACACTCACAGCCTCTTCAAGGGGGGGGGGTGCAAGTGTCTCCCAGGTCTCTCTCCCCCCCCCCCCCCCCCCCCCCCCCCAGGGTCCGCCACTGGCATTATGCAAGAATATATACAGTGATATGGCTAAACGACCGCCAGCTTTTTTGAAATGCTAATACTTGTAAAACTTGCATATCCTTGTTTTTTGTTAAGGTTACACATCTTGCACGTACTTGTTTTAACTGAGTCATATTATCACAAGTATTAGCTTTTCAAAAAAACTGGCGGTCGCTTAGCCCTATCATTGTATGTATTCTTGCCCACTGCATGCTTCCATTTTGAACTTCTAGAGCTTGTCCATGTAGATTTATTCTAAGCCCTGGTTATTAACATCTGAACTGTGATTTGTTACCATTTAACACATGCTTCCAGCGAGTTGTTGCTTGATCTTTTGAAAGCACCCGGCTTAATCATGGTATGTTATGGTAATGTATCTAGCATGCGACACATTTATGGAAAATCATTTGACAGCACTAGACAGCTCATTTTTCTTAAAACTAATGCCAGAAAATCAAGGTCACAGTGGTCGCTTTACTGTGTATGTATAGACTCCGTGACCCAAAGATGTGTTCACAAATCAAATTTGGGATTCCTAGGATGTATGCTCGTGGGCACGATTTTTCTAGATCTGATGGCAGTGGTAAAGGTGCGTGATGCTCCATGACCCTAAATGCATTAAGAGACGAATTTCGGCATTCCTGCCTAAAATAATATAGGAGATATACTCCGCATATGATATGAACACTCAAACACCTAGGACACTAAGGACAGTCAGTTTTATTACTATATGCCTCCCTTTGGGGGCATAAAACCTGTTTGTCATGACAGTCATAAGACAGTGCCTGAATTTACAGTAATTCTATGTAATCAGATGTGGATGACAACCACAGAAGTACGTTTACTGATGTGACGTTCGCTTGCACTCTTTGCCAATCGAGGACGTTTTGACTTTGGGACGTTTAACTTTCGCCAGCTTTTTTGAAAAGCTAATACTTATTGCGTTTATATAAGCGACGGGGCAAATTGACGCCTTCTTTGTAGCCCTTCAGATTTCATGGACAGTTTACTTCGCGCTGTAGGTCAACCCACGATATTTGGTACCCAACTCGTTGTTCGGCAGCGAATAAAATATAGCCTGTGCACGGAATAAAGCTTTGGTCAAAACCTGAATTTGATGTGAGTTTTGATTGATGTTTATATAAGAGGCCGGCCACAGCCGACCGCAACAACTGTTGGACATTTAGATTAACTGAGGAATTTGCTGCATGTGGGTAAGTAAACAGCCAGAAAATTATCTATAAGTAAATATTGATAAATTAACAGTCACACTTTTATGTTTTTTTTCCACTGTGGGCCACCCAGAGACAAGGAAGTCGTGACTCCTCTTATAAGTATTAGGAAAACGAAAGTCGATCGAAAAGTATTGTTCCATTCTGCTGCGTGTTGGTAGGAGACAGTAAAAATGATTTATAAGTAAATGGAAAGTCAACGTGTATTGTCAGCAGTCAACTGTGGCAAAAGATGTTGGGAGCTCACTCCACGCTCAGGTAATATAGAATGTATGAATTGTTCAAGGGAGATAATTCACTCAAATTAGTAAAAGGGAAACGAAAGTAGAACAAAAGCTGCTTCAGGTAAATACACAGAAAAGAGCAATAATTGAGTTATGAATTATTGACAGTCAAACTATTATGTAGGCAGTGTTTTTATTGCATCTATCAGTCGCAGAGTTGTAAGAATACCTGCCCTTATTAGGTAATAAAAAAAAGATAAACAAATATTTCATTTTGTACGAAACATATATACAAGAACTTCGTTTCATGTTTTTCTCATTTGTTTGATTTGATTCTTTACGTCCCATCAACGTCGCGATGGGTCATCTTGAGTTGAACCAGTACTAAGTAAGGATTAATATACATGTGTCTTGCTGAGGGCGCCATTGAGGCTCGAACACACAACCCCCTCGATCATGAGACAAGCTCTCTACCATATAGTCTCTGCGCTCCCTAATTGTGGAAGTTCAACTAAAGTAGAATGTTTGACTCTGAGATCTAGGCGTCGCTGGCTTCAGGCTCATCGTAGACACTGCACTGTGACCTTGAGCAAGACCCGTTTACACCCTGTGGTTCCATGATACTTAGTTAGCATTCACAGTATCTGTTCAAGGACACAAACCTCGCTCTCAATTCATTTCTCAGTTTGCAGCCATACAATTCTACATGAATCTATTACAATATACACTAACCTCATTCACAATTGATTCAGTCGAGGTTGCTGTTTGGTACTTAACGTAAATATGTGTTAATGCACTATATCGTGTAGCGCTTGAGATCCTTCCCATTTTCCAATGGCAGAGACTGTTAGCTGGATGGCTCACTCTACAATAATATTCATGAACAGCAGCTGTGTAGTTTAAAATCCATGTGAATTTCATTTAACAATTTACAAGCGTGAGACCTATCCATTTTGTTTGAAAACTACGTGTGATTCCTACCAACTCATATAACACAACCTTGCGACGAATTTTAAGAGAACTATACCTCCTTAGTCTAAAGGTACAGCGTCATAAGGAAGAATATCCTAGTCTGGGTACTCTGCACTAGGTGTCATTTCTGCACTCCACTAAATATAACTAGAAGATAATTGTCAGAAACACCTTCAATCGAGCTCAAAAGGTAAACAAAACATGTGAGATTACCACATGTGTATCACGTGATTGTCTCCCTTGATAATGCATTCTATCGTGTAGCGCTTGAGATCCTTCCCATTTATCATCTGCTACAAGCCCTAATGAGAGTTTTATTGCCTACCTTGACCATTCTGCAAAAATCAGTCTATATGTTACCTTAAAATGCTAAAGTTACAGAATTCCGTATTACTGGGATATACAATTGTTCATACAACACATTTTTGTTAACAATGAATATGAAAAACTCCATTCTAGGATATAACATAGATATCATGAAGTTTCCCTTGATAGAAGTGTTTAACTTAATGATGAAAAGGAAATTAAAGTGCCTAAGCTATTTATAATATCCACTCTGTAAAACAAATGTGAACGCTAAAACCAAAATAGGTGGCAGCTGAACTGCCATCCCTTTTGGTTTAAACTTACCCTTATTTTCGAACTATACCAATATGAGATGAACCATTTTCCAGTGATAATCCTAAACATATCTACCTGTTATTGTTGTTGCTGTTTTCTGAATCGTTGCCGGGCCGCAAAGCACAGTCGGTAATGTGTCTGGCTGTAGATAAGTGTCTGACTGCAGATCCAGGGGTCGTGCGTTCGATTCCGGTCTGGTCCCATACTTTCAAGGAAGATTGATCATGAAACAGTCATTCCCCTCCCTTCCGCTGATCCAAGAAGGGTTGTTGTCAGTTACAAATGAAAGTGTGTGCACGAAGTACTGGTTAACTGCTTAGTCAAGCTTGACCAGGAAAAAAGTGTGGCTAGGTGAACTGACCGTCCCGACATGACCATAGCTGTTGATCGGGGCGTAAAGAATCAAACCAAACCAAAAATCTGAATCAGTACAATTGCATAAAATATAATTTTTAAATCAATTATAATGTTACACCAGCATCAGTGGCAATTCTGCTGCCACTAAATTTGTGAAAAGGTATACTATTATAAGTAATAGTGCAGGATAAATTACTCAATAAGCTCTGTCCCTCACCAGCTACGTGGGTGAGCTAATAGTATTAGGCTCTGTCTGTCAGTGCATCATATTATCGGCACAAGTATTGAAATACATTTGTATTTGAAGTTTTAGCTCATATGAGGTGAGGTAATAGTAATATGCTCTGTCTGTCAGTACATCAGACTATTGGCACAAGTATTGAAATACATTTGTATTTGAAGTTTTAGCTCATATGAGGTGAGGTAATAGTAATAGGCTCTGTCTGTCAGTACATCATATTATCGGCACAAATATTGAAATATATTTGTATTTCAAGTTTTAGCTCATCTGAGGTGAGATAATAGTATTAGGCTCTGTCAGTACGTCATACTCATTATGTGAATGTTTTATTGTGACAGTCAACGTCCGTCGCACGTCTTCACTGTCTGTACACTTTTTCTATAAATGATATCTCCTTAACTACTCGTTACATTTTTTTTAAAAGAAAGTTAAAATAAATGTTCTCCATTAGACTCTCAGTCAAAATTGCGCAAATGAGTTCGCTCTGCTGAACAAAATGGCCACCGACGCTACAATAGAAACATCTTAAACCAGCATCTCCCCCTTAACGGCTGATCAGAATTGATATAATTTTACACAAATGTTCCCCATAATATTCTGTAACATATATTCATATTCGTATGACCAACATAACTAAATATATAACTTAAGTTATCTTTTTTACGGTGCAAACCCGTCGATGCCATGACACCTCTTCCATTGTAAGACGTACCAGCTGACCACTTTAGAATCCCATGCTTTCCAAAGGACCGTTTCCAAAGCATGTTAAGGCACATGCGTAAAATTGCTCGTTAAACTTGCATGTGTAACTAGCCATAGAAGTTAGGCGTCTTAAGTTGGATCTGACACTTTATCTGTTTCCACACTTTGTGTTTGCGAACAGAATAGACTCTGGTGAGACTGTGCATATGCACAGGCTCGTCTGAGCTACAGCTGCTCGCCTATACAATTCATACCAAAATCTCATGTATTGACTCATTTTTTTCAATTTTTAGGCTCTTGTCTTTATTCATATATTGTGGAATACCAAATATGGACATGAACCATTGGCAAATGTTTGTTTTATAAACTTAGTTCTGTAATTTCAGACGCACTTATACAGAAACATGGACTCAATTGATGGTGCTAAAGGAGGTCACGTGTCTTCAGAAGAAAGTTTTACCATAGCATGTGACCCATGTGAATATGACCATATCTCAAAGAAAGCAGCAGCCTACTGTCACGACTGTGCTGAACATTTATGTGAGGGGTGTAAAACTGCACATGGGAAAGTAAAATTAACACGTTCACACAAGCTGCTATCTGGAGAATTGATGCCACCAAAAAGATCAGCAAGAAAGATGCAAGTTTTAGATACAGTTTTGTGTTCCTGTATGGAAAATAAGGTATCCATATATTGTAAAGAACACTGTAGCCTTGTTTGTGTAAACTGTAATGCTCTTCACCACAGAAGATGTAAAACTAGTGATATTGCAGACGAAAGCAAGAATTTTGATGTTGATAGTACAAAGAAAACTATTGACAACTTGAATGAGTTGAATGAAACGATAACAGCACTACAGGAGAGTAGAGAAAATTACCTGAGCAATCTTTCCTTGGAGGCCAAAGACTGTCGAGACAGAGCTAAACAATTTCGAGAAGAGCTTTGCAGAAATCTCGAAAGAATGGAAGCTAAAACACTTTCAGACATAAATGTCTTTAAAACTCAAGAAACGAAGACTATAACCCAACAATTAGATACATGCAAAGCCGCACAGAATAGCTTAGATACTTACAGTAGGAAACTTCAGTTGGCAAAAGAACAACACGACAGGCAGGGTATATTTGTGTATAATATACAACTGGCACAAGCAGTAAAGTCATTGGCAACAATCACAGAAGAAATCACCACAGAAGTGTACCAGCCTCATATTTCTTTTGAATGTAATCCAGCTATAAGTTTTGCAGGTAATCAAGATCTTGGAACGGTTAGATGCCATACTTCTAGAACACCACAACTGAAAGGCTTCGATGAAATGTCTATAACAGCAGGAAATAAAATCAATGTCAAAGTACAATCTGATGGCGAAGATGCCTGGATATCTGGATCTACTTTCCTATCATCAGGGGAACTGATTCTTTGTGATTGTAAAAATAACAAACTTAAACTTCTAAATAAAAACCTGAAAATGAAGGAAAGTATTGACGTGCCTGGAATGCCTTGGGATGTAGCTCCTGTAAATCAACACCAAGCGATAGTAACTTTCCCACATAAAAAATACTTACAGTTCATTCAGGTGACGCCTTCACTTGCTTTAGGTCATAAGGTAGATCTTGGGATGAAATGCTGTGGTGTGACTGTTTCGCGTGAAAGTATTTATATATCATCGGTAGATTCAAGAGAATGCAAAATCGGAATTTATGATCTTACTGGGAAACAGAAGCTTATGATCGGCCCACACGGTTTCAACGATGGTACATTAATGTTCAAAAAGCCCGATTATATTGATGTGTTGAATGGTGAAAAAATATTTGTATCTGATGTAGATGACAAATCAAACACATCAACAGTATATTGTCTTGAAAGCAATGACAATGTTCTATATTCTTTATCTAACCCTTCATTTAAGCGTTGCCGAGGAATAAGTGTTGATGAAAATGAAAACCTGTTAGTGTGTGACTGGGAAAGTCATAAAGTATTTTTGATAACAAGAGATGGCAAAGAAGTACGTGAGTTCCTGACAGAAAAAGATGGTCTATATCAGCCATACACAACAAGCTTCCGTCGTAGTGATGGAACTCTTGTGGTAGGATGCAGAGATCGAAAGGACATACTGGTGTTCACACTGAAGTAAGACATTAGGCCAGCTCAAATGATTTTTGTACTTAACACATCAGCGAGAGGTGAAGGCTCAGACGAGACTGCGCATATGCACAGTCTCGTCTGAGCCTTCATTTCTCGCATACACAGAGTATAGAAGTAGAGGTAGACTCAGACCCAATATTATTGATGAAAATGAAAACGTGTTATTATGCGACAAGGAAAGCCATAAAGTATTTTTGATAACAAAAGATGACAAAGAAGTACGTGAGTTTTTGACAGAAAAAGATGGTCTATATCAGCCATACACAACCAGCTTCCGTCGCAGTGATGGAACTCTTGTGGTAACATGCGAAGATCGTAATGACATACTGGTGTTCACACTGAAGTAAGAATTAGGGCCAGCTCAAGAGATTTTTGTACTTAACACATCGGCGAGCAGTGAAAGCTCCGACGAGACTGCGCTTACGTCCCATCACACTTCTCTTCTCGCATACACAGAGTATAAAAGTTGATGAGGGCTTAGACAGAATATTGAGCCCCAACTCAGCTGGATTTGTATATACATTTATAGAAGGCTTTAGCACATATGCACAGGCTCACCAGAGTCTTCACATCTCGTATACACAAAGTTAGGAGTAGAGTAAGACTCAGACCAAATATTAGACCTCTTGTCCCGCTGTATTTGAATAGACATTTATAGAAGGCTTTAGAACATATGCAAAGGATCACCAGAGCCTTCACATCTCGTATACACAAAGTATAGAAGCAGAGTAAGACTCGGACCAAATATTAGACCTCTAGTCCCGCTGGATTTGAATAGACATTTATAGAAGGCTTTAGCACATATGCACAGGCTCACCAGAGCCTTCACATCTCGTATACACAAAGTATAGAAGCAGAGTAAGACTCGGACCAAATATTAGACCTCTAGTCCTGCTGGATTTGAATAGACATTTAAAGAAGGCTTTAGTACAAGTGCACAGTCTCACCAGAGCCTTCACTTCTCACACACACAAAGTATAGAAGTAGAGTAAGACTCAGACCCAAATTAGACATCTAGCCACCCTGGAATTGAATAGACGATTAAAGGAGGCTGTAACACATATGCACAGTCTCAACAGAGCCTTTACTTCTCGTATACACAAAGTATAGAAGCAGAGTAAGACCCGGACCCAATATTAGACCTCTAGTCCTGCTGGATTTGAATAGACATTTAAAGGAGGATTTAGCACATATGCACAGTCTCACCAGAGTCTTCACTTCTCACATACACAAAGTATAGAAGTAGAGTAAGACCCGGACCCAATATTAGACCTCTAGTCCCGCTGTATTTGAATAGACATTTATAGAAGGCTTTAGCACATATGCACAGGCTCACCAGAGCCTTCACACCTCGTATACACAAAGTATAGAAGCAGAGTAAGACTCGGACCAAATATTAGACCTCTAGTCCTGCTGGATTTGAATAGACATTTAAAGAAGGCTTTAGTACAAATGCACAGTCCCACCAGAGCCTTCACTTCTCACACACACAAAGTATAGAAGTAGACCCAAATTAGACATCTAGCCACCCTGGATTTGAATAGACATTTAAAGGAGGATTTAGCACATATGCACAGTCTCGTCAGAGCCTTCACTTCCAAAATACACAAAGTATAGAAGTAGATTAAGACTCAGACCCAATATTAGACCTCTAGACCCGCTTTATTTGAATAGACATTTAAAGGAGGATTTAGCACATATGCACAGTCTCACCAGAGCCTTCACTTCTCACATACACAAAGTATAGAAGTAGAGTAAGACTCAGACCCAATATTAGACCTCTTGTCCCGCTGTATTTGAATAGACATTTAAAGGAGGATTTAGCACATATGCACAGTGTCGCCAGAGCCTTCACTTCTCACATACACAAAGTATAGAAGTAGAGTAAGACTCAGACCCTATATTAGACCTTTAGCCCGGCTGGATTTGAATAGACATTTAAAGGAGGCTTTAGCACATATGCACAGTCTCACCAGAGTCTTCACTTCTCACATACACAAAGTATAGAAGTAGAGTAAGACTCAGACCCTATATTAGACCTCTAGTCCCGCTGGATTTGAATAGACAATTAAAGAAGGCTTTAGCACATATGCACAGTCTCACCAGAGCCTTCACTTCTCACATACACAAAGTATAGAAGTAGAGTAAGACTCAGACCCAATATTAGACCTTTAGCCCCGCTGGATTCGAATAGACATTTCAAGGAGGCTTTAGTACATATGCCCAGTCTCACCAGAACCTTCACTTCTCACATGCACAAAGTATTGAAGTAGAGTAAGACTCAGACCCAATATTAGACCTCTAGCCCCGCTGGATTTATATAGACATTTAAAGAAGGCTTTAGTACATATGCCCAGTCTCACCAGAACCATCACCTCTCACATACACAAAGTATGGAAGCAGAGGAGGGCATAGACTAAATCTGAGACCTCTAGCTGCGCTTGATGTAATTTAGCGTTAAAAAGGACTTAGTGCATATGTAATAAGTACCTCAATCTCATTTATTGGCTCATATTGATCACGTGTGGGCAAAGTAAGAAGAGGGCAAACATCAGGAGAAGATACAATCATGTATCCAGCCTGACCCTGGATACCACATGGGAAAGCAACAAAAACACAATAAACATTACAAACAAGAGCTAAGAGGTCAGCCCTTCCCCAGAGAAAATAAGTACCGCCTTGGAACTGTCAGTAAAACCTCATTCTTAGTTCAAATGTGGATCAAGACACATAGATGTTTGATTTGCCTGAAAGACCCCCTAACTTATTAATGCTTCATCTCCTAGAACATATAAATCAAGATTTTAAAGTTGGATAAAGCAAAGATAAGGACTCAAAAGTACATAAAACTGACTACCAGAGCAAAAACAAAAGAAATCCAACAGGGTAAACCCAAATGGGCCAGACAACAGCCACAGCATCAGGCCCCTGTCATCTCTACAATAGATAAGTCTTCAAGTCGAAACCATCATAGAGTCTGAAGTCCGAACCAGTTTTAATAGTGCACAACCACATGAGAAGTACAACATATGAAACCTGTACAATTCTGCACAGGTTTCTAATTATGTACTTTTTTTAGAGTATGATAGTTAAATGGAACTATCAAATGCTTTTTAAGAAAGTTATTGTATGTACATTTTGCCAACCCATTCTTGCAAGTATTGATAACTGCATATGTATTTTCATAGCACAATTATATAGAATGGCAAATGAAAGTAATTGTATATACATTTTATCAACCATTTCTTGCAATGGTTGATAATTGCATCAGGATTTCATTGCACAATTAAAAAGGATAGCAAATGAAAGTAATTGTATGTACATTTTATTAACCATATCTTGCAAGGGTTGATAATTGCATCTTGGTTTTCATTGCACAATTATATAGTAGGGCAAATGAAAGTAATTGTATATACATTGTACAACCATTTCTTGCAAGAGTTGAAAATTGCATTTGGATTTTCATTGCACAATTGTATAGAATAGCAAATGAAAGTAATTGAAAATACATTTTATAAACCATTTCTTGCAAGGGTTTAAATTGCATCTGAATTTTCATTGCACAATTGTATAGAATAGCAAATGAAAGTAATTGTATATACATTTTATCAAACAATTCTTGAAAGTATTTATAATTGCATCTGGATATTTATTGCGAAATTATTTAGAAGAGCAAATGAAAGTAATTGTATATACATTTTATCAACCAATCCTTGCAAGTGTTGATAATTTTATCTGGATTTTCATTGCACAATAAAAGAGAAGGGCAAATGAAAGTAATTGTTTGTACATTTTATTAACCATATCTTGCAAGGGGTGAAGATTGCATCTGGATTTTCATTGCACAATAATATAGAAGAGCAAATGAAAGTAATTGTATGTAAAATTTAACAACCAATTCTTGCAAGTGTTGATAATTGCATCTAGAATTTCATTGCACAATTATATAGAAAAGCAAATGAAAGTAATTGTATGTGCATTTTATCAACCATATCTTGCAAGTGTTTATAATTGCATCTTGATTTTCATTGCACAATTATAGAGAAGGGCAAATGAAAGCAATTGTATGTACATTTTATCAACCATATCTTGCAAGTGTTGATAATTGCATTTGGATTTTCATTGTACAATTATATAGAAGGGCAAATGAAAGTAATTGTATGTACATTTTATCAACCATATCTTGCAAGGGTTGATAATTGCATCTCGATTTTCATTACACAATTATAACGAAGAGCCAATGAAATTAATTGTATGTGCATTTTATCAACCATATCTTGCAAGTGTTGATAATTGCATATGGATTGTCATTGCATTATTATATAGAAGGGCAAATGAAAGTAATTGTATGTACATTGTATCAACCATATATTGCAAGGGTTGATAATTGCATCTGGATTTTCATTGTACAATTATAAAGAAGGGCAAATGAAAGTAATTGTATGTACATTTTATCAACCATATCTTGCAAGGGTTGATAACTGCATCTCGATTTTCATTACACAATAATAACGAAGAGCCAATGAAAGTAATTGTATGTATATTTTAACAACCATACCTTGCAAGTGTTTATAATTTCATCTGGATTTTCATTGCACAATTTTATAGAAGGGCAAATGAAAGTAATTTAATGTACATTTTATCAATCATATCTTGCAAGTGTTGATAATTGCATGTGGAATTTCATTGAACAATTATAGAGAAGGGCAAATGAAAGTAATTGTATGTACATTTTATCAACCATATCTTGCAAGTGTTGATAATTGTATCTGGATTTTCATTGCACAATTATAGAGAAGGGTAATTGAAAGTAATTGTATGTACATTTTATCAACCATATCTTGCAAGTGTTGATACTTGCATCAGGATTTTCATTGCACAATTGTATAGAAGAGCAAATGAAAGTAATTGTATGTACATTTTATCAACCATATCTTGCAAGGGGTGAAGATTGCATCTGGATTTTCATTGTACAATTATATAGAAGAGCAAATGAAAGTAATTGTATATACATTTTATAAACCATATCTTGCAAGTGTTGATAATTGCATGTGGATTTTCATTGTACAATTATATAGAAGGGCAAATGAAAGTAATTGTATATACCGTTTATCAACCATACCTTGCATGTGATGATAATTTTTATCTGGATTCCCATTGTACAATAATATAGAAGAGCAAATAAAAGTAATTGTATGTACATTTTATCAACCATATCTTGCAAGGGGTGACGATTGCATCTGGATTTTCATTGCACAATAATATAGTAGAGCAAATGAAAGTAATTGTATATACAGTTTATTAACCATATCTTGCAAGTGCTGATAATTGCATGTGGATTTTCATTGAACAATTATAGAGAAGGGCAAATGAAAGTAATTGTATGTACATTTTATCAACCATATCTTGCAAGTGTTGATAATTGTATCTGGATTTTCATTGCACAATTATATAGAAAGGCAAATGAAAGTAATTGTGTGTACAATTGATCAACCCATTATTGCAAGTGTTGATAATTGCATCTGGATTTTCATTGCACAATTATATAGAAGGGCAAATGAAAGTAATTGTATATACATTTTGTCAAACCTTTCTTGCACGTGTTAATAATTGCATGTGGATTTTCATTGTACAATTATATAGAAGGGCAAATGAAAGTAATTGTATGTACATTTTGTCAACCAATTCTTGCAAGTGTTGATAATTGCATCTGGATTTACATTGTACAATTATATAGAGGGAAAATGAAATTTATTGTAGTACATTTTATCAACCATTTCTTGCAAGGGTTGAAAATTTCATCTGGATTTTTCATTGTACAATTATATAGATAGGCACTTCTACCCATTTGAAAGATACCAGCAAAAAGCCATTTTTGAACAAAACGGCAAGATCGGTGAAAAACATAGTCCATGAATTCATTCTTACTTTATAGACAACAGTTTTCTTTTTTCTCAACCAGACGGCTCTTTTTAGCACACAAAACATATGTCCAAACTGATGGGTTAGAAAATAATTACAATTTTAGCTCATTTTTTTGTTTATCTAAGCCTGTGTTTTTATCTTTAAATGGCTTTCTGCAGATATCCATATTTAAGTTAGGCTTAAATCTTTAAGGTCTCAACATAGAGTGTGCTAACAGCGACTACTCTTACAGTGTACCTGTGCAATTGTTTACGTTTGTCGTTTGCAACAAGTACATCTGCCACTATAATGCCTACAGCCAAAATATGTTCTCGGTGCTCAATTGAACCGTCTTATGTTTTACAGCCTCCCTGTATATGTCCAATATAACAAATATACACCCACCTAGCACTTGGCGTCAAAACATCGTTGTATCAACGTCGTATTGTCTAAAATCTCCATGTATAGGTCTAGATTAGCAAATATGGTAACATTCCACTAAATATTCATGAGGTATGGCCACGCACTTTTTGGAGAGGAAGTAGTCATCAGAATAAAATTCCTGTGGATCTTTTCATTGGTCATATTCCTTTTACTTCATTAGAAGGTGATAAGAGGCCAGATAAAATAAATCAAAATCCAGAGAGTTTGAACATTTTATGCCCTAAGCAGGAGAATAATGCTTAGATTTTTAGAGTACCCCCTCTGATAAAAATCATCTATTTATTTGCTGCCGGACTAGGGGGTTCCCCAACTTATTTACACATGACTAATTTTTGAGATGAGAAACATCGATGTTTGTCAACATAAATCAAATAAGTAATTGCAAGTCTTTCAAATAAACATTTTTGTGAAAATTGTATGTGTGAATTGATTTTGAGAATGGATTATTTTACTGCTATTTTTCATTGTCGGCAATGGAGAAATATTTAGTGGAAAGCCTCCATATACACCCACCAGGCACACGACGTGAAAACAACGTCATAACGTCGTCTCCTCGACGTTGATAAATCTTTGTTATAAAGTCATGTGCCGGTACAGAAGAAAATGGCAAACAATTTATTTCCATTCATAGCTCTGTAAAGTTACTTTTTGTTTTAAGTTTATAAAGATGATTTCCTAACAAAATGTATCATGTGTACCTTATGTCCAGATCACACTGGTAAATGTATACGTCGATCTGCTGGTATTTACGCGTATTGCCGGTACTTCATAGACCGGAAGTGGTAGATATTGGTGTAAATGCTATATAGAAAAACATGCCATATGCCTAAAGGACTATAGACTTCAATCATTTTTAAGTATTCAGTATGTGCATGGCGATTTATGTAAGCATTTAGGAATAGATTCGAGTACCGATCATCCAGATCGGTACTAGAATCTATTCCTAAATGCTTACATAAATCGCCATGTGCATGCCGAATACATAAAAATGATCTTATTCCATAGTCCTTTAGGCATATGGCATGTTTTTCTATATAGTATTTACACCAATATCTACCACTTCCGGTCTATGAAGTACCGGCAATACGCGTAAATACCAGCAAATCGACGTATACATTTACCAGTGTGCAGATAAGCGAATTTTTTATACATAAAATTGCGATTATTTTCTTTTGCATCAGCAAAAACATATTAAGAACTTACACATTGAGAATACTGTCGTGCCAACCAAGACTGACAGAGAAGTGATACTTTGTTTACAATTGCTAAGTAAACCACTAACACTGTACACTTCACTTGAGCTAACGCGAATTGCTAGATCACTTGTGCATTAATCCTATCCTGTGGATAGGATTAATACACAAGTGGTATATCGAATTTAAGTCCCTGATAACTTTGTAAACATAACATGATGTCACTGTCACTCTTGGCTGGCAGGACAGTGGCAATATTCAATAAACAAAAACAAACAAACAAAACAATTGTATATTAAGTTCTAAAGTAGAATATGTTCTAAGTTTATTATACTGACCTTAGCGTTGATATCATCAAACTATGTACAATGAAAAAAGGACAACTACTGTCCTGCCAGCCAAGAGTGACAGTGAAATTATGTTTTGTTTACAACATTATCCGGGATTTACCTTTTAGGATAGGATTAATACACAAATAATCAGCACAAGTGGTAGCACAAAGACTAAGTGTACAAGTTAATGTTTAACGGGTAGCACTGTACTATACATTCATATTAGCAATTGTAAACAAAATATTATGTCACTGTCTCTCTTGGTTGGCACGACAGTAAATCATTGCAAAACTGCAAATTACTATAGCATCCATAGTTTTACAACACATTGATGTAGACAGCAAACGGGTCCAATTATATTAAGAGCTATGTGCATTAAGAGGCTATTTTGGCCCCCCTATGAAGTTAACAAATAAAAATTGTTTTTCACCAATTTCTTCGTATTAGTTTATTAGAACAATAGCCTAAGTGTAAAAGTCTGGTATTAATTTGACCGTTGCTATGGTAACAAAAATGGCTCCCAAACTAGGCTGAAAATCCGAAAACGACCATTTTGGAGCAAACTTCAGACATTTGACAGATGAATTAACATAGAGCACAAGCAAATACCAAAAAGACATTTTAAAAGAAGATGGGAATTATGACGGCCCACAACATATTAAAAGGGTATGTTGTTAATAAGATGGGCTGATATCTAATTCTTAAAAATCGGTCTCCAAAAGCCTTAAATTTGGTCAAAAAAGACAACCTCTCTAATTTTAGCCTATTTTGTCAGCCAGTTGTGTTACCATAGCAACGGTAAAAGTTAAATAAATACCAGAATTCCACACTTGGAATATTCTACTAATAAACCAATCAAAAGAAATCGGTGAAACGCAACTTTCAGTTTTTTGCTCTAGAGGGGGGCAAACTAGTCCCTTAATGTACGTAGCTCTTTATATATTGTGATGTGTACTTAGCTACGAACAATTTTTATTTATAATTTGAGTGAGCGTGTGTATGTGTCTTTTTCCTTGTTTTTCATATATTCTACGTTTATTAAGTTGTAGTAGAAATTGTATTTTGTACATAAAGTTGACTGAAACTTTTGTAAAATGGCTACAGTGTTTTGTCAATAGATAATACTTACATTCCCAACACTGGTAATGAAGGGGGAACAACTATGTGTCATCTACCTAATCAGGTAGTACATGAATATCCAATAACTTCAAAATGAAGAAGATACCGCACAAGTGACTCAAACTGTCTTCGTTACAGATAACTGTGCATGCATATATAGTATGATCAGGAAATACCACAATCTTACACTACAAACCAACCAACAGCACCGTGAGGAAGAGCCAAAGAACATATGAGTCCCAAGACGTCAGAAAGACAATTAAAGCAGAGCAACCAACTATCTTTTTTAATTTGATTTTCCATGTCCCATCAACAATCTTTCAGTTATATAGGGAAGGGTGTTGAACCAGTACTAAGCTAGGATAAGTGTGTCTTGCTCAAGGACCATAAGGCAGTGACGTCGGTGAGGCTCGAACCCGCGGCCCTTGGTCTCGAGTCAAGCACTCCATTACTGAGCCATTGCGCCCCCTTAACCAGCTATCTCTTCCTCATCAAGATGATTGCAAAATTAGAAAGGACACAAAGGAATACATAACAAAACAAAGAGCAAACATAGATTTCCCACAAACAATGGGAGGTATATAAAACAAGAAATCAACAACAACAGAACCGCCGCCTTGGCGCAGAATCTAAGCCCTAGATCATGTTTTTGTCACATACAAACCTTGTTTAGCTCGCATAGAGGCTCCCTAACTAATGCAATGCATCATCACAGAGAATCAATCCAATTAAACTAACGCACTCTGACTTACAAAAAGGGCTTATGACTCACAGATAGTCAGAGCTGAAGAACCAGGATTGCAGACTGTCACATGATATCCATGTTGTATTCCACTTTTCATCCCCAAACTGACAAGATTCGGGGGATATAGCGATCGGCCTGGCGTCTGTCCGTCCGTCCGTAGACAAAAACTTGTGCGCTCTATCACATTAATACCCTTTAAGATATTTTGATACTAGTTGGTAGTCAAGACGGTGTGTCGAGTGCAAGTATGGTTGCTCACCCATGCTAGCATTTTGAGTTATCTCCCTTAAACGATCTTTATAGGGGAAAGCTTGTGCGCTCATTAACTACTATACCCTTCGAGATATTTTAGTGATAATTGGTATACATATCTATATCAGATCAAGACAATATGTCGCGTGCAAGAATGGTTGCTCCCTCCTGCTGCCCTTTTTAATTGTCGCCCTTGAATCTACTTTAGAGTGGAAAGCTTGTGCGCTCAATAACTCTTATACCCTTTGAGATATTTGGATGATATTTGGAATGTATATATATCAGATCAAGACGGTATTTTATTAGTAAGAATGGTTGCTCCCCCTTGCTCCACTTTTGAGTTAGCTCCCTTAAATAAACTTTATTGGGGAAAGATTGTGCGCTCAATAACGCTTATTCCATTTAAGATATTTGATGATATTTGGTATACACATATATCAGATCATGATGGTGTGTCATGTCAAGAATGGTTGCTCTCTCTAACTGGCCTTTTGAGTTATCTCCCTTGAATGAACTTTATATGGGCAAACGTGTGCTCTCAATAGCTCTTATACACTTTGAGATAGTTTCATGATAATTGTTTTAGATATATATCAGGTAAAGAAGGCATATCGCGTATAAGAACGGCTGCTCCCAATGCTGTCCCTTAGAGTTATCTCCATTGAATGAACTTTATAGCAGAAAGCTAGTGCGCTCATTAATTTTATACCCTTTGAGATACTTTGATGATATTTGGTATACATATTTATCAGGTCAAGACGATGTGTCACGTACAAAAACGGTTGCTCCCCCATGCTTTGAGTTATCTACCTTAAATGAACTTAAGAGCGGAACTAATGCACACAATAACTTTTATACCCTTTGAGATATTTTGATGATATTTGGTATACACATTTGTCAGTTCAAGACGGTGTGTCGTGTGCAAGAATAGTTGCTCCTCTAGCTACCCTGTTTAGTTATCTCCCTTGAATGAACTTTATGGGGGAAGGCTAGTGGGCTCAATAATTGTCATCTTTCCATATTTGATTGCAGTGACTCTCAGTACTATCTCATCTAATAAATTTTAGGTTGGCATTTTGTAACTGCTTATCATTTACTTTTAGGTCGGGGGATTTGCCATTTCCTCTGATGGTTTTTTTATAACTGTTAATTATCTTTTTTAATTTGCTCAATAAATTAGGCTTTCCAACAATTATTTTAGATTTATGAAGATTTATGAACTAAATGACAATATAATACCAGTTCCGATATGCCTTGTTGCGTAAGAGATTTCAAACTAATATTGTTTTGAACAAACAAGACAAAACAGCATTTTAGTGTGTGCACCAAACAAAGTCGAAGGACAGCCTAGGCATTTGTAACGCGGAAAGAGGAAATAATCAATATCAATAACAAAATGCCCAGCCTGTAATTACTAACAGACTTCATTTGAATTAGTCATAAAAGATATTAAATACTGATGGATCAAATATCTATTTTTACAGGTCAGCAGCATTCACAAAAATTAGACATGATACAGCTTTTTGGTATCTGATTTAGCCAGGAAAAAGTCTGTCAAAAGTGGTTGGTGTGTTTATTACTAGGTTTGGTCATCGATACATGTACCAGTCAAATACGGAACTGTTGAAACTGATAAGTATGTTATTCACTGAGGGTTCTTTACTCATCGAAATCAATTCTAATTTTAGAACCACACCCTTGGTGAATAAATACCATGCCAGTATTATCAATATGGTATCTTAAACATGTAAAAGCTTGTGAGTTTTTTTTGTCAATTTGTTTATACTTTAAGTATTGACGGTTTTAGATTTTATATTTTGTACACACGTGTAACATGTCATTTTCTTTTCCTCTATATATTCTTAGTATATACATGCGTAGATATTTTATTTTGTTAATAACTCAGATTGTCACTCATGCTTTCATTGACTTTTTCTTATTTATATCCTGTGTATAGACAGTCATAGAAATCGTATTTTGATTAAAAGTTATAGTAAGCACCCGTGCCAGCTAATCAGTGTTTCTGTTTTAACAAAACTGAACCTACGACTAAGATATGGAACCAGAAGAACACACTTAAGCCACCGGCATTGGCCTAGGCTGCTGTTCATTCTAAGGCGGTGGTTCTGTTGGTGTTGATTCATTGCTTATTGTTGCTCCAATTGCTTGTAAGGGGCTCTGTGTTTGATCCTTTTTATGTAGTACTTCGTGTTCTTTCTGCGTTTGTAATCATCTTGATAGGGAGGAGAGAAATGCTTTTAGTTTAATTGTCTTTCTGATGTCTTGTGGATGTTAGTATTCTGTAGCTCTTCCTCACGGTACCGCTGGTTGGACTGCAGTGTAATTGTGGTATTTTCCGATCATACTAACTTACTTTCTTTTTACAAAACAATGTTTTAGGTAAACTTAAAGCTGCATAGTCTGTAACTTTTGATCTTCTAAATTTAAAAAAAATGTTTTCATTTTTCAAGAACACACTAAAATACTCAAATTCAGGTAAACATTTTACCATTTTCGTAAATCTTAACAAGGTATCACTATCAAAACAACTGCATTTATGTTAAAATTCAACGGTCTAGAATTATTGGAGGGACGCAAATAATTACCAACAAGAGAAAAACACACCTATTTGATGAGATAATTCACTTTTCCATGCAGTTTTCAGCTGTACTGAACATTTTTATTGTGAAAACATAGCTTAATTCTACTTTTACAAATGATTTAAAAAGAAAATAAAATTTTTCGAAAAATGTTCATAGTTACAGAGTATGCAGCTTTAAGCAGAGGTCACTATCAAGGGATATTGTCTGCCTGGAACACCGGGCTTTGATAGTGCCAGGAACTGAGGTTTTTATTGTGTTAATCGCATTGAACAACTTGACGGTTGCATTTAGTGCAAAATTATTTCAAGGGTACCATATAAGGCTCAGACTCTATGACGGTTCCAACTTATGATATGGGAGGGATGGGGCCTGAGTTGTGTCTGTTGTAGGGCCTACTGGGGTTTAATTGTTGGATTTCTTTGCTCCGGTACTCTGTCGTATGTACTGTTGAGTTCTTATCTTTGTTTAATTTCCTTTTAACATCTTTGCTTATATCTATTAGGAGATAAGCCATCAATAAGTTGGGCATTTTCACGTCAACTGAGCATCAATGTATTTTGATCCACATCAGAATTAAGTGTGAGATTGGAACCGTTAAACATGTTTAAGCTCTCCAGTAATTTGTAACTGATTTTGAATTTGGACCAGTGGTTCAGGGGAAGATAACATTAAAATAGTTTTCTTATCTAGATCTCTGGAGGTCATATTGTTCAGCGGAGCGGAACCATTAGTGCAATTTGGGTAAAGGGTATTATGAACAATAATTCTGTGAAAAAAATTTGAATTTGTATTAGTGGTTTAAAAGGAGATGTCGTTTAAAGACATTTCTTATCAAGGGCTCCTGCAGCCACTTTGTTCTGTGGAGCAGAACCACTTGTGCGATTCTGGACGAAATTCATAATGAGGACGAATTTTGTGAAATTATTTTGAATTTGGACCAGTTGTTCAGGAGACGTCATTTAAAGAAATTTCTTATCTAGAGCTCTGGTAGCCCTTTTGTAAGCAGAGCAGAACCGTTTGTGCAATTTTGGTAGAGGGTATCATTAGGAATAATTATGTGAAATTATTTTGAATTTGATCCAGTGGTTGAGGAGATGTCATTTATAAGATTTCTTATTTGAAGCTTGCGGTTCTCCTGTTCAGTGGAGCGGAACCATTTATGCAATTATGAAAGAGGTAATCATGGGGAACATTCATATGATTTTTTTAAAATCTGGACCAATGGTTCCGTAGGAGATGCCCTTTAAAGAAAAAAAAGCTTACGGACACACGATGCACAACGGACAAAGACCAATCACAAATGCTTACCTTGAGCCTTTGGCTCAGGTGAGCTAAACAGCTGCATCATCGTGTGTTTGACTGGTAGCGTCGTGAATAAGTAAGGGCTCAAAATAAAATAAAAATTCACGCGTTGAAAACCATTTGTTCTAATTCTTGTTTTTTATCGTCTGGTACATGTATGAAGCAGTGAGGTGTGTAGCATCTTCATATGCGGGCTAGAAACGCTTACGTCAATGCGTGAGTGTAATATAAGAATCCATCATGAATGTGAGGGTTGGATAGAAAAATCCATCCCGAGGACCGCCCTCTGCATCACAGGGCTTGCCGAGTGATGTCAAACGATGATCCCAAGGGACGGGTTTTTCTAATGGATTCTGTTTCTTGCTTACCACTATTTTTATATTTGAAAATGAGCTTCCAGAAGTCCCTGAATACGCTAAAATGCAATTCCACACGATGACGTCACTTAAACATAACAATGACGTCAAATGGCGACAATGTACGAGGGGTGATCCAGAAATAAAACGGAAAAGTGCCATTATTTCATCAATTTTAATGCCAATTACATTTTTTTTGTACAATCAAGCAAAATTTATGCTGATTTGAAAGGGATACTTTCATCTGTGCCCACGCATGGATTTTCTTCAAACTTTGCATATTAATAACTCATTATATACGAACTATGAAAATGTATTTATCGAATTAGATAGTGAAACATTAGGCTTAGGAAGCAACCGTGACGTACTCCACCTTTGAGGTGGTACCTGTCTCTGAATTTCCATGTCCTAAATCTATAGTTTTGTTTATTTCTATGATTTGTCATCTACATTGAATCAAAAATACCATAGACATTATTTTAATACCACGAAACCATTCGGATAAATTATGGTTTACGTTTTCAGAAGAAGTGATTGTAAAATTTCAATATTTTTTTCAAAAATTTACAAAACATTCAACATTCAATTCAAAAGATATATACGTTCTCGTCTTTGACAAGATATCATATTATCACAAAAACATGCCATATATACACTGCTGATTTGAGCCAAATATCATGAAAATCTGAAACCGGTAACTTTTTAAGTTCCTACCTCTTATGGATATAGGTCAGTTATAGCAAAATTAATTATTTAGTTCAAATGAATCAATGACTCGACACAAGGAGATTGTTTTCAATCTACTTCAACTTTTCTAAAAAAAGACATGTTTAGACAATTTTAAATGATTCAATGGTCAGATATGCAAAAGGTCATGGCCCTGTGTCATGGCACTATGGGGCCAAGACAATGTGTATCACTTCCTCAAGTCCTGCATGATATTGTTTACGAAATATAATATCCTAACAATAAACATGTGAAAACAAGAAGACTAAATATTTCCTTTACATCCTAACTGAACTAGAGAAACCACATTTTGGTGCCGTGACCAGGATAACGTGTAACAGAGTCTTATCAAAGGTATCATAAAACAGTGTTATACATGAATAAGTGAGGTCCAGACACAAAACTGTATGCCTAGAATATACAGCCAGCTAAAGTATTAATGTTACTATTTGATGGAAATCAGCATCAGTTTCACACAACAGAATGAACAGAGAGGATTTAAGCATTAAATTAGCAATACCTTTGAAGCCAAGAGTTATCTGTGACCAAAATGGTTAATTTCAACCAATAGGTTTGACAGGGGGTTATTTTTGTTAAGCAGGCTTGTTAATGAGTCTTACAATTATAAAATCATAGAAATAAGGTTCTTCCCCTGTATGAACTGACTTATCATAAAGTTTTTCTTCTGTATGAATTAAAATTCTTAATAGTGTTACATTTTTAAGTGTAACATTGGCTAGATATCGTTTTAATTTTAGAAACTAGATGTGTTAAGTACAGGTGTCAACATATTGTATCATATTGGCTAATATAATTGTGTAAGCACTTCATTAAAATAAGAATCGCGGCACTTAATATCAAAGGAATATTGTTTTTTTCTTTTTCCAATCCATAATCGGGGAAAAACTGAACATATCAACTTCTACCAATAATCGTACTGGCATGATGATTCAAACTAAGCAAGTATTCAAGTATGCTTTACACTGAAACATAATTATTGTATTTTTCACATTTCGATGAATTAGGGCCATGTGTTTATACCTTGAAAATATTAACCTGATCCTGGCCTTTATCATTAACATAATTTCACAGCCGATTGAGCATCTAAATATATCTTCCGCGTTCATCGTACGACTAATACGGAAATGCATGTGGTACTTTTTAACACAATAGATGTATATACCGCTATAAAGCTCAATTAGCTATCAGTTGCTTGGGTGGCTCAGTGGGTAGAACACGTGAATATTGCACACTTATATTTTTAAGCTCTGTGTTGTTAGTTCGAATCCTGCACGCGACATTAATTTTTGTAACTACTTTAAAGACTTTTGTTTTATTTTTTATTAAATTTTCTCCTTTTGCAAAATTGTTTCTCCATTTTAATTAATTTGATCTCTTTGGTGACAATAACATTCACTCGTAGGATCCGTAACACTGTACTTCAACTATCGCCTGTCGCCTCTTCAGTTTTTAAGATATGAGCTGCGACATGATATTTCCAACAATGTGGCATTTTGACACGAATAGGCGCAGGTGAGTCTGTGCACCCTCCTTTCAAGAATTGAAACTAAATGTTGTTAATTCTTTAGCTTACCAGGCATAGAATATTCAAGTGACTAGGAAAGGCTCTGATCAGACTGTGCGTATGTGCATGCTGGTCTGCGCCTTTGCTTGTCGCACATACCACATTGTTGGAAATCTCATGTCGTGGCTCATATATGGACCTCCTTGCTATTCTTTAGAGAAATGCTACGATCTGCAATAACTTATTTATTTTGCTTTGGAGGCAATAGCATGGGTGTAGACCTATTCGCAAACTAAATTCTAACTCCAAGCATCAAGAAGTTGTTAGTTATTACATTTTCAAAGAAAGCGTGAACTTACATTTTTTTGCGTTTATGTGCATTTCTTTGACATGAAAACAAAGAAAAATGTAATAAAAAAAAAGTTGCGTCGACCAGGATTCGAACCCATAATCTACGTATCTGTAGCTATGCTGACTAACCACAAGACTACCGTGGAAAGTAAAACTACATTGAGTTATCAATGGATCTCATCCCAATTGTACCAAGACGTTTATTTCCGTAATTGCTCGAAACATACCGATTGCACACGATCCATCATGAAATCAGTGTTAGTACTGTAATAATTTATTCATGCATAAAGGTCAGGATTAGGTTAATATGGTAGAGGTATACATCAAGTTAAAAAAATATTTTACCGGTCCTTGAATTTCATGAAATTTGGTCTACATATTCTTAACATATATGGATAGTTTATATGTTGAAATGGTATCTTGACAAAGACCGCAACCTGTAAAAATGTTAATTCCAAATTTGGCTGAATACAAAATATACAGTCGAAAATTGGGGTACCATGCTATAAAAATGAATGCCCACCTAATATCCTAATACATACAAAGCCATTTTAAGTAACAGCGAACTTATCAATAATATAACTATTTAATAAAACACTTGTCCGCCCGTTACATGATATGTCAATTACTTTAAAAATGATTATAACTGGGTAACCTAAGGTATTATAGTGATATCATTTATGACGTCATAAATTTGCAATGGAATTGCATAAAAACTCAAACGCGCCATAAATATTAAAGTTATAACCCAGACAATTAAATAACATAATATTTTCAAAATCCAAGCGTGGGCAGACTCCCATGTTAAATTCCCATACCATGCAAGAGCCCCTTTGGTGTTTAAATATTTTAAAGTTTAATGACGTCATTTTAAACGACGTCATGGCAACGTCAGATCGCGCGACCCGGCGCATCAGTATGAAAAGTCCGTTCCATCATTGTTAGAAAGAACATTGGCGCACAATAGGTACCATGCCATTCTCCCTCAAAATAGTGTCCCTTGCAATCCACACATTTTCTGCAGCGTTTTACTAAAGAAAGAAAACACTCTCTATACGAGTTAACTGGTATTTCAGCGATAGCCTGCTGAACTGCAACTGGAAGATCAGCAACGTCTTCAAATCACGTACCTCTCAAAACACTCTTGATCAATGGAAATAGATAAAAATCACAAGGGGCCAAGTCTGGTCAGTAAGTGGGTGGTCTAAAAATCCAAAGCCGAGTCTTTTTATTGTCTCTGTAGTCTGTGCTGCTCTATGTGACGGTGCGTTGTCATGGTGAAGGATAGCTATTTGAAGCATACCAGACCTATTTTCATCAATCATGTGTGGTATCAATCTTGCACAGATTATCCTCAGACCTAGTTCATTATGAATAATTCTAAACACGGTACCGAAGGTATTCCCAGTCCTAATCGTAATATCTCTAATAGTCATCCGACGATCAGAGTCAAAAAGTCACCCGACGATCAGAGTCCAACAGCTCTTTGACTGTTTAAATTTTCTTTGTAGAGATGGATGAGGGGCTGCATGGCCTAGGTTCACCAGTAAAATAATTATCGCCTTGAACCATTTTTACAAAGCAGTTTTCTTCATAGCATTGTTCCCTAAAGCCGTTTTTAACATTTCGAGCGTTTCCTGTCTTGATATTTTGTTTGCCACACAAAATTTAATCGCAGACCGCTGTTCAAGGGTAGTCATTTTGCTTATTCGGGCTATCTGTGTCACGCGCTTTTG
Source organism: Loripinus fragilis (assembly GCA_964019695.1). NCBI lineage: Eukaryota > Metazoa > Mollusca > Bivalvia > Lucinida > Lucinidae > Loripinus > Loripinus fragilis. The sequence goes on along the minus strand of OZ026528.1, from coordinate 51,370,594 downwards.
TTCGGCGTCGAATGACGTCAAAATAGGCATTGTGACGTCACTAACGTCAACCTCAAATCAGGGCTGTTGTTTAGATATAACTCAATACAGAAAGTGACTGTCACAAAGCTTCTTTTTAAACATTGAATTTCTGGTTTAAACGGATGCAAACGTTAAATGACGTCATGTTCGCCAGGTAGCGTTACCCTTGCGTCGCTAAGGTAACGATTCCATAAAAATAATGCGTTCCACGTGTTTTGAAATTAGCTTACAATATTCAAAATAAATCAAAAGATCAGATTTCATAAGTATAAAAGGGATTGCTTAATTAACAAATATTATATAGCACTTTTCCGCGTATTTCTGGATCACCCCTCGTACGTGATCTCCAATACAACAAATGTATGAAGCCCTCACGTGACAGACTGGGTAAGATAGTATGGGTTAGATAAGATTTTCAATCCCAGGGTATAATCTAAGATATCCTTATCCGATGTGCAAGAAATTTGTCTCTGCTTTTTTTCCGTAGATGGATCTACGTTGCGTCGATAGATATTCCTGTTTGCCCTAACTATCTCAAGCCGCTATAAACAATAACGCGACAACGATTAAACATCTTTGCCCCACATATTACTCTTGGAACGGCGGCAATGCTCAAAAGACTCCAGAATAACGTGTTTACATATTCAAAATGTCGTAATGATAATCTTCAAGACTTAAAAATGCCGTTTTACGTTTTTTCAACGTCATTCACGAACGCCTGATCAATTTTGAAACTTTTTGGCATGGTTGTCTTGTCAGATGTGGGGCCTCTATAAACGCATACATGTACTTTCTAAAGTAATGAGTTTGTGTCAAATTGGGTAAATTTCTATCAAAAAGTGTAAACTTTCTTTTTTTGTTCAGTATATGCTGACGGTGTTGGAGGGTAGGGGTTATTGGGAAAAATTTTGAGATGTTTTAATGCTGGTCTAAACAATTAAACAGTCGGCCGCAATCAGATGTAAGTATATTTTCAGCTGATGATAGATTTTTTCAGGGAAAAATACTAATCTTGTAATAGATTACACGGCCTTTATCGTTTTGGGTCATGCGATAAATGTCATGTGATGGCCAGTATATCTTTTTAAACAGAATATACACAAGGAACTACCTTTTAGAAACCTTAATTATATTTTTAAAAAAAGACAGTCACTGACTGTTATCTTGGGACTGATTTTGGCGCACATGTGGAAAAGACGAAGCCCCTCGAATTAGTGAACGGAGAACGAAAGTTTAGTAAGGGTATGTAAACTTTAGTTCTTCTAAGCTCTAATGTGAGCCACGACATGAGATTTCCAACAATGTGGTATGTGCGACCAGCAAATCCTCAGACCAGCCTGCGCATACGCGCAGTCTGATCAGAGCCTTTGCTAGTCGCTTGAGTATTCTACGAGTGTTATGCTACTGACTGAACATCATTTGGAGTTTCTAAGCTTCACAGGAGGCTGCACAGGCTGGTCTGAGTCTGCACTTGTCAAAATGCCACATTGTTGGAAATCACAGGTGATGGCTAAGTATATTATACGTATCACACGATTAGAGTGAAACTACGTAGTTGGTCACGTTGTGCTACTGTATTCACTTGATTGGATAATAATATTTCTTTCATATTTCAAACGGTAAATCTGTTTCGTAACTCTACTCATTTCGTGAGTTGACTTTAACTATGTTTACCTTAGCTTGTTTGTCATATGTCATGGAAGGGCGTCATTTCAGCAAGGCACAGACTGTTTATTTAAATTATTTATCATTGCATTTTGTTTGGTAAAATGAAAATCACAGTATTTTTCTCCACTGTGGGTCACCCATATACTAGACTTGAAAGTCGTGACTCCTCCAATAAGTTGTAGTAAATCGAAAGTTTATCGTAAAGTATGTTCCAACCAGGAAGATATCAAATATTTGATTTATGAGTAAATAGACAGTCAGCAAGTATAGTGACAAACCTCGGGTAATGTAGAATGCATTGAGCACTCATAGATTTGCCTTTTAAAATGTGTTCAAGGGAGATAAATCACTCCTTTAAGTAATAGGAGACTAAAAGTAGACTAAAGTTTGTTCATATTTGCTGTTTAAGGTCGATTAACAGTAAACAATAAGTAATAAAAGAATTGAGTCGGCAGTGCTTTGTCGCAGCTATCAGTCGCACAGTTACTTTTTTAGTATAAAATACCTGCTATGAAAACAAAAGCTAAGCAGATAATTCGTTTTGTTTGAACATAGGAAATGTTCTTACTTACTCCGTGTATCAACATGGAGATAAATCTAATGTCATTGGATACCTGGGTGAAATAAAGAATGTGGCCAGACAAGTAAAGCAACCATTAAGTAATTAAGCCGCAGTGAGGCCAACCAATGAGAGATTTAGGCTGGTCCGTCTTAGAATTAACCAACTCTCTTGCAATTGAAGTTGAACATGTCTACATACTGTCAGCGAAATACAATGAATTTACGCTTTAAAACATAACTTTGTTTCATATGTGTCTCGAATCTGGTGTTTATGTCCAGCTCAAACATGTAAAGCTCAAATAATTTCATTAATACTATTGGAAAATATCCTATTAGTCTTCTCTTTTTGTTGGTATTTTCAATGTTATTAGGGTAACATTGATTACATGCCATTTACAGACGCCTGACCAAAGAAATTTTTTAAAAAACATGGGTTTCTAAGGCCCCAAGACATGTCTCCTAGCTTTTCTTCCTGGGGTTGGGGAACATGGTTTATTATTATATGCAATCTGTAAAGTCATTTTCTGCAATTTCGTATAAAATGTCACATACGTCACGCTGTTGAGCAAAAGATATTTCACAGATGAGTGGAATTGATATTTTTGACAAGAACAAACAATTAAAGTTCAAATAATGTCATTGACACTTTTTTTTATAATATCCTATTAGTCTTGTACTTTGTATACTACTATTTTCTATGTTAGTGGGATAACGTTGATGACAGGCCATTTACAGAAAATTGACCTCAGAAAACTTAGTAAAACATGGGTTTCTAAGGCCCCAAGACATGTCCCTGACTGAAAATAACCAAGTTTTTCTTCCTGGGCAAAATTTGAGATTTGGCCCCTAGACCACTCTACCTTATAGCCACTGTGCTCCTTAAGTGCGGAAGCTCAATTATAGTAGACTCGGAGATCTAGGCGTCGCTAGCTTGAGCCTTATTGGAGACACTGCATTGTGTCCTTGGGCAAGACCCGTTTACACCCAGTGGTTCCGTGTCACTTAGTTCACAGTCACAGAATCTGTTCAAGGACACAAACCTCGCTCTCAGTTCACTTCTCAGTTTGCAGCCACACAATTCTACATGAATCTATTACACTATACACGAACCTCACTCACAATGAATTCAGTCGAGGTTGCCGTTTGGTACTTAACGTAAATATGCGTTGATGCACTCTATCGTGTAGCGTTTGAGATCCTACCCATTTATCATCTGTTACAAGCCTAATGAGAGTTGTATTGCCTACCTTGACAATTCTGCCAAAATCAGTCTATGTATTACCGTAAAATGCTATACTTACAGTATTCCATATTACTAGGATATAAAATTGTTTATAAAAGTAAGTAATGGTGCAAAGATCAGGAATCGATACAATCACATTTTTTGTTAAGAATGAGTGTGAAAAAGTCCATGCTAGGATATAACATAGATAGTCCTATCAGGAAATTACGATGGTACCTTTAGGACATTCAATATTTTCATTTCAGAAAATATATTCCGAGGGGACGATTTAATAAGCTGTTTGAACGGAATAATACTCTATGCGTACGAAATAGCATTCCGTGCTAACGATTAAATAAACCGTTCGCATAATTTACTTATCTGTGCACACAATTTAATACACGGAATAATAATCCATGGGCACGATATAATAATCTGTGCGCACAAAATTATAATCCGTTTGCACGATATAAATATCCGTGCGCACGAAATAATAATCTGTTTGCACGATATAATATTCCGTGCGCACGAAAAAATAATCTGAGCGCTCGATTTGATAATTCGTTCAAACGGAATAAGAATCCATGCGCTCGATAGAATAAACCGTTAGCACGAGATAATAATCCGTTTTCACAATATAATTGTTTGAGCGCACAATTTAACAATCAACGTGAATTGATTGGTGTATTCTTCTGATTAAATAACCAAAAAGTCAAACGACCATGTATCGCTCACCTGAGTTTATGCCTTCTTGTATAAATATGTATCTGTTGGAAACTGACAAAGCCCCCTGTTGACATACAAGTATTCAATTTCGACAGATCACATTTGTTTATACTGTTTTGGTCAAAGGTTCTGCCCAAACGACTTTGATTTCTAATCAACAATTTGATTGGTTTGAGCTATATGACGACCTGCAAGAGTCCAGTCGGACAATGTAGGGAAGAAGACAAAGATCAGGAGTTGATATACGATGCTGCACGGCATTGCCCAGTTTAATGCTTAGGCTTTGAATATCGCGGATCCGCCACTGTCAACTTCGACTGCAATGAGCTCTTTTGACTTGCTGTTGGCGATAAGATTTATCGTTTATATTAGGTGTGTTCGGTTTTTCTATAGTTTTTGTTTCGCTCTGAATTGTAAGCATTCATATTTGAGTTTTAAGTGCACCATCCACACAGGTATTCAACCATTACAGAGGAGATTGTTTTCAAGTTTCCTTAGCCGTAATAAACAACGCCCCCTGGTCACACACTATACAAATACGTATAAATTAATATCAAAAGAGGTGGCACTTGATTTCCTACTAAACTTCTTTAGTCCAACATTTCTACTTGTTATTGTTGTAGTTATTCTCCGGATCAATACAATCAAACAGAACATATTTTTAAAGCCGTTGAAGGGTAACACCGATATCGTGGAAAGTTAAGCTGCCATCAAATTGGTGTAAGGTTACACTTATTTTTTGCAGTGTATCTTATAATTTGTCCGAAATAATTTCTTTCCTTTCTCTAAATATGGCTTTTATCATAGCAAACAGTGCAGACCCGGATGAAATGACACATCGTGTGGCATTTCATCTGGGTCTTCCCTGTTCGATAAAGTACCCAATTAGGGGTTTCTGATAAACAAAGGATATACAAAGGCTTAGCATCTCTTATATTCGGGTACAAAAGTTGCCAAGTTTTACAACGGATCAAATTCGTTATAGCTTTTATTGTGGAAGGTTGTCACCATTTCTATCAAATGATGAGCGGTTTTAGAGAAGATTCCAACAGTTTCCTTATCTGCCAAAGGTCACGCCCCTGGCTGTCATGTTTTGGGGGACCAAGTTTGTTTTATCTGTTTTGTAGTGGGTCATCGAGGAAATATCCCTGCCAAATTTTATTCAATTCTGACGATTGGTTCCAGTGGGTATGTTAAAATTTCCTATAAATGTTCACTAGGGAAAACGTGTCATATTTTGACGGATTAGGTTTACTTTTGTAAAGGGAACATTCCCGTGAATACTGAGGAGTTGTAATTTCAATCTGTTGACAAAATACTCGATGAACTACAGACATTGACTGATCCCAGTAGCTATCTTTGAGCACTATACTCAGATGAGCTATAACAGATTTGAAATCCAACTTGCAGAACTTTTGTTCTATTCGTGCACATAGAATAATAACCCTTATTCACAGATTATAATTTTCGAGCTCATAGATTATTAAATTGAGCTCTTAGATTTCTATTTCGTTTTAACGGATTAATAATTCGTGTGCACAAATTATTATTCCGTGAGCTCGGAATCTTATTTTGAGTGCACGGAATAATAGTCCGTTTGCACGAATTGTTATTCCGTGCGCATGGATTATTATTCCGTTTGCATGAATTTTTATTCCGTTTGCATGGATTAATATTCCGTTTGCACGAATTATTATTCCGTTTGCATGGATTTTTATTCCGTTTGCATGGATTATTATTCCGTTTGTACTAATTATTATTTCGTTTGCATGGATTATTATTCCGTTTGCATGGAATATTATTCCGTTTGCACGAAATAGTATTCTGTTTGCATGGGTTATTATTCCATTTGCACTAATTATTATTCCGTTTGCATGGATTATTATTCCATTTGCACGGATTATTATTTCGTCTGCACATGTTATTAAATTGTGCACACGTAATATCTATTTCTAAATGAATGTCCTAAACATACCACCGAAGGAAATACTGGTCTGTTTTCTTCAGCAAATAATTACTGAGCCGTGACATGTGAATTTCCAGCAATGTGGCATTTAGACAAGTATATACTCAGACCAGCCTGTGTAGCCTCCTTTTTCAAAATGATGTTCAGTCAGTAGCTAATATTCATAGAATATTACAGCGACTTGCAAAGGCTCTAATCAGAGTGCGCATATGCGCAGGCTGTTCTGAGCCTTTGCTGGTCGCACATACCACATTGTTGGAAATCTCATGTAGTGGCTCTAATATAAGTCCAGATAACCTGCACTGTAAATTATGTGTAGGTTAACACTTAAAAAAGTGGCAGTTGAGCTGCTACTATTTTTAGCTCACCAGAGATGAAGGCTCACGGTGAGCTTATAGTATGTGACTCGAGCCGGCGTCCGTCCGTCCGTGCGTGCGTCCGTCCGTGCGTGCGTCCGTCCGTGCGTGCGTCCATGCGTCAACACTTTCAAACATGAATATCTCTGAAACCAGCTGGCCAATTATAATCAAATTTCATCAAGAGCATATTTGGGCTTGGGGAATTGATTGCATTAGGTTTTGGGTAAGGTCGGATCAGAACTCTGGTTTCCATGGCAACAGATAGCTCCCATAGGGTTATAATGGGGAAAATCTTGTTACCACTCTAGCTCCTTCATTTTTGATTTGTTCTTCTTTATTCTTGCATGTAACAAGGACAACCATACAATCTCGAATGGGTTCGAAATTCGGCAAGATCCGACCAGGGACTCATGAGTTAGCTGCCCTTGAGCGTCTGGAAAAATCCCCATAGACTTACAATGGGAGAAATGTTGTGACCACTCTAGTACCTTTATTTTTGGATGGATCTTCTCCATTCTTGTAGATAACAAGACCAACCATAAAAGCTCGAATGAGTTTGAATTTCGGCAGGATTCCATTACTGACTTCGGAGTTAGCTGCCCTTGAGCGTCAGAAAAATTAATGAATATTGTTGTGACCACTCTAGCTCCTTCATTTTTGATTGGATCCACTTCATTCTTGCAGGCAACAAGTAAACCCATAATTTCTTGGATGGGTTCGAACTTCAGCAGTATCGGACCAGGGACTTATGAGTTACCTGCCCTTGAGCGTTTGGAAAAATCCCCATAGACTTATAATGGGAGAAATGTTGTGACCACTCTAGTGCTTTCAATTTTAAATGAATCTTCCTCATTCTTGCATACAATAAGGACAACTATTTAAGCTATGATGAGTTTGAATTAGGGCAAGATTTCATTACTGACTTCGGAGATAGCTGCCTTTGAGCGTCAGAAAAATAAACAAATAATGTTGTGACCACTGTAGCTCCTTCATTTTTGATTGGATCTTCTTCATTCTTGCAGGCAACAAGTTAACTCATAATATCTCGGATGTGTTTGAAATTCAGCAGGATCGGACCAGGGACTTATGAGTTACCTGCCCTTGAGCGTTTGGAAAAATCCCCATAGACTTATAATGGGAGAAATGTTGTGACCACTCTAGTGCTTTCAAATTTGAATGAATCTTCTTCATTCTTGCATACAATAAGGACAACTATTTAAGCTATGATGAGTTTGAATAAGTGCAAGATTCCATTACTGACTTCGGAGTTAGCTGCCTTTGAGCGTCAGAAAAATAAATGAATAATGTTGTGACCACTGTAGCTTTTTAATTTTTGATTGGATCCACTTCATTCTTGCAGGCAACAAGTGAACCCATTTTATCTTTGATGGGTTCGAAATTCAGCAGTATCCGACCAGGGACTTATGAGTTACCAGCCCTTGAGCGTTTGGAAAAATCCCCATAGACTTATAATGGGAGAAATGTTGTGACCACTCTAGTGCTTTCAATTTTGAATGAATCTTACTCATTCTTGCATAAAATAAGGACAACTACTTAGGCTATGATGAGTTTGAATTAGGGCAGGATTCCATTACTGACTTCGGAGTTAGCTGCCTTTGAGCGTCAGAAAAATAAATGAATAATGTTGTGACCACTGTAGCTTTTTCATTTGAGCCAGTGCATGAGATTTCCAACAATGTGGTATGTGCGACCAGCAAAGCCTCAGACCAGCCTGCGCATACGCGCAGTCTGATTCGAGCCTTTGCTAGTCGTTTGAGTATTCTATGATTGTTAAGCTGCTGATTGAACACTATTTGGAGTTTCTAAGCTTAAAAGGAGGCTACAGAGGCTCGTCTGAGTTTACACTTGTCAAAATGTCAAATTGTTGGAAATCTCATGCCGCGGCTCATTTTTGATTGGATCCACTTCATTCTTGCAGGCAACAAGTAAACCCATAATATCTTGGATGGGTTCAAAATTCGGCAAGATCCGATCAGGGACTTATGAGTTACCTGCCCTTGAGCGTTTGGAAAAATCCCCATAGACTTATAATGGGAGAAATGTTGTGACCACTCTAGTGCTCTCAATTTTTAATGAATCTTCCTCATTCTTGCATACAATAAGGACAACTATTTAAGCTATGATGAGTTTGAATAAGGGCAAGATTCCATTACTGACTTCGGAGTTAGCTGCCTTTGAGCGTCAGAAAATTAAATGAATAATGTTGTGACCACTGTAGCTTTTTCATTTTTGATTGGATCTTCTTCATTCTTGCAGGCAACAAGTTAACCCATGATATCTCGGATGTGTTTGAAATTCAGCAGGATCGGACCAGGGACTTATGAGTTACCTGCCCTTGAGCGTTTGGAAAAATCCCCATAGACTTATAATGGGAGAAATGTTGTGACCACTCTAGTGTTTTCAATTTAAAATGGATCTTCCTCATTCTTGCACACAATAAGGACAACTATTTAAGCTTGGATGAGTTTGAATTTCGACAAGATTCCATTACTGACTTTGGAGTTAGCTGCCCTTGAGGCTCAGAAAAATAAATGAATAATGTTGTGACCACTCTAGCTCATTCATATTTGATTGAATCTTCTTCATTCTTGCAGGCAACAAGTAAACCCATAATATCTTGGATGGGTTCGAAAATCAGCAGTATCCGACCAGGGACTTACGAGTTACCTGCCCTTGAGCGTTTGGAAAAATCCCTATAGACTTTAATGGGAGGAACGTTGTTACCACTCTAGTGCTTTCAATTTTGAATGGATCTTCTTCATTCTTGCATACAATAAGGACAACTATTAAAGCTTGAATGAGTTTGAATTTCGTCAAGATCCCATCACCTATTTTGGAGCATCTTCTTAATCTCCCCTCGACGCTTTAGCGTCCACATTTTTAATTGGATCTTCTTAATTCTTTCATCTTACAAGGACACTCATAAAAGCTTGGATATGTTTGAAAATCTGAATGATCCGACCAAGGACTTATGAGTTAGCTGCCCTTAAGCATCTGGAAAAATCCCCATAGACTAATAATGGGAGAAAAACGCTGTGACCACTCTAGTGCTTTCAATTTTGAATGGATCATATTCATTCTTGCAGATAAGAACAACAACTATAAAAGCTTGGATGAGTTTGAATTCAGTCAAGATCCCATCACCTATTATGGAGTTAGCTGCCCTTGAGCATCTTAAAAATTGATTGATAATGTTGTGACCACTCTAGCGCCTTCATCTTTTTATTGGATCTTCTTCATTCTTTCAAGTAACAAGGACAACCATAAAAGCTTGGATGAGTTAAATTTAAAGTAGAACCAACTTTAGACTGTGGAGTTGAGCATCATAAAAAAATATGCATAGGCTTACAATGGGAGATTTAATGTGACCACTCTAGCACCTTCATTTTTGAATGGATCTTCCTCATTTGTAGGTAACAAGGACTTCCATGAAAGTTTGAATGAGTTTGATTATCCGCCACACCCATCCACCAGCTACAGAGTTAGCTGCCCGTGAGCATCTAAAATATAACTATATAATGTTGTGACCACTCTAGCGCCTTCATTTTTCATTTGATTTTCTTCATCCCTGTAGGTTACCAGGACATACATAAAAAGTATGGATGAGTTTGAATTTCAGTCAGATCCCATAACTGACAACGGAGGTAGCTGCCCTTGAGTATCTGAAAACTACACTTTCACCAGGTTGCCAATGCAATTTTTATTCAGATCGTTTTAATACTTGCAGATAACTAGAACCGGCATAATATCTTATGTTTTTGAATTAATTCCTGGTCACTGTTTCAAGTTCAGAATTATCAGCCTTTGAGCATCGTAAATTATGGTGTCTCCAAACATTATGCTGACTCCATGGTGAGCGATCGTTGCCCATTGGGCTACTTGTTGATATAAACTAACACTTATTTTCAAACCAAAACAATATGAGGTAAAACATTTTCCAGTGATAAATCCTAACATTTCTACCTGTTATTGATGTTGCTGTTATCTGGATCTTTCAATTGAATAAAACACCTTTAAAGCAATTGAAATGTTAAATCAGGATCAGTGACAATTCCGCTGCCACTAAATTTGTGATAAGGTATACTATTATAAGTTATAGTGCAGGATAAATTATTCACTAAGCTCTGTCCCTCATCATTAGACTCGGTCTGTTTTTGATGAAACTGGCCAACTGGATCAGTGGCAATTCTGCTGCCACTAAATTTGTGGAAAGGTATACTATTATAAGTAAGAGTGCAGGATAAATTACTCACTAAGCTCTGTCCCTCATCATAAGACTCAATCTGTTTGATGAAACTGGCCACAGGATCAGTGGCAATTCTGCTGCCACTAAATTTGTGATAGGGTATACTATTATAAGTAATAGTGCATGATAAATTACTCACTAAGCTCTGTCTTTCATCAGCTACTTGGGTGAGCTAATAGTAATAGGCTCTGTCTGTCAGTGCATCATATTAACGGCTCAAATATTGAAATATATTTGTATTACAAGGTTTAGCTCATCTGAGGTGAGGTCATAGTATTAGGCTCTGTCTGTCAGTACGTCATATTATCAGCACAAGTATTGAAATATATTTGTATTACAAGTTTTTAGCTCATCTGAGGTGAAGTAATAGTATTAGGCTCTGTCTGCCAGTGCATCATATTATTGGCACAAGTATTGAAATATATTTGTATTACAAGTTTTAGCTTATCTGAGGTATGGTCATAGTATTAGGCTCTGTCTGTCAGTACGTCATATTAACGGCTCAAGTATTGAAATATATTTGTATTTCAAGTTTTTAGCTCATCTGAGGTGAGCTAATAGTATTAGGCTCTGTCTGTCAGTGCATCATATTATTGGCACAAGTATTGAAATATATTTGTATTACAAGTTTGAGCTTATCTGAGGTGAGGTCATAGTATTAGGCTCTGTCTGTCAGTACGTCATATTAACGGCTCAAGTATTGAAATATATTTGTATTTCAAGTTTTTAGCTCATCTGAGGTGAAGTAATAGTATTAGGCTCTGTCTGTCAGTGCATCATATATTTGGCACAAGTATTGAAATATACTTGTATTTCAACTTTTAGCTCATCTGAAGTGAGATAATAGTATTAGGCTCTGTCAGTACGTCATACTCATTATGTGAATGTTTTATTGTGACAGTCAACGTCCGTCGCACGTCTTCACTGTCTGTACACTTTTTCTATAAATGATATCTCCTTAACTACTCGTTAGATTTTTTTTAAAGAAAGTTAACATAAATGTTCCCCATTAGACTCTCAGTCAAAATTGCGCAAATGAGTTCGCTCTGCTGAACAAAATGGCCACCAACGCTACAATAGAAACATCTTAAACCAGCATCTCCCCCTTAACCACAGGGGGTTAACTCAGTCACAGTGCGGGGTGATTCTTTATGAAAGTTGTCAATGATGCTTCATGAAAGGGTAACAGGTGCTTTATGATTCCCTTAATCAGTATAAGGTAGGTGATGGGGAACTACATCAAACGTAAAATTTTCGAAGCCCGAAAGTATTTTATTTTTATTAATTCATATAATTGAAAAGCTAAAGGTTTTACTCTGTCAGTCTTTGCGATGATGGTTTATGTGTCAGGGATTAATGAGCGGTTTAATTCAGATATTGTTAAAACCTATATCAAAAATCTGAATAGTTATCAAAGTACATATTCCATCAAAGATAGTGTGCATACAACTTCAAGTTCAATCTAAATGTGTTTGAAAAAATCAATTTTCTCCTCATGTAAAACTATAAAGAGCTTATTTTAAATGACTAATATTGACAAGCCAAAAACTGGTGGTAAAGAATCAGTAACATATTTGGGTAACAGGTTCTTTACCTGACCGAATGATGGATAACTGGTTCTTTATGAAAGGGTTCGGATGCTTTATGAAAGAATTTGCAAAGATGTTAATGGTTTTAGAATCAAATATCAAGGCAATTAGATCTATTACTGCAACCCTGACTTATTTATTGATTGAATTAAGACCTAACGGCCCAGTCTGCAATATTTCTGTCATGTTGGGACTCATCCAAGAGACAGGGAGAGACTAAAAGGGCCCTATTCCACCCAAATTTTCCTCAAGTCAAGCAAATCACGCCCTTTCATAACGATTAAGGCTAAGATTTATTTCAATATCATATCAGTGATGCCGATGCTGGGTGCGATCTTATGTCTGCTTGCATAAAAAGCAGATAGGCAACTGATCGAGCTACAGAGTTCAGATTGTTAGCTAAGCATCGCATGTGCATGTCCCGAGGGTGGGGGACAGCGGGTTTGCATCCCACCTGGAAGATCACAAGTTGTTATATGTTTCCTTAGAAACACTGTTATTGACAACCTCGAGAAGAAGTAGGACCCATTGGGTCCAATTGCTTCGGAAGGGAGGCCAGGTCCGCACTGCCCTCTGTGAAAAATCTAAAATTAAGTTTTCAGGACACCCCCACCCAGATAGAATTTTCTGGATCCTCCCATGCATCGTAAACATCCAAACCCTGCTATCAGCATCCAGTACTGTATTATTGTATCCGAGACGTCAATATGTCTTTTTCGAAACTCCCAATAAGAGCATGTGGTGGATTGATGGGGGTGGGGTGGCTCAGCGTATTTTGAAGGGACTTAACATGAATTTTAGTGAGAGTTGAGCCTGAAAGGGCAGAGTAGGAGCATTTGGTTTGTTCGTTTGCTTGTTTTCATTTGCTTGGCTTGATTCTTTTCGTCCGAGTCAACAATCTTTCGGTTTTGTCGTGAAGGGTCTACCTGGGTGGATCCAGTACTAGGCAGCGGGTAAAATGTCTGTTTGCTTTGATATTTTTCATCTTAGTCGGATCGGGAAGATTTCTTATCCTTCTGTTTTATACCAGTTTCGGTGTCTTGCTCTAGGACACAATACAGTGACTCTGACGTCTGTGAGTCTCGAACAAGCAAACCTTCAATTGAGCCACTGTGCCCCACACAGGCATGAAAGATTAAAGCTGCATAATCTGTAACTTTTGATATTTTCATTTTAAAAATAATGTTTCTACTTTTCAAGAACACAGTAAAAATACTAAAATTCGGGTATACATTTTACCTTTATCGTAATAATTAACAAATTATTAGTGCCAAAACAACAGCATTTATGTTAAAGATTAACTGTCTAGAATTATTGGAGGGACGCAAATAATTACAAACAAGAGAAAATACACCTGTTTTTATAAGATAATTCACTTTTTCATGCAGTTTTCAACTGTAGAAATTAGATTTATTGTGACAACATAACTTTATACTACTTTTGCAAATGATTTAAAAAGAAAATATTTTTTTCGAAAAATGTTCATAGTTACAGAGTATGCAGCTTTAAGGCAAACATTGTCCATAATAACTTTAATCTTACAGATATCCAAATTGCTTTGGGGCGTGACAAATCCTATTTTTATTGAACGTATCCTAAAAATAGGGGTGCCAGGTCTTTATTAACATTTCAACACATAAAGTCTACAGCCGCATTGGCTCAGTAGGCTGGGTCATAGGTAAATTGTCATAGTTTTTTGCTGCCAATGAATCTGAAATCAAGCGTTCAAGTCCGGTCGATGGCGTGCATTTTTTTTTTAAATTTCACGAAATAAGAGTGGCTTTTTTCACGAAATAAGTGTGATTTTAAATTATGGCATAGTTTGTTGCTTTCAAGACTTTGGAAGATCATCAAAATGCCTGTTATATGATATAAAGCGAGGATGCTCAAAAAATAGTTGAGAATGTGTACAAGTTCTGCGTGGAGGAGAAGCAGTCGGGTCTCAATATGTAACAAGACGGGCAGCGGCTCTGAATGGAGTGAGCAGAGCCACTGATCAGAGAGTCCTATCCAAGAACAGAACAACATCTAGCAATGCACACAGCTGGTGCAGTACTGATAAACATACCGGGTAGGTGGCAATCGAAAACCCTCTTCACAATCGACGAACGCGGATAAAAATCGCAAGAAACGGTGTTTACGATTGCCAATCGGGCGACAAATGACAATAGAAAACTCTGTTTCTATCGATTTTTTATCTTCGTTCGTCGATATTATTAACGTTTTCGATTGCCGCCTACCCGGCGTGATAAAGAAAGTGTACGGCTTTTGTGTCTGTACGGGTGATAATCCTCACTTAAGTCTTTAATACGGCTACGCTTTAGGCACATCTAAAGTTTTTGCCATTAAAAAGCCAAGCTTCATTGGTTCCTTCATGTGTATGTGAACCTTATCCTTTTTTATGCATTATCTAAGTCACATACCTCGGGGAAAGGGTGCGTGTGATTTAGGGGAGGGGTTACCCTCAAGTACTCTTTCTACAAAGGCTGGGCCCCCCATCCCGCGTCATGACAAAAAGTTCAGGATCCGCCCTTGAATAGCTTTTGATGTAGCACGAAAAGTGATAAAAGCATGCAAACTGGCTCCAAGGCGCTCTGTGCATTTTCTAGTTGAGCTTTAAAAGCTAGGTAGACTTGAAATATTGGATGTAGTTTGTAAAATTGGCAGAAAACAACAAAGATGCGGACAAATCTGCGCCATCTGTCTGCAAAAATGCAAAACCATGTCTTCATTCGGTGAGTGACAATCAAAGGATGACTGGGCTTAGGTCTGATGCAACCTCAAACAGCCAGACAAAAAATGCGTTTGATCATTACACCCAAGTCGGCTGCTGCATATATTTTCTTAGATTATTGACTAATAATTAGCACAGAAGCAAACTGCAACAGTCTGTTCTGGGTCAACATTCTTTCCCTAAGAGGCTTCAAAACATTCAGCATACGACGAAAGCAGACAGCTTTTGTTGTAATTGGCAAAGCAATTCTAAAATCGATGTTCATGCACGTTTGAAGAAAATATTACTAGTCTAATACCATAAACAAAAAATGTTTTGGGCGAGGTACTCCTATTATAGAGCGGACACGATTAAATTGCAAAATCTACAATTTTCCGTTTTAATGGGTCATATATTTTTTTTTTAAAAAAAAGGGAATACAGAGTTAAAGTCCTTGTGTATTACACGTCGTCTTATGTTGATTGATATCTGTTTCATGAAGATATCTTAAACTGTTATTGAGATATAGAGAAGACTCGAAGCATGTTTACGATTGATGGACAGACATCTGGGTTGAACTTGTTACCTTGAACTTGGGAGATGGTGGATGATTGTTGTGCTAATACATTAGATTCCGGGTGTAACAGCTTCTGGCCAGGTTTGAGCCAAAGTTGTGACCTTGACTTTGGGAGTGGGTGGTTAAGTGTTGTATGCGACACACCTTCGTGTATAACCATGTGAAGTTATAATCAAAATATAATGAGATTGGCCTATCCGGGCACGAAACCCATAGTTACACACAGACTTTGGGTCAAAGCTGTGACTAAATTGATATCGATACATATGCGCTTCCGCAAATAACCCTGTCTTTGGTGGTTGTGAACAAGAAAGGCACCTTCGTTAATCGCTTATATCTAGATGTGCTACAAGCGAAAATTTTATTTTCTAGCAAGTCTCTGTAGCTTAGCAGGATGGTTTGAATCTCTTTTTGTCGGAAACACCGAAGACAGGGTTTCTCGCGTCGCTGCCCAATTATAAAGTCTGACGAGATATGTTTTTTTATTGATATTGATGTAGTTTAAATCATTATTCCTCTAAAATACTTCTTCTTTTGCTTTTCTTCTTCTACTATCTCATAGATGTTTGAACAGGCATAAATCAATTTTCTGGACAGCATAAGATAAGATGTGGAATTGTAGCTCTTGTTTGTTTGTTTAATTTGATTCTTTATGTCCCAGTCGACAATCTTTCCGCTATGTCGGGACTGGTCTGCCTGGTTTGAACCAGTATTAAACAAGGATAAATGTGTTTTGCTCAAGGACACAACACAGTAACGCCGGTGAGGCTATAATCCGCAACCCCTCGGTTCTGAGTCAAGCACTCTATCACTGAGCCACAGCACTCCTTTGGAATGGTAGCGGTTGGTATGGACTCACAGGGGCAATATTAGCATCTATGACGGATATCAGTCCAGTGGTACACCTTCATGCTATCGGTAATATTCATATGAAAGTATAATTTTATTGGGTCCCGTACCTCAGTCGGAGGCAAGCCCAGCTGTTTATCAAGGGTTCGTGAGTTCCATTGCTACCCAACCAAAGTCCATTATTTCCTGGAGATTGGTCATCAAAACAGATATATGTTCATTTGCCACCTTCCGCTGATTCAAGAGGGGTTCTTGTCAGTTTCAAGTGAAAGTATGTGCAAAAAGTACTGTTTTATACCCCTATTCCACACAGGGCCCGAATCCCACGAACCGCCACAAATTGACAAATATCTGGATTCGTGGCTGAAACGTACTCAGTTCGCGAAGATCTTAACTGAATCATACAGTCCGTAGTCAGTTCTTGCAATTCGTAGGCCTATTGGGAATTCGGATCAAAAGATTTGAACTGTTCAAAACTTGGCCACGAATTCCCCGATTCGAAAAATTGTGCTTGATTCGTAACAAATTCCTAATTCATTCTTGGACATTGTAACTAAATCGTAATCGATTCAGATGCGTTCGAAGGCATTCGTAGCTACTCTTAAATCATTCGTGGGTATTCGGGAGATTAAAACAAGCTATAAACCAAGGAAGAGATAGTAGACGGACTTTCCCTTAGAGTAACTACCCCGTCACGCGCATACATTCAAGTCAGTCCTGGAAGTGGAAACATATTTGGCAGATTCAGAAGCACAATCAGGATCAGTCAGTCACTCCTGGCTGGTGGTTTTGCTGATGGCGAACTACCATATTTTTCCAAGTCAAAAAGTCAGGGCCAGGGCCTCTCGACATTAACGTAGTTGTTTTCTTCTAGCTATATAAGTAGCTGTTTTAGACACTCAAGTTGCAGGATCAACTCTACAGCTGACAAACGAGGAACCTTCATTTTGGAACTGATACCCCCCACCCGAAGCATGGATGGTCTTTTTTATAACTGTCGTGAGAGGTGAGAGAAAATCTCGCGAATCATCACGAATCGTCTCGGATTTCTGTTATTTCGTGCCCAATTCGTGCTGCATTCGGCGTATTCTCAACTAATTCGTGATCGATTCTTTAACTTATTAATACATGTAGGTTAATGTACATCGTAGTGAATTTGGCACTCAGGCCGAATCCAGCCGAATCCCGCGAATATTTGCAACTGAACTGTTTCTTACCTATTTCGTAACTGAATCGTAGAACATCACGAATAGATTGGGGAAAAAAACAATTCTCCACGAATCCTAACATTTATCGATTCTTGGTGATTCGGGGGATTTGTGGTCTGTGGGGAAATAGGGCATTATCGCTTAGCTAAGCCTGCCCAGTAAAGTGTGGGATGCCCTAACATGACGGGAAAATTGTTGACTTTCCCCTCTTCTACCACCCTCTCATACCTCCCCAGACCTTGTGGATGGGGTCAATATTTCAAAATTCAACTTTTTTCCTAAACAGCACCAACACAAACCAACAAAGACATTTGTACCGGGACAACATGCGCGGATCCAGGAATTTTTTTGTCAGGGGGAGGGAGGGGGTTCAGGCTCCTCTACTAATTTTACAGTTTACAGAGGGCGTCCAATGGTTTTATAACACATTTTCCAGGGGGGGTGGTCCAACTTTTTCCAAGGGGGGGGGGGGTCGAAATGCTAATTTCTATAGAAACCCGTATAACTATAACTTGTGATTTTCCAGGGGGTCCGGACCCCCTATCCCCCTCTGAATCCGCAAATGTACAATGTGGCATTTTGGCACGAATAGGCTAAGATAGCCTGTGCGGCCTCCTTTTAAGCTTAGAAACTCCAAATGCTAACCGGTCAGTAGTTTTTAAGCGACTAGCAAAGGCTCTGATCAGACTGCGCATATGCGCAGGCTGGTCTAAGCCTTCGGAGCTCGCACATACCACATTGTTGGGAATCTCATATTTCGGCCCATTTATTGGTGCAAAAATGCATTACGGCTGTATATCAGGACGAAATTGCATTTGTCTGATAAAGAACCTGTCACTTCTTTCATAAAGAATACGTAACAACTTTCTAAAAGAACCTGTAACCCGAATTTCAGGCTCATAAAGCATTTGTAACCTTTCATAAAGAACCATTAACTTCGAGCATTTTTGAAAATGGCTAAAACGTATATTTAAGGAAGAATTTAAGCTTCAGATACGAAATTTATAATATAATGGTTCGTTTCCAAGCATGTTTTGCTCGATAAAACTATGAAATATACACATATGGCATTTGTTGCAACTTAGCATCTCTGTTGTAATTGGTGAATTGTTGGACAGCTAAACTGTATGATAAATGCATAGACTATCATAGAACATGCTGCTTATATGTCTTTTAACAAAATTTGACTCTAAAACTGTCTAATATTGCCATTTTCACCCCGTATCTGGCATGAGCATCGCATTTTGTCAAGAATCATTAACCCAAAGTAAAGAATCTGTAACCCTTTTCATAAAGCATCATTGACAACTTTCATAAAGAATCACCCTGCACTGTGACTGAGTTAACCCCCTGTGTTAACGGCTGATCAGAATTGATATAATTTCACACAAATGTTCCCCATAATATTCTGTAACATATATTCATATTCGTATGACCAACATAACTAAATATATAACTTAAGTTATCTTTTTTACGGTGCAAACCCGTCGATGCCATGACACCTCTTCCATTGTAAGACGTACCAGCTGACCACTTTAGAACCCCATGCTTTCCAAAGGACCGTTTCCAAAGCATGTTAAGGCACATGCGTAAAATTGCTCTTTAAACTTGCATATGTAACTAGCCATATAGAAGTTAGGCGTCTTAAGTTGGATCCAACACTTTATCTGTTTCCACACTTTGTGTTTGCGAGCAGAATAGACTCTGGCGAGACTGTGCATATGCACAGGCTCGTCTGAGCTACAGCTGCTCGCCTATATAATACATTCCAAAATCTCATATATTGGCTCATTTGTTTTTCAATTTTTAGGCTCTTGTCTTTCTTTATTCATATATTGTGGAATACCAAATATGGACATGAAACATTGGCAAATGTTTGTTTTATGAACTTCATTCTGTAATTTCAGAGGCACTCATACAGAAACATGGACTCAATTGATGGTGCTAAAGGAGGTCACGTTTCTTCGGAAGAAAGTTTTACCATAGCATGTGACCCATGTGAATATGACCATATCTCAAAGAAAGCTGCATCCTACTGCCAGGAATGCGCAGAATATTTATGTGAGTCGTGTAAAACTTCACATGGGAAACTGAAATTGACACGTTCGCATAAACTGCTATCTGGAGAATTAATGCCACCAAAGCGATCAGAGGGAGAAATGGCGGTTTTAGATACAGTTCTATGTTCCTGTATGCAAAACAAGGTATCTGTATATTGTAAAGAACATTGTAGCCTTGTTTGTGTAAACTGTAATGCTCTTCACCATAGAAGATGTAAAACTAGCGATATTGCAGATGAAAGCAATGATTTTGATGTTGATAGTACAGAGGAAACTATTGGCAACTTGAACGAGTTGAATGAAACAATAACAGCACTACAGGAGAGTAGAGAAAAGGACTTGAACATTCTTTCTTTGGAGGCCAAAGACTGTCAAGACAGAGCAAAACAATTTCGAGAAGAGCTTAGCAGAAATCTCGAAAGAATGGAAGCTAAAACACTTTCAGACATAAATGTCTTTAAAACTCAAGAAACGAAGACTATAACCCAACAAATAGATACATGTAAAGCCGCACAGAATAGCTTAGATACGTACAGTAGGAAACTTCAGTTGGCAAAAGAACAACACGAAAAGCAAGGTATACTTATGTATAATATACAACTATCACAAGCAGTGAAATCTTTTACAACAATAACAGAAGAAATCACCAAAGAAGTATACCAGCCTCATATTTCTTTTGAATGTAATCAAGCGATAAATATTGCTGCTGATCAAGATCTAGGAACGGTTAGATGCAATACATCTAGAATACCACAGCAGAAAGGCTTTGATGAAATGTCTGTAACAGCAGGAAACAAAATTAATGTCAAATTACAATCTGATGCCAAAAATGCGTACATTTCTGGATCTACTTTCCTTCCATCAGGGGAACTGGTTCTTTGTGATTGCAATAATAACAAATTAAAGCTTCTAGATAAAAGCTTGCAAATGAAGGAAAGTATTGACGTGCCTGGTGGTCCTTGGGATGTTGCTCCAGTAAATCAACAACAAGTGATAGTAACTTTCCCGTTTAAAAAGTACTTACAGTTCATTCAAGTGACGCCTCCACTTGCTTTAGGTCATAAGGTTGATTTGGGGATGGAAGTCAGGGGTGCGACTGTTGTGCATAGAAGAATATATATATCGATCGTAGACTCAAGAGGAAGCAAGATCGTAGTTTATGACCTTAGTGGGAATAAAAAACATACACTCGGTCCGTATGATTGCAAGGATGGTAAATTACTGTTCCAAAAGCCCTATAACATCGACGTGTCGAATGATGAAACAATATTTGTGTCTGATGAAATATCAAATACACCAACTGTAAATTGTCTTGAGAGAAATGGAAACTTTCTATACACTGTATCTTTTCCTTCGTTTAAGCAATGCTTTGGTATAAAAGTGGATGAAAACACAAATTTGCTAGTGTGCGACTGGAAAAGTCAAAGAGTATTTTTGATAACAAAAGATGGCAAAGAAGTCCGCGAGTTCTTGGCGGAAAAAGATGGTATTTATCAGCCATACACAACCAGCTTCCGTCGTAGTGATGGAACTCTTGTGGTAACTTGCAGAGACCGTAACGACATACTGGTGTTCACATTGAAATAAGCAATAAGGCCAGCTCAATAGATGTTGATACTGATTGCATCGGTGACAAGCATACGCATATGTGCCTACACAAAGTATGGACGTTGAGGAAATTTAAGACCAAATCTGAGAGCACTATACCCGCAGGATATGAATAAGTTTAAGGGAGGCTTAAGCGTATATGGGATAAGCATCAACAGCTTGTGCATTGGCTCATATGGATTAGTCCTTGTGGTAATGGTACTAATCACCTGTGGGCGAAATCATTTCTAAAAGGTGTACAACCGCACGAAAAGTAAAAAATGTGAAACCTGTGCAATTTTGCACATTTCATATTTGGTACTTTTAGTGAGTGCGATAGTAAAGAGTACGTGCTCGATAAGAGTAGAGTTACGTAGTTGGTCACATTATGGTAATTTTTTCACCTGATTGGACAAATATAAGATTTTCTTTCATACTTCTAACTGTAAATCTGTTTCGTCACCCTACTCTTATCGAGCATGGACTATACAGTTATTTCATGCCTGTTTGTAGTATAGTAAAAACTATAACCCCGAGGTGCCGTTGACGACCTGATGCACTACTGAAAGGCCGCGTGCAATAACTAGTGCATCAGGTCGTCCATGGCACCGAGGGGTAATTGTTTGACTATACTACAAACAGGCATGAAATAACTGTTTTATTACTCAACGCATATGATGAAATACTTAGCAGCGTTCCTTGAATGGATTTGCTGTAGACGATGCGATTTCATTGCAAAACAGAAAATTTCACCAAATCTGCTCAATTTTGGTCTCAAAATGTTCCGCTCATTCTAACTAAGAAACCAAGTACCCAAACTTTATGTTTCTGACCATTAACCACGGAGTTGTTGGAGTTTAAAGTTTCTAAACCATGCCTCATTATCACCATTATTGCATAACGTCTCCTACTTAAACAAACCGTACATGCATCGTTGTCGTGCATGTTGATAAGCGCCTGTGTGTTTTAACAGGGAAGAGGGAAACCAGCCCATGGTATAGTGCCAGTCAATTGTCGAAAATATTGACTGGTCAATAGTTCAGTGACACATATGACATAGCAAAAAATAGACAATTACTCCGTATGTAGACCGTTGGGTAATAATATACAATTATTGACTATTGAGGCATTGGACATGATGTGATATCGACCTGAGAGTACCAATATTGACCGAGGCGGAGCCGAGGTCAATATTGGTATTCTCAGGTCGATATCACATCATGTCCAATGCCTCAATTGTCAACAATTGTTTTATTATATAATTTCTCTAAGCAAAAAAAGCAACAACAACAACAAAAAAATCTCTTAGACAGTCTTGAATTTCTTTTTTTACATGATGACTAATTGATTTCATTCAGTTAAAAGAGGAAAGAATGCATATTTTATTTGTAATTACAACTATAGACAGAGAAGATCCAGATTAAATGCCGCATAATGTGGCATTTCATCAGGGTCTACACTTTTTGTTATGACAAAAATGATCTTCAGGGAAAAAAACTGCAATTTTGTTTAAAAATTAAAACCTGTGACCCCTTGAATTATACAATGGACCATTCCAAGTTTATTGCATCAATCCAGAAGGAAGAATTCATTAGTTAATTTAAGAGTTCTAATAACTATATTCAACAGCAAAGTCTAAATTACATGTATATGATGAAACACCAAATCTTGTGAATTTCATGCTGCTGTCACTCACTGAATTGTAATTACAGCAAATCATGCAAGTTTCATGCTGAAAGCACACCTGTTATGAAAAGTTTCTATGAAGTCTATTTTTAGTAACTAATATTGAATGGGAAAAACCAGCAGCCCAGTAGATATGTAGTTTTATGGACTCGAGTGGATAGGCATCTGGGCCAATCAAAAGATGTCTATTTATAGGTTATATAATAATTAGAGTTATCCTTTTACAAACATTTTAAGAAAGTAATTATATATAAGTGCCCACCAATTAATTCCAAAATATATGATATTCCCCTTCTATAAAATGTATTCTGAAAGTGTGTCATTACGATGCGCCAAGGAGAATTACTTTATTAACCTGCTAAAACCTAAATTAAATAGATTACCTTAATCCGTGCCATCAAAATATGCTTTACTAGGTAATTTCCAAGTAGATAAATATGAGCGGGCCATCATCGGCCCGCCATCGAAAAACGGGCCGCTATCGGCCCACTATCAAAAACCGGCAATCAGCGGCCCGCCACCGAAAAACGGGCCACTATCGGCCCACCAGCAAAATGCCATATCGATTGCATTTGGCTGGCGGGCCAATAGTGGCCCGAGATTGAGTGCTGGATGAGTTATTAATGGCATTCTTAATTACGTTACTTACACAAAGAAACTTGTGCCTTTTTGGATAAGGCGGTATTGTTATTATATTATGATAATCGGCCCGTCATCGAAAAACGGGCCGATATCGGCCTACTATCGAAAAACGGGCCATCAGCGGCCCGCCACCGAAAAACGGGCCACTATCGGCCCACCAGCAAAATGCCATTTCAATTGCATTTTGCTGGCGGGCCAATAGTGGCCCGAGATTGAGTGCTGGATGAGTTATTAATGGCATTATAAATTACGTTACTTACACAAAGAAACTTGTGCCTTTATGGAAAAGGCGGTATTGTTATTATATTATATTGTATTGTATTGTACTATTTATGGCGATGCAAACGGAACGTTACATTGCATTTTGGGAACGTTACGTTGCAATATGGGGACGTAGCGTTGCATTATGGGAAAGTAACGTTACTAACGTCGTTTCTATATTAAACTCCTGATGATCTGTATAACAGTGAATAAAACATGATTAAGTCCGATTACACAATTTTTTAAACATAATTTTCTATTCCTCTACCGGTTTCACTGTTATACAGATCATCAGGAGTTTAATATGACGTTGCATAGAAACGACGTTAGTAACGTGACTTTCCCATAATGCAACGCTACGTTCCCATATTGCAACGTAACGTTCCCATGATGCAATGTAACGTTCCGTTTGCAACGCCATAAATAGTACAATACAATACAATATAATATAATAACAATACCGCCTTTTCCATAAAGGCACAAGTTTCTTTGCGTAAGTTACGTAATTTAGGATGCTATTAATAACTCATCCAGCACTCAATCTCGGGCCGGTATTGGCCCGCCAGCAAAATGCAATTGAAATGGCATTTTGCTGGTGGGCCGATAGTGGCCCGTTTTTCGATAGTAGGCCGATATCGGCCCGTTTTTCGATGGCGGGCCGATTATTATAATATAATAACAATACCGCCTTATCCAAAATGGCACAAGTTTCTTTGTGTAAGTAACGTAATTAAGAATGCCATTAATAACTCATCCAGCACTCAATCTCGAGCCACTATTGGCCCGCCAGCCAAATGCAATCGATATGGCATTTTGCTGGTGGGCCGATAGTGGCCCGTTTTTCGGTGGCGGGCCGCTGATTGCCCGTTTTTCGATAGTGGGCCGATAGCGGCCCGTTTTTCGATGGCGGGCCGATGATGGCCCGCTCATATTTATCTACTTGGAAATTACCTAGTAAAGCATATTTTGATGACACGGATTAAGGTAATCTATTTAATTTAGGTTTTAGCAGGTTAATGAAGTAATTCTCCTTGGCGCATCGAAATGACACACTTTCAGAATACATTTTATAGAAGGGGAATATCAGTGAACGTAAAGTTAGCCGCCGGTTGCCGGTTGCCGGTTGCCTATTCAATCGGCAACCGGCAACAAGTTGCCTGTTGCCGATTCAAAATAAAAACGCACTGCTCCACAATGCTCATAGCCATTTAAAATGCAAGAAGCCAGTTTATTTGACGATTTGAGAACAAAATCCGAATCGGCAACTGCCAACTCAGTTGCCTGTTGCCGATTCAAATGCTCATTCTAAATTAATTTTGAACTGTTCAAATATGCTCATGGTTTATTCAAAAAAGTTTGCACTGCTCCACAATGCTCATAGCCATTTAAAATGCATATAGCCAATTTATTTGACGATTTGAGAACAAAATCCGAATGGGCAACTGGCAACTCTGCTGCCTGATGCCGATTCAAATGCTCATTCTAAATAGAGTTTGTACTGTTCAAGTATGCTCATGGTTGATTCAAAATGTTTGCACTGCTCCACAATGCTCATAGCCATTTTTTGCCAGTAGCCAATTTATTTGACGATTTGAGAACAAAATCCGAATCGGCAACTGGCAACTCAGTTGCCTGTTGCCGATTCAAATGCTCATTCTAAATTAAGTTTAAACTGTTCAAATATGCTCATGGTTGATTCAAAAAAGTTTGCACTGTTCCACAATGCTCATAGCCATTTAAAATGATAGTAGCCAATTTATTTGACGATTTGAGAACAAAATCCGAATCGGAAACTGGCAACTCAGTTGCCTGTTGCTGGTTGAAATGCTCATTTTAAATAAAGTTTGTACTGTTCAAGTATGCTCATGGTTGATTCAAAATGTTTGCACTGCTGCTCCACAATGCTCATAGCCATTTAAAATGCCAGTAGCCAATTTATTTGACGATTTGAGAACAAAATCCGAATCGGCAACTGGCAACTCAGTTGCCTGTTGCCGATTCAAATGCTCATTCTAAATAAAGTTTGTACTGTTCAAGTATACTCAAGGTTGATTCAAAATGTTTGCACTGCACCATAATACTCATAGCCATTTAAAATGGCAGTAGCCAATTTATTTGACGATTTGAGAACAAAATTTGAATCAGCAACTGGCATCTCAGTTGCCTGTTGCCGATTCAAATGCTCATTCTAAATAAAGTTTGTACTGTTAAAATATGCTCATGGTTGATTCAAAAAAAGTATGCACTGCTCAACAATGCTCATAGCCATTTAAAATGCCTGTAGTCAATTTATTTGACGATTTGAGAACAAAATCCGAATCGACAACTGGCAACTCACTTGCCTGTTGCCGATTCAAATGCTCATTCTAAAAAAAGTTTGTACTTTTCAAATATGCTAATGGTTGATTCAAAATATATGCACTTCTCCACAATGCTCATAGCCATTTAAAATGCCAGTATCCTATTTATTTGACGATTTAAAAACGAAATCCGAATCGGCAACTGGCAACTGAGTTGCCAGTGGCCGATTCAAAGGCTAATTCTAAAAAAGTTCGTACTGTTCAAGTATGCTCATGATTGATTCAAAATGTTTGCACTGCTCCACAATGCTTATAGCCATTTAAAATGCCAGTAGCCAATTTATTTGACGATTTGAGAACAAAATCAGATTCGGCAACTGGTAACTAAGATGCCTGTTGCCGATTCAAATGCTCATTCTAAATAAAGTTTGTACTGTTCAAATATGCTCATGGTTGATTCAAAAAAAGTTTAAACTGCTCCACAATGCTCAAAGCCATATAAAATGCCAGTAGCCAATTTTTTTGACGATTTGAGAACAAAATCCTAATCGGCAACTGGCAACTGAGTTGCCTGTTGCCGATTCAAATGCTCATTCTAAATAAAGTTTGTACTGCTCAAGTATGCTCATGGTTGATTCAAAATGTTTGCACTGCTCCATAATGCTCATAGCCATTTAAAATGCCAGTAGCCAATTTATTTGACGATTTGAGAACAAAATCCGAATCAGCAACTGGCATCTTAGTTGCCTGTTGCCGATTCAAATGCTCATTCTAAATAAAGTTTGTACTGTTCAAGTATGCTCATGATTGATTCAAAATGTTTGCACTGCTCCATAATGCTCATAGCCATTTAAAATGCCAGTAGCCCATTTATTTGACGATTTGAAAACAAAATCCGAATCGGCAACTGGCAACTTAATTGCCTGTTGCCGATTCAAACGCTCATTCTAAATAAAGTTTGTACTGTCCAAGTATGCTCATGGTTGATTCAAAAAGGTGCACTGCTCCATGATGCTCATAGCCATTTAAAATGCCAGTAGCCAACTTATTTGACAATTTGAAAACCAAATTCGAATCAGCAACTGGCATCTCAGTTGCCTGTTGCCGATTCAAATGCTCATTCTAAATAAAGTTTGTACTGTTCAAGTATGCTCATGATTGATTCAAAATGTTTGCACTGCTCCATAATGCTCATAGCCATTTAAAATGCCAGTAGCCAACTTATTTGACAATTTGAAAACCAAATTCGAATCAGCAACTGGCATCTCAGTTGCCTGTTGCCGATTCAAATGCTCATTCTAAATAAAGTTTGTACTGTCCATGTATGCTCATGGTTGATTAAAAAGGTATATACTGCTCTACAATGCTCATATCCATTTAAAATGCCTGTAGTCAATTTATTTGACGATTTGAGAACAAAATCCGAATCGGCAACTGGCAACTCAATTGCCTGTTGCCTATTCAAATGCTCATTTTAAATAAAGTTTTTACTGTTCAAATATGCTCATGGTTGTTTCAAAATATTTGCACTGCTACTCAATCCTCATAGCCATTTAAAATGCCAGTAACAAATTTATTTGACGATTTGAAAACGAAATCCGAATCGGCAACTGGCAACTGAGTTGCCTGGTGCCGATTCAAATGCTCATTCTAAAAACATTTGTACTGTTCAAGTATGCTCATAATTGATTCAAAATGTTTGCACTGCTCCACAATGCTCATAGCCATTTAAAATGCCAGTAGCCAATTTATTTGACTATTTGAGAACAAAATCCGAATCTGAATCGGCAACTGGCAACTCAGTTGCAAGTTGCCGATTCGGATTTCGTTTTCCACTCGTCAAATAAATTGGTTACTGGCATTTTAAATGGCTATGAGCATTTCGGAGCAGTGCAAACTTTTTTGAATCAGCCATGAGCATATTTGAACAGTACAAACTTTATACAGAATGAGCCTTTGAATCATCAACAGGCAACTGAGTTGCCAGTTGCCGATTCGGATTTAGTTCTCAACTCGTCAAATAAATTGGCTACTGGCATTTTAAATGGCTATGAGCAATGAGGAGCAGTGCAAACATTTTGAATAAATCATGAGCATACTTGAACAGAACAAACTTTATTAAGAATAAGCATTTGAATCAGCAACAGGCAACTGAGTTGCCAGTTGCCGATTCGGATTTTGTTCTCAAATCGTCAAATAAATTGGCTACTGACATTTTAAATGGCTATGAGCATTGTAGAACAGTGCAAACTTTTTTGAAGCAACCAGGAGTATATTTGAGCAGTACAAACTATATTTAGAATGAGCATTTGAATCGGCAACAGGCAACTGAGTTGCCAGTTGCCGATTCGGATTTTGTTCTCAAATCGTCAAATAAATTGGCTACTGGCATTATAAATGGCTATGAGCATTTCGGAGCAGTGCAAACTTTTTTGAATCAACCATGAGCATATTTGAACAGTACAAACTTTATACAGAATGAGCATTCGAATCAGCAACAGGCAACTGAGTTGCCAGTTGCCGATTCGGATTTGGTTCTAAAATCGTCAAATAAATTGGCTCCTGGCATTTTAAATGGCCATGAGCATTGTGGAGCAGTGCAAACATTTTGAATAAATCATGAGCATACTTGAACAGTACAAACTATATTTAGAATGAGCATTTGAATCGGCAACAGGCAATTGATTTCAAATAGTCAACTAAATTGGCTACTGCCATTTTAAATGGCTATGAGCATTGTGGAGCATTGCAAACTTTTTGAATCAACCTTGAGTATACTTGAACAGTACAAACTTTATTTAGAATGAGAATTTGAATCGGCAACAGGCAACTGAGTTGCCAGTTGCCTATTCGGATTTTGTTTTCAAATAGTCAACTAAATTGGCTACTGGCATTTTAAATGGCTATGATCATTGTGGAGCATTGCAAACTTTTTTGAATCAACCATGAGCATACTTGAACAGTACAAACTTTATTTAGAATGAGCATTTGAATCGGCAACAGACAACTGAGTTGCCAGTTGCCGATTCGGATTTTGTTCTCAAATCGTCAAGTAAAGTGGCTACTGGCATTTTAAATGTCTATGAGCAATGTGGAGCATTGCAAACATTTTGAATCTACCATGATCTTACTTGAATAGTACAAACTTTATTTAAAATGAGCATTTGAATTGGCAACAGGCAGCTGAGTTGCCAGTTGCCGATTCGGATTTTGTTCTCAAATCGTCAAATAAATTGGCTACTGGCATTTTAAATGGCTATGAGTATTGTGGAGCAGTGCAAACTTTTTTGAATCAACCATGAGCAGATTTTGAACAGTACAAACATTATTTAGAATGAGCATTTGAATCTGCAACAGGCGACTCAGTTGCTAGTTGCTGATTCGGATTTTGTTCTCAAATCGTCAAATAAATTGGCTACTGACATTTTAAATGGCTATGAGCATAGTGGAGCAGTGCAAACAGTTTGAATCAACCACGAGCATACTTGAACTGTACGAACTTGATTTAGAACTGAGTTGCCTGTTGCCGATTCAGATTTTGGTTTTGGAATCGGCAACTGAATCGGCAACTACAATCTGAATTGGCAACTGTTGCCAATATGTCTACCAGCATCCTTGAAACAAAGCTAAACAATAATAACGTTTTTTTTCGAATTGGAATTCGAACTTGTTTTTTATTAATCGGCAACTGAATCGCCATTGCAATCTGGATTGGCAACTATTTCCAAAACATGGCTACTATCATTTTTTAAACAAAGCTAGCGCTTGTTTCGTTTCGCTACCTGGTGCATAGATAGTGACTATCTGCACCCTAAAATTAATAATCAATAATATCTACCTTTTCGAATCGGCAACCGGCAACTAGTTGCTGGTTGCCGGTTCGGACTTTTGTTTTTGAATCGGCAACTGAATCGGCAACTACAGTCTGAATCGACAACTGTTGCCAAAATATAGCTACCAGCATTCTTGAAACAAAGCTAGCGCTTGGTTCGTTTTGGTACCTGATGCATAAATGACTATCTGCACCCTAGAAACAATAATAAATGTTTTTCGAATCGGCAACCGGCTAGTTGCCGGTTGCTGATTCGGACTTGTGTTTTTGAATCGGCAACTGAATCGGCAGTTGGTATCTGAATCGTTATCTGGGGATAGAGAAGGGTTTGGTCCGATAAGGAAAGGTGCGGGGTTATATTTGGTAACATAGGGGTAATGTATGTTTTGGTTCGGGTAAGGGTGAGGTATTCTATTTGTAATGGCAATAGGAAACTGTAGGCAAGGGGTAGAGTTTGAGACTGACTTTCTATGAAAGTCAGCCTAAAAATCCTGAACTCGCGTTTAATCCTATGAAAGTCAGCCTCAAAATCCTGAACTCGCGTATAATCCTATGAAAGTCAGCCTCAATATCCTGAACTTGCGTATAATCATATGAAAGTCAGCCTCAAAATCCTGATCTCGCGTATAATCCTGAAAACTTTCACTCAGAATGCCATGTAACTTAAGTTAACTCTTTGCATGCTGGGTATAAATGGTGTAGTCGACAGCCAATAGCTCTTACAAGCTGTTCCTGTAGGGTAATGTTGCATGCATTTTTGTCTCAGACTCTCAGCAGAATTTTTTTTCAAACACTACCAGTAGCTGCTTACCAAAAAGGCCTAGACCAACTCAGTCTACTTCTTACCAAAGTATTCTCTGTATGCTATTCAAACGAGAATTTTATGAATTGCACAAAATTTCAGCGTACAATTGTAAATATTTTCTTACCCCCAGTTTTTAGCATACGTTTTGGATGCTCAAAAGAACCGTCTCTTTGAGACGGTTCTTTTGAGTACCCACAACATATGTCGGTACGAAAAGTATAGGTGGGGGATCGGGTGGGGTAGGATGTGTTGGTTCTGATAGGAGTAAGGTATTGTACATGTAATTGCAATAGGAAACTGCAGGTAACGGGTAGAGAAGGGTTTGGGCACGATAAGGTTAGGCGTGGTATTAGGTAGGATATGGGTAACGTATGTGTTGGTTCGGATAGGGGTAAGATCTTGTATGTGTAGGAGTTGCCGTATCAGACTTGTTTAAAAAAATAGTTTTGAATCGGCAACCGGCAACTAGTTGCCAGTTGCCGATTGGGGCTTAAAATTGAATCGGCAACTGGCAACTAGTTGCCGGTTGTCGATTCGAATCGGCAACCGGCAACCGGCGGCTAACTTTATGTACGTGGAATGTCATATATTTTGGAATTAATTGGTGGGCACATATATCTATGTTTCCACTGACGTAAAGCATTCTTGTCTTGGGGTCTCTAATTTGTTGGTTGTGAACTGTGACTCGTTTTCTTAGAAAGTCTCCAGTTTGGCCTATGTATTCTTCGCCACAGCTTCCGCATTTTATGACATACAAAACATTCTTAACTAGTAGAGCAGACGACTGGCCAAAAGTCCTCTCCTTAAGGACTTTACTGGTCAGATCGGTGCAACATCTAGTGACATATACCAAAATGTTTGTTTGTATGTCCAGCTTCAGAATCCGGTTGATGACATCGTCGCTGATGAGTACTAACAGAGTTACGGCCCTTGAACCGTACATACCCATAATAACAGATTATTAGAATTTTGCATACAGTTGGCAGATAGCATTGCATTTATTTCTAATAAGCATACATAATTGAAATATTTTTATGATTTATATGGTATTGGATCAGAAAATAACATTGAAATATAGTTTCAACATGTACGATACCTAAAGGTGTGTTTGTCCGTGTGTCTTTTTGTAAATAGTGTCAATGTAAAAGGGCAATGCTAATATTTCATAAACACAATTTTTAACCATAACTTAGTTCAAAATGCAAGTTTCATCTTTTTTTTTTCATCAAGGTAAGCAACAGCATACACTTGTTTTAGGTCAAGCTTCAAATCAAGTTGTGACCTTTCTCAAGGTCAAAGGTCAAGGTCAAATAGGCATACCCCCCAAATCACAAAAATGCGTATTTTATGTATCTGTTTATTAGTAAAAGTATAGTTTGTGCCTGTTTGAAGCTTAACTTATAAGTACTAGTCTTACATACTTAAATTCAACATATTCTTTGCCACCAAAGGGGAATAAATACCCCCCAATCAAGCGAGGCGTGAGCTATTCCGTAACGGCCTCAGTTTGAATCACGTCAAGATGATAACCGCTTTATACTACCACATACAACTGGCCAGAATTCCTCTCCTTATGAACTTTGCTGGTAAGATTGTGCTAACATCAAGCGTCATATATACCAAACTATTTGTCTGTATGTACGACTTCAGAATCCAGTTAATGGCATCGTCGAAGATGAGTACTTACACAGTTAAGGCCATTGAACCGTACACACACGTTAAATAGGATTATGCATATGCTGTATACAGTTGGTCTAGAGCATTGCATTTATTCATAAGGACACGTTAATACAATATTGTTATGACTTGTTTGGTATTGGTTGGAAAACAACATTTAAAATAAATTATCAATACCAATGATACATGTACCAAAAGCTGTGTTTGTCCGTGTGTCTGTTTGCAAATAGTTTCAATGCAAAAGGAAAAAAGCAAACTTTTCATAAAAAAATCTTTATATATATTGAAATAGTTCAATTGCCATATTCGTCAATTTTGTTTCATCAAAATAAGTAATAGTCTACACTCTTTGTATGTCAGAGTTAAAATTTGTGTTATGACCTATTTAAATGTCAAGGGTCAAGGTCAAATAGACATATTTAAAATCTCAATATTTAATATATTTTATTAGCCCACCTGAGTCATAAGCTCAAAGTGAGTTATTGTGATCGTTGGATGTCTGTTGTCCGTCGTGCGTCATCAACAATTGCTTCAGACGATATCTCATCCTAAAATAATGGCTTGAATTTAATAAAATTTGGCTGACAGGAATAGTCCTTATATGGCCCTCTCAAATAATTGATGAAATAGTATGTCACAGGATGCTATTTCATCTAGATCACATGGGTAAAAATAGATTTTCGAAAACTTTAAAAATCTTCTTGTCTGAAACCACAAGACTGATAGCCTTGATATTTTGTGTAGGATTATCTAGTAGATATTTATCTTTTTTGTTCAAATTTATGCCCATGGGGTCACAAATTGTCCCGCCTTTGGGTTCACATGTTTCACATAGGCTGTGGGTCGGTCTGCAGAGTGTGAGTGTAGTATTTCCTGACCATACTCACTTGCTTTTTTTACAATGGGAAACATAAAAAAATATTGTCTGAAACCATTTGAACCTTGATATCAAATATGTAGCATCATCTAGTAGACCTCTACTAATTTTGTTAAAATTATGGTCCTATGGCCAATTGTGGCCCGCTCCAGATTCACATGTTTTCCATAGGTTTATATAAGGTACACATAGCAAATACTCTTGTCTGGAACCACTTGGCATACAGCCTTGATAATTGGTATTTGTATCATCTAGTAGACCCCTCCACCAGGTCTGTTAAAATTATGCCCATTTTGCCAAAATGGACCCATCCTGGGGGCCACGTGTTTTACATAGGCTTTGATAGGGAAAGCATAAAACAATTTTTACAGAGTTATAGCGTCACCTAGTGCTACTTTACCAAGTTTGTTCAAATTATGGCCCTTGGTTTTATATAGTTTTTACAGCAAATATGAAAAAAATATTGTCTGATACCACGTGGCCCAACGCCATTATATTTAGTATGTAGCATAACAAAGTATACATCCACTGAGTCTGTTCAAATAATGGCCGTGCAGACAAAAACAAGCCACGAAGGCTATATAGGTTTATTTAAATAAAGCACAAAACCCTTCTTGTTTGACCCGCAAGGCATGGAGCTGCCAAGTTTATTCAAAAATGGCTCCACCCATGGGTATCACATGTTTTACATTGGCTTGTATAGTTAAAACATAAAAAATCTTCTCTGGAAACACTTAAGTTCTAGAACAATGTAGTATCGTCCAGTGGTTCTCTTTTATTATGCTTTATTGTTGTCACCTTTTTGGAATACAAACGCGAGTAGCATCAAAGTACTGTGAGGTTTCCATTATATAAACGCTGTCATTAGAGAAACATCATACATACTGTATATGCTAAATTTTCTGAGAACTGGACAGGTTAAACATAATTTTGATTAGACTGTCATCACTACCAATGACTTCAGATTCAACACATACAATATTTTGTCTACATCTTGGTGTGTTATAATCTAGATTTGATAGAAAAAATGTCAACGGTTTGCAGGCCCTGTTTATTTGGTGTATTTTAGAAACATGTTCTTGGAAAAATATGATTAATTTATAACTTCAATTGCAATAAGGTAATTGAAAGTGGTATGAAATTAAAGTACATTCATTTCTGAGTAAGAAAGACTAAAAACAGCTCATTGTTAATTTATAGAGCGGACTTTTGACGAGAAAATGTGAGTTAGTAAGGTTATTATTTGAGGTTAATGAAATAATCTGTAGGTTACAGTATGTCTTGCAGGGTCGTCCTGAAAAGGATGTTTAGCAAATTAATTTGGTTTATCTAAAGTGTTAAGGTACCTAAAACTAACAAGATACAAAAAAGCATTAGTTTTTCAAAGCATAGACGAAAATCTGAGCAAAGCAGGAAAATGATACATAATATCTGTATATAGAAAACTTAAAAGCTACATACTGTTTAGATTTAGAATAGTCATCATTTCTGATGAAATATGAAGCCATTAAGATTGTCAGTATATTCGTACCTCATCCACTTTGTCAATGATCATTTACTCTAATTTGATGAAAGAATAAAATGCAGATACACATTTATGTTGGGTGATACAGGAAGACAAATGCAAACGTCATCAAATTAAATAAAATGTAGGCAATTTCAATATTTTACCAATATTTTGGGACCATTGATTCATTTATTTATAAGGCCTATTATATTGATATTAATCTTGAAACGACGCAAACTCAAGGGCAATAATGCATGTTCCATGCAGTATTTTATATCGCTAAAGCAATACAAAAGATGATGTAAAGATGTGTAAAACCAAATGTCTCGTATATTTTATTGCAATCAGATTCTCAGTAAGCAAGTTATTGGAGGAAATTTCGATTATAGATCCATTTTCTATGTGTGAGTCTTGCCATTAAAGGACAACAACTCGTGGTTCAAAAATAGAAATATGTAGCAGAAACAAAGGGGTACATGCATTAAGGGGCTTTATGGCCCCCTCTAGAGCAAAAAACTGAAAGTTCCTGGGTCAGGTGTGGTACTTGATTGTATCGATTCCTGATCTTTGCACCCTTACTTACTTTCACCAATTTCATCCTATTGTTTTGTTAGAAGAATAGCCCAAGTGTAAAATTCTTGCCTTTATTTTCCTTTTACCGGTTGCTATGGTAACCAAAATGGCTAAAAAATAGGCTTAAAATAGAGAAATTGCTATTTTAGGCCAAATTTGAGGATTTTGAAGACCGATTTATTAAGAATAAGATATCAGCACAAGCAAATACCAAAAAAAACTTTAAATGTATTATGTGCCGTGCTAATTCTCGTCATCTGTTATTTTTTTTTGAATTAAAAAATTTTCAACACCAACACGAATGTTTACATTTAATTATTCTTTAATATCCAACGTTTCGCCATATTGGCTTCATCAGGTATTTGGTATTTGCTTGTGCTCTATATTAATTCCTCTGTTACATGTCTCAAATTTGCTCCAAAATGGCCATTTTTCTATTTTCAGCCTATTTTGGCGGCCATTTTTGTTACCATAGCAACCGTAAAAGTCGAATCAATACGAGAACTTTACACTTTGGCTATTGTTCTAATAAACTGATAAGAAGAAACTCGTGAAGAGCAAATTTTATTTTTTGACCTCATAGGGGGGCCAAAATAGCCTCTTAATGCACGTACCTTTTTTTGATCTGCAGTTTGGCATAGTATTGGTTCAGTATAGATTTAATCTTATTTGGAAAAAAAGTTTTCAAATTTAACATATTGAGCTATTATTATTTACTGCATTTTCCATACAAAACAATGGTAAAAATAATCAAGGGCAGTAACTCTTCCTAGAATATCTAGATAGTTTAATGCATTATAATTGTGTTTGGCGTACTAAGTATATTAACCCCAGTAAGTTTCAGGTATAAATGGTAATATATATTCAAGTTATAAGGTAAATTGTGTTTAGACTTGCAAGAGTTATGGTTATTGGTGCCACTATTGACCTAAAATGATTTTCTTGGTTGTGCTTGACAATCTTAAGAAAAATTGTGTAAATGCACTTGAAATACAGTTACACTGTCAGAAATTATTCTCTTCGTATTTAGGCTATAAAACATTTGGGTGATTTAGTATTATAAGACTTATCAATGTTAGCGTTTTCACCTCATCTTATAGGTGGGTGGGGTATTTACATGCTAGTAGTTGTCCCAGAGCATTCCATTTATAGAAATTAGAATCTACAAACCCTGTTAACATAGGTGAGGCACTGATCTTTATATTATTATTCATTTTTTAAGACATAAATCTAGCAGGCAGTTTCTTTAGTTGAAAATTTCTAATATATGTTTATTCAAAGCAGCTGGGTTTTGAAATAGGATATAACTATAATATACGAAGAAAATAGTTCCAAACCCTTTTTCTCTGACTAAAACTAAATTTATTTACTTCTTCAAGTGCTGTCATGAATAGTGATTGCTATATTTATTTCCTGAATGCATGATTTTGATTATATTCCAAAACTGACACCCATAATCTCTCATAATATGATCAAAATGGGTGGGGGTATATCAAAAGGACTTAACTCGATCAGTACTCAAAATCAGCGGTGTCATAATCTGCTTCTATTTACTAGAGACTCTACATTTTTGTTTGGTACATGAACATGTATATGACACTAGAGGTAAGCAAAATTTGACCAAGTTCACCCTCAAACAGCCCTGAGATCTGCAGTAGTAATAGGTGGGTGGGGTATTTACATGCTTAGTATTGTCCCCAAAGCATATCCGTATACAGAAACTGGAATCTAAAAACCCTGATAACATAGATAAAGAAGTGTTCTTTAAATTCTTAGTCATTTCTAAGGACATAACACTAATGGGCAGATTCTTAAATTGAAAGTTTGAAATATATTTTTATTCAGAGGAGTTTTGACACCAAATTTACTTTTAAAGACGAACAAAAAAGTTTGAAAGCCCATTTCTCTGACTAAAATTTAACTTTTCTACTTTTTCAAGTACCGTTATGAGCAATGATGGGCATTTTTTTTTTTTTCTTACTGGATGTTTCATCTCAATTATTTAACAAACTAGTGATCATAACCTCTTATAATATGATCAAAATGGGTGGGGTAATTTAAGGGGAGATAACTCGGTTAGTACTCAGAATCAACGGTGTCATCAACTATTTCTATTTACTAGAGACTCTACATTTTTGCTTGGTAAATGAACATGTATATGACACCGGATGTTAGCAAAATATGACCAAGGTCTCCCTCAAACAGCCATGAGATTTGCAGTAGTAATAGGTGGGTGGGGTATTTACATGCTTATTATTGCTCCCAGAGCATTCCGTATACAGAAATTGGAATCTAGAAACCCTGATAAGATAGATAAATAAGTGTTCTTTAAATTTTTAGTCATTTCTAAGGACATACCACTAATGGGCAGATTCTTAAATTAAAAGTTTCAAATATATTTTTATTCAATGGAGTTTTAACACATAATTTAACTTTAAAAGACCAACAAAACAGTTCAAAAGCCCATTTCTCTGATCAAAACTTAACTTTTCTACTTGTTCAAGTACCGTTTTGAGTAATGATGGGTATATTTTTCTTCCTGGACGCTTCAACTCAATTATTTAACAAGCTAATGATCATAACCTCTTATAATATGATCAAAATGGGTGGGGTAATTCAAGGGGAGATAACTCGGTTAGTACTCAGAATAAGAGGTGTCATCAACTACTTTTAAAAATTAGAGACCCCATATTTTCATTTGGTATATAACACTAGATGTTGCAATGATCTGACCAGTAGACCCCTCTGACAGCCTTGAGATCTGCAGTACTAAACTGCACACGTCATGGATTCGTGAACATAAAATTTTCGTCCGCATTTAAATTCAAATGCGTCCCCTTCTATAAGGTGTACACAGAGGCCACAGTTAGGTTTATGACACCGTTTAACTTCGTGATGGTCACTGTTACTGAATTTCGCTTTTGTTAGCAGTCGTTTCAAATTGTTTGGCTGCCTTTTGTTTTTGATTATCTTAAAATTTGACAGTATGTCGTTCATTTTAGGATCTTCTTTTAAAATGGGAAGATTAAACTGAATGACTTTGTATATTTCTGGATTTTTTGGGTTGTGTGTTGAGACATAGGGGATAACCTTGTCATCTGTTTTATTTTTAATAGTTCTTAATGTGTTTTTGTCCAAATTCATGGCTTTCGCTATCCCCCCGTCAATCAAACTTTCTGGGTAATTTTGTTTAAGTAAAAATGATTTCAGTTCTGTCATTCTATTTATGAGAACATTTTCTTCAGAAATAATTGTTTTCAGTCTACGAGCAAGATTATACGGTATATTTATTTTTGTATGCCTCGGATGACAAGAAGAGAACAACAAATACTGTTTGCTGTCTGTTTCTTTATAGAAAATGTCTGTTTCTATTTTTCCTCCTTTGTTTCGGACCATTACATCCAAAAATGGCTGTTCATTTTGGTCGTATTCTAATGTAAATCTTATATCATTATGCAAATTGTTCAAAACAGAATGGAATTTTATCAATTCTTCTTCGGACTTGGTCCATGGAATGAAGCAGTCATCCAAAAACCGTTTCCAATATTTTTTAAGGTATCTTTGAAACTCTGTGTCATAATTGGTTTCAATGATAGTGTATAACTTTTCCTCTAAATACCCAATCGTTAAGGTCGCATATACTGGGGCAAATTTTGTACCCATAGCTGTACCCTTTTCTTGTCTATAAAATGTATCATTGAAACAAAAAATGTTATTTTCTAAAATGAATTTAATTCCATCTAGAATAAACTCTTTTGAGAACCTTGATTTTAAAGTGTTGGGGTATATTTCTATCCAGTATTTTATTGCTTCCAAACCAAGTTTGTGTGGGATATTAGAGTACAATAATTCAATATCAAATGATGTTAATATGGTATCTTTTGGAATGGTATCTGGGAGGTTATTTAAGAAGTCTGTTGTATCCCTTAGATAGCTAGTGACATGTTCCGTGTAAGGTCTTAATAGTATATCAATGAGATTACTAAGTCTGTGTGTATGACATGAGGGGCCAGCAACAATCGGTCTTAATTTCAGATCTGATATTTTATCTGTGATTTCGACATATCCAGAATTTGCTGATTTACACTTTTCATTGATTTGTTTGCTCTTATGTACTTTAGGCAAACCATAAAAATTGCTTGTTTTTACTTCAAAATTGAGCAAGTAGTCAAATTCTTTTTCTGTCATTTGACTTTTGAATTTCTGTAAAAACTTTTTATATTTTAAATTTAATTCTTTTTCCGGAGATGTGTTTAGTTTGGTATAATATACTTCATCATTCAGAATTGTTTCAACCAGTTCTTTATAATCTTCTTTATTCATAATTATTGTTGCCCCTCCTTTGTCAGCTTCTTTGATAATAATTTCACTATTTGTTCTTAATAAAGCTTCCTGTTCCTGCATTGTTAAATTATTTTTTACATTGCTTTGGATAGGAGTTTTGGGAAATTTTTCTACAGTGTTGATAAATTCATCCAGTGCGTCATTTCGTTTACTAGGGGGTATGAAACTAGATTTGTTTCTAACTAAAGAGATATCCTGATCTTCCGTGCCATCAAAAAATTCAGCAAGTCTTAATTTCCTATTGAATTCATTTGAATCTTCATGTAATTCTTGTGTGTTTCCTAATTTTGGAGTTGGTGTGAATTTAAGTCCTTTGTTTAATAATGATATTTCTGCATCTGTTAGTTTCTTATTGGATAAATTTATAATTTTAATGTCTTTATCCATATTTTTTTATACCCGTTGGGGTCTGCTTCCACGTCCTTGGCCCTGGCCTCGGATCCGACCCCGATTTTGGCCTCGACTCTGGCCCCGACCCCGGCTTTGGCCCTGGCCTCGGCCTAGGCCTCGACCTAAAAAATTCACTTGTGTATTGTTGCCAGTGTCTGTGTCCAAGTCTATATATATGGGGGCAGTGCTCGTTGCTCCCTGCATTTCTGGGATCTCTCTTGGAGATGATTGTCTCCCAACTGTTTGATTCTGACTTGTTTCTCGCTGATTCCTTGGTGGGCGTTGTGGCAGTGGCATTTCTTTGATAGATGATTCTCCTTGTATATGGTTTTGACCATTTTGCTGTTCTTCTTGTTGAGCTGGCTGTTGTCTTTTGGTAATGTTATTGTTTCGCTTTAAATTCCCTTTTGTAGCTTGTTGCTGACTGCCTGTGTGTGGTTTTGTTGCTGCAGCTGTTGCATAAGTTTTGTTGCCCTCTGTTTTGTCCTCTGCTTTAATAAAAGGGCTTTTATTTTGGTAGGTTACCTTGAAATTCTCCTTACATCTATTGAGCCAGGAGTGATTCTTATTTTGCCATCTTTTTTTTTGAGATTTCCTCATTTCGCTTACAGTCTTCTTGCCACATGTTAAGTAACATATTGCGACTCTGACCAGTGGCTAGTTTTTCAATTTCTGAAATTATTTTTGAGTCTAAATCTTTGTATTTTGTTTCCTGACTTTCACTCCTTAGAAGGAGTAACTCTTTTTCGGCTTGAAAATTGTCCATTGCTTGTTTTTCTCGTCTTTGTGTAACATTTGAGGGTTCATTTGCGATGTGCTTTATTTGTACCCATTGTGGTAATATAATTGGGTCTTCTTGTAGCCATTCTTCAAATGTTGTGGACAAATTCTTGTTACGTAAAGCTTGCCAGTAAAGTGATTTGCGAGCTCGTAGGTTGTTCTCCCATATTTGGGACAGTTTATTTTTTATCCTGAGGGCATTCTCTTCAATGTGTATGTTAGCCATGTCTGGTTGTTGGCTTGTTGTAAGTTCCTTGGATGTTGATTTTTTCCAGGACGTCATTTATTTTTTCTAGTGTCCCACCTAATGTACTAAAACTTGCATCTAGTGGGGGAACACGCCTGGTCGATAATTGTTCTTTCACTTCTACAATGTTTTCATTCAAGGTATTAAGAGTGAAAATAGCCGTTGAAAGTTTTGTACTTATCTCTTTTAAACATTCTTTTGTAGTCGGTTGTATCCCATTTTCATCCTCCTCCGTTGTCGCATGCGGTCTTCCCGCTATTTCCGTAGTATTCTTGGTTTGTGGCATCGGTATACACTTGTATGGATAAGTTAAATGTTCAGAAAGAATACACATACAAGGTCATAGATAAATAAAACAAGATTAAGTCCGATTACACAATTTTTTAAACATAATTTTCTATTCCTCTACCGGTTTCACTGTTATACAGATCATCAGGAGTTTAATATGACGTTGCATAGAAACGACGTTAGTAACGTTACTTTCCCATAATGCAACGCTACGTTCCCATATTGCAACGTAACGTTCCCATGATACAATGTAACGTTCCGTTTGCAACGCCATAAATAGTACAATACAATACAATATAATATAATAACAATACCGCCTTTTCCATAAAGGCACAAGTTTCTTTGTGTAAGTTACGTAATTTAGGATGCTATTAATAACTCATCCAGCACTCAATCTCGGGCCACTATTGGCCCGCCAGCAAAATGCAATTGAAATGGCATTTTGCTGGTGGGCCGATAGTGGCCCGTTTTTCGGTGGCGGGCCACTGATGGCCCGTTTTTCGATAGTAGGCCGATATCGGCCCGTTTTTCGATGGCGGGCCGATTATTATAATATAATAACAATACCGCCTTATCCAAAATGGCACAAGTTTCTTTGTGTAAGTAACGTAATTAAGAATGCCATTAATAATTCATCCAGCACTCAATCTCGGGCCACTATTAGCCCGCCAGCCAAATGCAATCGATATGGCATTTTGCTGGTGGGCCGATAGTGGCCCGTTTTTCGGTGGCGGGCCGCTGATTGCCCGTTTTTCGATAGTGGTCTTTAAACAATGATATGTATCCAGATGCTTCAATGGCTGAGCTAAGTTCGGTAAGTTATAATAGCTGCGCATATGTTAGGATGAGTTGGTGATATGTGTCCAGATGCTTCAATGGCTGAGCTAAGTTCAGTAAGTTATAATAGCTGCGCATATGTTAGGATAAGTTGGCCATGAGTACAAAATGTACAAAATTTGGACCATTATATGCAGCAAGATGCAAGCTCATCGAACTCATCCTCAGCTTATTCAACTCATTGAACTTACAGTCCAACTTATCCAACTCATCCAACTTACAGTCCAACTTATCGAACTTATCAAACTCATCCTCAACTTAGCCAACTCATCGAACTTACAGTCCAACTTATCCAACTCATCGAACTCATCCTCAACTAATCCAGCTCATCCAACTTACCGACCAACTTATCCAACTCATCGAACTCATCCTCAACTTATCCAACTCATTCAACTTACCGACCAACTTATCCAACTTATCGAACTCATCCTCAACTTATTGAACTCATCCAACTTACAGTCCAACTTAGCCAACACATCGAACTTACAGTACAACTTATCCAACTCACGGAACTTACAGTACAACTTACCCAACTAATCGAACTCATCCTCAACTTAGCCAACACATCGAACTTACAGTACAACTTATCCAACTCATCCAACTTACAGTCCAACTTATCCAACTCATCAAACTCATCCTCAACTTATCCAACTCATCCAACTTACCGTCCAACTTATCCAACTCATAGAACTCATCCTGAACTTATCCAACTCATCGAACTTACATTCCAACTTAGCCAACTCATCGAACTTACAGTACAACTTACCAAACTTATCGAACTCATCCTCAACTTATCCAACTCATCGAACTTACATTCCAACTTAGTCAACTCATCGAATTTACAGTACAATTTATCAAACTCATCGAACTAACAGTACAACTTACCCAACTCATCGAACTCATCCTCAACTTAGCCAGCTCATCGAACTTACAGTACAACTTAGCCAACTCAACCAACTTACAGTACAACTTATCCAACTCATCGAACTCATCCTCAACTTATCAAACTCATCGAACTTACAGTCCAACTTATCCAACTCATCCAACTTACCGTCCAACTTATCCACCTTATCAAACTCATCCTCAACTAATCCAACTCATCGAACTTACAGTCCAACTTAGCAAACTCATCGAACTGACAGTACAACTTATCCAACTCATCGAACTTACAGTACAACTTACCCAACTTATCGAACTCATCCTCAACTTATCCAACCCATCGAACTTACATTCCAACTTAGCCAACTTATCGAATTTACAGTACAACTTATCCAGCTCATCCAACTTACAGTACAACTTATCCGACTCATCAAACTCATCCTCAACTTATCCAACTCATCGAACTTACATTCCAACTTAGCCAACTCATCGAACTTACAGTACAACTTATCCAACTCATCGAACTCATCCTCAACTTATCCAACTCATCGAACTTACTGTCCAACTTACCCAACTCATCCAACTTACAGTCCAACTTATCCAACTTATCAAACTCATCCTCAACTTAGCCAACTCATCGGACTTACACTCCAACTTAGCCAACTCATCCAACTTACAGTACAACTTATCCAACTCATCGAACTCATCCACAACTTATCCAACTCATCGAACTTACAGTACAACTTAGCCAACTCATCGAACTTACAGTACAACTTCTCCAACTCACCGAACTTACAGTACAACTTACCCAACTCATTGAACTCATCCTCAACTTAGCCAACTCATCGAACTTACAGTACAACTTAGCCAGCTCATCGAACTAACAGTACAACTTATCCAACTCATCCAACTCATCCTCAACTTATCCAACTCATCGAACTTACATTCCAACTTAGCCAACTCATCGAACTTACAGAACAACTTCTCCAACTCACCGAACTTACAGTACAACTTACCCAACTCATTGAACTCATCCTCAACTTAGCCAACTCATCGAGCTTACAGTACAACTTAGCCAACTCATCGAACTAACAGTACAACTTATCCAACTCATCGAACTCATCCTCAACTTATCCAACTCATCGAACTTACAGTCCATCTTATCCAAATCATTCAACTTACAGTTCAACTTATCCA
Organism: Loripinus fragilis; assembly: GCA_964019695.1. Lineage (NCBI taxonomy): Eukaryota > Metazoa > Mollusca > Bivalvia > Lucinida > Lucinidae > Loripinus > Loripinus fragilis. The sequence continues at coordinate 51,326,099 of OZ026528.1, read as the reverse complement.
ACTCATCGAACTCATCCTCAACTTATCCAACTCATCGAACTTACATTCCAACTTAGCCAACTCATCGAACTTACAGTCCAACTTAGCGAACTCATCGAACTCATCCTCAACTTATCCAACTCATCCAACTTACCCAACTCATCGAACAGCTCAACTCATCCAACTCATCGAACTCATTCTCAACTTATCCACCTCATCGAACTTACCCAACTCATCCAACTTATCGAACTTATCTTTTAACTTATCGAACTCAGCTTGCTTAGCTTACTCAACTCATCGAACTTAGCTTGCATCTTGCTGCATATAATGGTCCAATGTTATACTCATGACCAACTCATCCTAACATATGTGCAGCTATTATAACTTACCGAATTTAGCTCAGCCATTGAAGCATCTGGACACATATCACCAATTCATCCTAACTTATGCGCAGCTATTATAACTTACCGAACTTAGCTCAGCCATTGAAGCATCTGGATACATATCATTATTTAAAGACCCAACTTACCGAACTCATCGGCTATAATAGACAGCTATGGCAAGTTACTCAACTTAGAACTTAGAATATAGGGACCTATCATACATGTATGTATGTTTGTTATATATATATATATATATATATATATATATAAATATACTGACCGCTGACTTACAGTTCAACTTATCCAACTCAACTTAGGTAAGTTAAGTAGCATAAGTTGTAAGCTGAGCTGGATGAGTTGAGTAACCTGAGCTCGGTGGCATGGTTAATTTCACTCCGAAAAAGGGCGAAAAATGCTTATTTTGCTCAGCTTGATGAGTTGAGTAAGCTGAGCTGAGTTGAAAGATCATGCATATCTTATAGAAGGGTAGGAGGGAGGATAGGCGCACGGAGTATCGATATATATGTAGGCTACATGCTGGCGAATTTCGGGACCGGGAGTATGAAGTATAAGCCTTTTTGGGGATGTCTCAGTGGCGCAGATGGTAGCGTTGATGTCTGGTGTAGTGCTAGGCGGTGTTGCCGAGGTCGTGGGTTCGAATCTCGCTAGAAGCAAAATATTTACAGCATCTATTGGCTCAGTTGATTCACTATATCCCTCCGTATTTATCTACTGTCTGAATCTGCATCAGTTTCTGATCCTGTGTAGCTCGAAAGCAATGGTGTTTGTGAAATTATATTTCCACACTTCTGATATTTATCTAATTTCACTTGTATCCTTGGATCCATCAGGCTTTCACTTGCGAACGAAATAGATGCCATCCATTTAAAAAAGAACCAATATACGACGTGTACTACATCAGACGTCGTCAATATCAGCACTTCCTGAACATCCTTTTTTGGGGATGTCTCAGTGGCGCAGTTGGTAGCGTTGATGTCTGGTGTAGTGCTAGGCGGTGTTGCCGAGGTCGTGGGTTCGAATCTCGCTAGAGGCAAAATATTTACAGCATCTATCGGCTCAGTTGATTCACTATATCCCTCCGTATTTATCTACTGTCTGAATCTGCATCAGTTTCTGATCCTGTGTAGCTCAAAAGCAATGGTGTTTGTGAAATCATATTTCCAGACTTCTGATATTTATCTAATTTCACTTGTATCCTTGGATCCATCAGGCTTTCACTTGCGAACGAAATAGATGCCATCCATTTAATAAAGAACCAATATACGACGTGTACTACATCAGACGTCGTCAATATCAGCGCTTCCTGAACATCCTTTTGTGGGGATGTCTCAGTGGCGCAGTTGGTAGCGTTGATGTCTGGTGTAGTGGCAGGCGGTGTTGCCGAGGTCGTGGGTTCGAATCTCGCTAGAGGCAAAATATTTACAGCATCTATCGGCTCAGTTGATTCACTATATAGAATATATGTACAGTCTAATCATTTCAGTCATTTTTGTCCCGAAATTATTTGGTCTATAGAAATACATGGGGACTCCTGTGGGCTACGTACTTCATACTCCGTGTCCCGAAATTTACTGTCTACGTTTAATAGATGAATATTGTGAAAATTATGCTGAGATACTTTGTGTCATAGTATATTGCATAGGCATGTGCCTGAGACAGAATTCGGGACAGGGAGTATGAAGTACCTGCCAATTTAAGCCTAGCGTCCTTTTTGCGGGACATATGCAAACAGTGGATACCCAGACTAGACGCCGCACAATGCGGCGTCTGATAGGGGTCTCCACTGTTTGCTTATGTTCTATCAACATTTAAATAAAAATGAAAACTACCACTCAACAACCATTCAAACGGAAACGTTCTATCAACATTTAAATAAAAATTAAAACTACCACACAACAAACTGACTGGGAGGGAAATGCCATTCGGCATAAGTGAATTAAGCCTGTAGCGCGACTATATTCGGTTTTAGTGGGATTTTACGGATATGTGATGATCAAAGGCTCACACCATGAGTGCGGGTACTTCGCACATTGCTGAGCAGCAAAGGCTCATGTGAGCCTGCGCAAATGCTGAAGATTCACCGGAGGCGTCGCTGCTTGCATACACAAATTATAGATTGATACGATTTCCCGTAGTTTACACCAGCAGTGGGCGTTTAACAAGACTGTATAAACGGCAAACTGATTTACGATTATGCAAATTGCCCATGTGGCGGCACATATTTTCGGACCTTTCATCCCGCCTTTCGTCTGGTTGCAGCTATCTAATGAGATAATTAAATTATCTATAGACGACGTCTGCTCCATTGTCTTCACAGAGGTTGGTCATTTATAGAAATACTCTCGAGCGAGCTACTTCGAGTAAATATATATTTTGAAATATTAAACATTCATAGATTGAGAAAGGATATCATGTTTAGACATATGAAAATGTAAATTGTAATCGGAGATAAACGATAATTCAATGCATTTTGAGTGTTTGGTGGAATGGAACCTACTGTGACAATAAAATTATTAAATTTTGCCTACTAGTGTTGTCTGCTGATAGCCTATGCAAACAGCTTGGACCAAGTTCAGTCCCAACATTTGGTGGGGCCTGATCTGGATCCAAACTGTTTGACACAAATGGTATTTCTGGAAGAATTTTTCGAATGAGATGATTTTGGGAAAAAAACTCCGCAGAAGCAATGCAAAAAAAAAAAACAAAAAAAAAAAAAAAGAAAAAAGAAAAAAAAACATTCATAATAGTCGGCGAACAGTTACATCGAAGCTTAAATTCGTGTTTGAAAAGTGACGTAAAGCGTGTAAGAACGATCTAGTGACGAGCATTTTTAATTATGCAAATCATGAACTATCGGAATTTGACAATAAAATTATACGACGTCAGATAGTTACTACAATTCGGACCTTCAAGACGACCCCAGAAGCTATCAGTAGCGAGTCTGATTGCTAATCAAGGGGTTGTGATTTCGATTCCGACCCGGCCTGACCCATACTTTCGTGAGGATTTATCATCGAATATTTTCTATGGCCTTTCTTCTCCTGCCAGCGATTTCAGAAGGGCTGCTGTAAGCTATAAGCGAAAGTATGTGTAACTCTTAAGTCGAATCTGGCTGTGGTTAGGTCAACTGACAGTCTCGACATGATCAGAGCTGTTGAACGGGACGTTTGACAACAAACCAAAATCAACTAAAGAATAGAACCAATGCCCTATATATTGACCACAACCAATAATGCCCACACTCTACTGAAACCTATGTCAACATGCGCACATAATAGCTTTATGCACCTCACTGCATATACACAAACACATATGCATATTAATATTTGATCATATGCAGCAGTATGTATATATATTGTACTTTCAAAGATGCATAGTAATGAGGCTATTCTATGTTTCTTATAAGCAGGTAAAGCATGACTTTTCACTGCTATGCCCATATGCAATAATGTGTGGTATAGATCCAATATAACTGTAAACTGATACTACCTGCACGCCCAAAATCAAGGTAAACTTGCCAATGTTTGTTTACATCGAGTCTCATCTATCTTTGAAAGTACAATAGAATTTATCAATATTTAATGACCTGAAAGCATACTGTCAAATGGTATATACCCTAACGTGCAAATATATGAGCATACCAGAATTTATGCATCTTTTACATACCCTTTTAAATGCATATATGTTTTACATATTTACCAATATACATGTATCACCGAGTGCATAAATTCTACGATTTGTCAATTATTTCAAAGGCTATGTATACACAACTATCATTTCATATTTACACCATATTTAAACGCACCGTTTAAAATGAAAAAATATAATGTTTCACCACAGTTTACGCACGCCAGCAAATATGTAATTTCTCAATGGTGCATGTATCTCGGCAAATAAGGTGTGCATTTTGATATTTACCATATTGATATTTATTTTATTTGGCTATTTGTATATCTATCTGTAAACACTGTATTTACAACTATTTATCAAGATGAATAAACATAAAGTGTGCCAATCATGCATACATATTCTAAATATTGGCACAATGTTAAAATGAGTATACTCATGGAAATACTGAAATGTGAATTTATTTGAATACCGTAATTTAGTATAGATCATTTCATTATTTGAGCACACATTTACAGAAAGGTTCATAAAGGGGTAAATACGGCCAATACGGCATGAACAGATCTATTTTTATAAGGGTAAATAGTAGTATTTACGTAATGTAAATGAAAACCAAAGGAAATGCAAACATACATAACTAAATGGTAAACATGAATAAATTTAGGTATTTACGCATATTTACCCTGGGTTTACATAGCCTTATAAATCGCACTTTTCATCCAGTGTTTCTTTATTTTTAAAGGGTATTTCGGTTTACGTGAAATAAGATCTAAATTATCGCAGTATTTTTTTTACCATCAATAACTAAAAATATATTAATTTCCAACTATTTAAAGCATAGATTCAACATGCTCTCGCTTAAACCAGCGATTACAAACTTCTTGTAAGGCACCAGCAATTTCTTCACGACATGCTTTGAAGTCTATTGGCCAAGAAACCCTATATTTAGGTTCTTCACATATAATAGACCAAAGTCTTGAATCAGTTATGATTTCTAAATCCCTAATGACTATAAGAGCAGCAGGTTGATAACAATACTTGGAGTCATCACAATCCCAAGATTCAGTAATAGTAGTTTCAACATCAAGTTCAGCATCAAAAAACAGTACTACGAATAGGTTTTTTGTACTCATAACAAATGATAGGTGATAGATAAGTTGTTTTCATAGGCAAATAAGTGTATTTTTTACCCAAAATATGTGGCAGATTTACTGCCTTTTTGGTGTTAACTTATATACAGTTTTACAGTGCCGGTGATTTGGACTAATCCATCCCAGTAAGAAAAAGAATTATTGCTGAAGGGCAAACAATTAGTTCCTTATCAGAATGGTCCTATAGAAACATAATGATCTGGAAATACGTTGTTTGTACATGATTTTGGATTATTAGCAGTTTGATCTGGGACTCCATTGATTGTAAAATAAACTTTTCATGTTGGAGTAATTTTGTCCTGGTGCTCAAAGAGTAAAGGTGTATTTTCATGATTTTGTATTTTAAACCTATATAAAAGAGCACATACTACATTATGTTAATAATTTACACAGATAAATTCATCATCTGCTAAGGTAATTACTTTAGATTTTTTTGATGTTGCTTTTATCCAAACATCTGCAGACAGATACCTTACAATAATAGGCATTGAACAGGCTGATTTCAAACCCCTGCTTTAATCGGTAGCTATGGTGTGGTATCAGATACCAGTGGCTCCATATACACATACTGCATTCATTTTAATAATTAATCGTGGAAATTTTATTTTAATAACAATTAATGTAAAAGTAGATTGTTTCAGCCATATCAAAAAAATATTTTGATTTTTAGTAAGTTTCATATAATTGTGTTATGTCTTGTTATCCCAAAATAAAGAAAGTTGCTACAAAACAGATCATCTGCTGTAGTTATAATTAGTGAATTCAGGTAAAATTCTTGAAAATAATTACTTAATATCAGCCCAGATATCAAAATATTCCCATTAATAGCCTGCGTTTGCTTAAATATAACACTGAAGCATAACAAATTTGAAACCTTATCAAAGATTTATGATACTGCCCTGAATGTGTTAAGACTACAGGGGTTAGTAAAGGCAATCAGTAGCAGACTCATTGAAAGGCTTTCAAAAACAATTAAAGATAAATTGTTCCCATCCTACAGCCAAGCTCTTATTAATACATTTGTAAAAAGGATGAATATTCACTCTAAAAATAAGTATGACGGGAAATGTCACAACCACATGCTGCAAACCAACCCACGACATCGTGACGAAGATACACAAAACACTAACACCCACGCGGCATTGAAAAAACAATTACAGTAAAGTAAGCACCTCTCTCTCTTCCCCAGCGAGATGATTGCAAGACATTTTCATTTTATTTTCATTTTAACAGTAAAGACTTTTATCAATGGGAACCATGTCGTTATTTTTAGTTTCCAATGTACGTTTTATAATAGTTTATATCCTATTTATATGGAGTTCTGCACGTGTACCAACACAGTAACAATAATAATCGTGCAACAAAATTCTCTGCAGGCTCTGCATGCCTCAGCTGATGATAAATAGTTAGTAAAGTAACAAGGAAAATTGCTACTAATAGCAAACACCCTTGATCGGCAACTGTTATTAAGACCAGGACAACTATCTTTATTATCAGTTTTAAGCATTGTCTTGCGCAGGCGCGATACTAAAGAATCGGCCTGTCTGCTAAGGCACATCTTGACAGAAAAGTCGGATTTGTGTCAATAAGCGGTGTGCATTACCCATACCACTATGTTAGAAAAGTAACAATCACTAAATGGCTATAAATAATTCATTTATGGAGACATCAAGTAAACTTTGTAGCTAAACAATAACAATGATTGGTATTACAATATTTAGCGAAACAATGATAAGATTTTCTGCACTAAACATTTTTGCGTCAAAAAAGTGGTTTCAGTGAAGCTCATGTATATCACAAGATTTGGTAACGTATTCGGTGAACAAATATGTCACATGTACCCACAATGCTCAAATCAGAGAGATTAGTGTTTGAAAAATGCTTCCCGGCTTGGACAATGAGTTTTAAGTCAATGTGAAGAATGAGGCAGTGTTTCGTTTTCCTTGAAATGAGCGCCTTTGAGACATGTTCTGGGTATATCGACCCTAATTCGTCATTTCTACGTAAAACAAAACGCCAATCAGATCATATACTTAAATCTATCATGTATACCCCAAATAACCCCCATTTTCTGTATAAAGTAGGATTCAACGGGACAAAATTACATAGACGTGTTATCTTGATTATAACAAAACCATCTGAAACAATAAATGAAATGACAGTGTTGGAACTTCAGCGTGGTTTTGTTACTTGGTGTGAAAGTCATCCCTACTGAAAATTTGGGCATTGGTACTTCAGAGTATCTCTATCTTTACGGTACCATAAGTATATATATTTTGAAAGGTCTAGCTTCTGTCTATCAACTGATAGTAATTTTACATTATGGCGCTTAGTTTGGTCAAGATATATAGCTTTGAATAGGGCATAGTTAAGGACACTGGCCGAAATCCATGTCATTTTAACCACGGGGCCATTAGGAAATTAGACGCTGTTATGGTCCATTCGCTATGGTGATATAATCATTTGTCTGCCGATTTTTCTTTTGCACCATTAGCATTAATTATTCAAACGCTAATCGTAGACAAGTGCAGCAAAGTTATATATATATATGTTATTTGCTCTTCTATTAACAATTTTAAAACATCCATCAATATACCAAAATAATCACAGTCAAGTGCTAGTTATTATATCTGTTAAAATTACGATTATGAACAATTTCATTTCTTCTGGTTTTGCATAGCAAATTATATGCTTAATCATTCGTCAGCAGTTATATCGATGTGTCGATTAAAGCGTGTACCTGGCAACTTCTGGAACTGTCATACCACCATGTAATAAAAAGTGGGTGGGGTAAAACAACCTGTGTAGAAATAATTGTTGCGTATATGCTATAATGGCCATGTAATATCTTAGCACTTAGTGTACTTTATCTGATGCCAAATTTTCAGAAGCTGTGTATGGCTATGGACCCATTTTCATGCATTTTTTACCAACATGCTTTCAGAGACTTAAGACCATAAATGTCATACTTCTACCACATTTCCAGTGTCCGATACATAGGCACGCCTTTGCCTCTTGGAAGTCATTAAAGTAATGCATTTTGAAATAACTTTAGGTTGCATGCACAGATAAAAGCTCAATCTTTCCAAATATATGCATGATGTATGCATTTACTTTCACTGTTTTCATTAAACCTACCCCTCTACGAACATAAAAAACGTCCCTCGTACATGAACTGATTTAATCATTGCTTATGAATAATAAGTAAGGGTCGATACACTCAGAACACGTGTCAAAGGATCTCGTTTTACTTCCTCTCGTTTTCAATGAAAACTGATACAAAATTGCATTTTTCCATCATGTTGACATATTTGGGTGTAGTATGGGGACAGACTTGCGTTCGTCAACGCGATTTGGCAATAATCCCCATGATGTCCATCCGTTATAGCATTCAGTATTATTTTCACTTAGACGTTGTTTCGTTTTAATGGAACCGTAATGGTTGGAGGGGCTCAGATCTGCAGTAATATTTGCATATCCAAACAGAAGTCGCACTCAGCTACATGTAATAATCACCCAAATGAAACTGAAGTAGAATGCGACGTCTCATACCACAGGACCAATATTATCGTCCACTTCTTCTCAACAGCGAGACAGTATGCGAAAAATCACACACACACACACACACACACACACACACACACACACACACACACACACACACACACACACACACTGCAATTTATGAGGAATCTAACATATCTCTAGCTCATATTTAAAAAAAGCTTATACTTGTTTTTTATAACGGTCGCCGTGGCCGGCCGTAAATATAAACTTTGTGCAAATCATACATCAAATTCAGGTTTTGACCGAACCTTTATGCCATGCTCATACTATTTTTAATGCGCTGCCGAACAACGAGCCGGGTACCAAATATCGTGGGTTAACCTACAGCGCGAAGCAAAACTGTCTGTGAATCTGTAGGTCGACCTATAGCGCGAGGCAAACTCGTTTGCGAATTTGATCTATTAGCATAGCCGTCGTGCTGCCCATTAAAACGCCGCAAACCACCCCAAAACACCCCGAACCTCCACCAAACCATTACTGTACATATTATGCGCGAAAAATATTTTTAGGACACTCACGGCCTCTTCGAGGGGGGGGGGGCAAGTGTCTCCCAGGTCTCTCCCCCCGAGGGTCCGCCACTGGCATTATGCAAGAATACATACAGTGATATGGCTAAACGACCGCAAGCTTTTTTGAAAAGCTAATACTTGTAAAACTTGCTTATCCTTGTTTTTTGTTAAGGTTACACATCTTGCACATACTTGTTTTAACTGAGTCATATTATCACAACTGTTGGACATTTAGATTAACTGAGGAATTTGCTGCATGTGGGTAAGTAAACAGCCAGAAAATTATCTATAAGTAAATATTGATAAATTAACAGTCACACTTTTATGCTTTTTTCCACTGTTGGCCACCCAGAGACAAGGAAGTCGTGACTCCTCTTATAAGCATTACGAAAACGGAAGTCGATCGAAAACTTTTAAAGTATTGTTCCATTCTGCTGCGTGTGGGTAGGAAGGCAGTAAAAATGATTTATAAGTAAATGGAAAGTCAACGTGTTTTGTCAGCAGTCAATTGTGGCAAAAGATGTTGGGTGCTCACTCAATGCTCAGGTAATTTTGTTCAAGGGAGATAAATCATGTAATAGGAAAACTAGAGTAGATCAAAAGTTTGTTCACGTTTGCTGCTTCAGGTAAATTGAGTAATAAGTTATTAACAGTCATAATATTATGTGGGCAGTGTTTTTGTTGCATCTATCAGTCACACAGTTATAAAAATACCTGCCCTTATTAGGTAATAGAAAAACAAAAGATAAACAAATAATCGTTTTATTCGAAACATATAAACAAAAAAATTAGTTTCATGTTTTTTTATATGTTTGATTTGATTCTTTACGTCCCATCAACGTCGGGACGGGTCTCCATGGGTTGAACCAGTACTAAGCAAGGATTTATATGCATTAGTCTTGCTCAGGCGCCGATGAGGCTCGAACCTGCAACCCCTTCGATCTCGAGACAAGCATTCTACCATACAGCCACTGCGCTCCCTAAGTGCGGAAGCACAATTTTAGTAGACTCCGAGATCTAGGCGTTGCTGGCTTGAGACTCATCGGAGACACTGCATTGTGTCCTTGAGCAAGACACGTTTACACCCATTGGTTCCGTGACACTTAGTGCGCATTCGCAGTATCTGTTCAAGAACACACACCTCGCCCTCAATTTATTTCTCAGTTTGCAGCCACGCATTTCTACATGAATCTATTACAATATACACGAAGCTCACTCACAATGAATTCAGTCGCGGTTGCCGTTTGGTACTTAACGTAAATATGCGTTAATGCACTCTCTAGTGTAGCGCTTGAGATCCTACCCATTTATCATCTGCTACAAGCCCTAATGAGAGTTTTATTGCCTACCTTGACAATTCTGCCAAAATCAGTCTGTGTATTACCATAAAATGATTCTCTTACAGAATTCCATATTACTGGGTTATAAAATTGTTTATAAAGCACATTTTTGTTAACAATGAATATGAAACGGCTCAAATATTTACTAGCCTATCGGATGAATAAGTCTAGATCACCTGCACTGTAAATGTATGTGTAGGTTAACACCTAAAGAAGTGGCAGTTGAGCTGCTACTATTTTTGGTATAAACTAACACTTATTTTCAAACAAAAACAATGTGAGGTTAAACAATTTCCAGTGATAATTCCTAACATTTCTACCTGTTATTGATGTTACTGTTATCTGGATCGTTACAATTGAATAAAACACCTTTAAAGCAATTGAAATGTTACACCAGGATCAGTGGCAATTCTGTTGCCACTAAATTTGTGATAGGGTATACTATTATAAGTAATAGTGCAAGATAAATTACTCACTAATATCTGTCCCTCACCAGCTATTGGGTGAGCTAATGGTACTAGGCTCTGTATGTCAGTGCATCATATTATCGGCACAAGTATTGAAATATTTTTGTATTTTAAGTTTTACCTCATCTGAGACGAGATAATAATATTAGGCTCTGTCATTACCTCATACTTAGACGGATGGCTGAGGATGGGTTTGCTCCTCTAGGGAATTTGGCAGACATATCATATCTTGTAAAACATTTAAAGCCGAGTGTTTTAAGAATTTTTGCACTCTGTGCGTTTGGGCGTTAGTCTGTAAGAGCCTGTAGCATACGTTACTTTATCAAATTAAAAAAAATTAAATTGAAAGTTTGGGCTACAAATTAAAGACATTAAAATATTTATTTTTAAAAAATCATTTATATAGTCTGCATACTGGATATCTTAACTACGTATGACAGCCATTGGAACAAAATTGCGGCTTCCTAAGGTGTCATTTGCGTTACATAAATCAGATAACCCATTAAAATTTGCAAGTCTGGCTAACACCATTTACATTCACAATCTCTCTGTGTATTTTGCAAAATGTTTTTAACCATGTCTGACTGGCTTATGCAATTGGCTAACAGAAAATTAAAGTTTGTTTCCCTATTGTAAATATTCTGTCTGGAATTAGCAATTAAACAACCCTACTCCTACCCAATTTTAAGGTAAAAGTTTGGTATTAAAACTGAAGAAGAAAATGTTAAAAAATATTTGCAATTGATGAATATCTTTCATTGTTTGGGATTTATTTGCTTATATGAAAAGACTTATAAATCTGCAAGTTTGGTACCAAATATTAAATATCAGAGGCTGAGACATATGTTACCTGATGTAATAAACCGGCAAGCTCATTGTCTTTACGTAAGATATGCCTAAATATGTTTTAATCTCCTCGAAGGAATTTCGCAGACATATTCCTTCTTGATATACAACTCAAGTTGCGTCGAAAAAGGGTTGTTTGCACCCTCTAAGTTGAGGCGTTTGTTTAAAACAGTCTGCTACATGCGTTACTATATCAAATAAAGGAAATGTACTTTGAAAGTTTGAGCTAAAATTGTGAAAATACTCGCAGCTGCTGGATATCTTACATTGTTCAGGGCCTTTAAGCTGGCTCGTATGATAAAGACTTATAGATCTGCAAGTTGTGACCAAGTTTTAAAGATCAGAGAGCGTTACATATGCTATATGGCATAACGAGTGAGCAAGAGTATTGTCTTTACTTAAGAGATAGTGTTTCTGAAAGAATGAATATATTTTACATGTTTCCCTATAAATCTATTGTCATTGGTGCCTAAACCTTAGAAATTATATTCAGTGCATGCTAACTAAACCAATAGATATTTGTTACACATGTTATAAGGAAACTTACTTTCATATATTTCTTAATATGTAAAATGCTAAAACATATAGGGACACAAACAGATAAGAATGTTTTACATTTGAACAGGAATGTTTATAAAAATTCATGTTAAATCTAAATCTTCAAAATTAATCATAATCTGAGTCTACTTCATACACAAAATCCAGCATTGTGTCTGCTTCAGTGTCATCATCATCATCGTAATAAGTAAAAGCCTCAAACAGTATTTTGACATCAAGCTGAGTAAGGGCCTGCTCCATCCTTATCCCCTTAGGAATTCTGCAGACATATAACATCTTATAAAACCATTCAAGGTGCATTTAATAAAAAATGTTTGCACTCTGTAAGTCGGGGCGTTAGCCTGTAACAGCGTGTTACATATGTTACTATATCAACTTGAGAACAAATAGAAAAGATAGTTTTACATTTATACAAGACAATACAATAAATGAAATGGTGCAAACTAATTCCCATTGATTTAACACTCATGTTAAACGTTTGTCGATGTCTGCTTCTGTGGTAATCATTATTGTCACACGCCTCCTTGCAAATAGTAGAATCATCACACAATATTTCAATCATTTACTGTTATACAATTTTTCCACCAGTCCACTCAAAATTGATGAGCCATTATCAACTTTCCAATTTTGCATTTCATGGCGTGGAACATTCGGAAACCGATATGAATTCCTAATAGTGGACTCTTTGAGTATGTGTTTCAAGTGATACTCTGCAAGTAGGAGAAAGACTAACAGCTTTACAAGGAGGAAAACTATGCCAATAAGAGCAATGAGTACCTGGACTGATGTACCTTGATATTTCTGTGATAAAGAATCATATCTTAGCTGGTTAACTTTTATATTTGTAGCATTTCCATACATGCAACAAACATATTTTATATAATAATGTCTCTGCACAGAGCTCAAATTAGACCCTTTCACTTCAATGATTCACTATGTTTCTAAGATAAGAGCGCTTATTAAAGGATGTAACAAAAATTACTCGTCATAATAAATGAGCAAGGGCATTGTCGTGACATCCTTTTTGATTACACAGTCAGAGGCAAGTGTTTTCAATTTCAGTGTTTTCAAGGAATCATGAAATGGGCAACCTTATCAACTTGTTTACTCTGTATAAATCTTCCACAGAGCATGATATAGAACTACTGGTTATCCTATTCTACCCATAGTCTACTTTCCTCCTTTTGAATGCAACAGGGAATAATAAAATGCAAAAACTGAGAAATCAAATGTTTAACATTATTTTAAGGCTTGCTTCAATGTACTGACAACAAAAACAACCAGCTGCAATCATAATTGATGGCAATTTCCAACTTCATGTTCTTTCTCATATACCAGATAACTTTCAAGGTGTAACAGAAATTGTTTCAGACGGTCTGCCAAAACCATCAAGAATCAACATTGTAACTAAAGAAAACTTATTAAATTCTTTAGGCGCAGCAACATACTATTGATCTAAGACCTGAGGACATAAGCATCAAAGGACTGGAAAGGTTACATGGCAAATGATGCAAAGAAAAAGCAGCCTATCAAATTTCTGTTTGACCCATGTCAGAACTCTTAAAGTATTCTTAGAGGTACACGGTAGAGACATAGCTTTTGCAAAATCAGAGCAAAGTTATTATTTGACTAGCGCGGATGCAGAGGCAGCTACAGTAAGATTGCTCTTGCCACCTCACATATACCAGAGTCATACTCCATTGTATACATATATGTGAAATGGTATTAAACCCATATTTAATCAGGTATTTCATCCCATGACACTGACATGCTGTTTCTGTTTTGATGAATGTTAAGGATTCAAGTTATAGCTAAGTCACTTTGTTTGATGCTGGCACTGGCCACAAATACAAAGAAAATTAAGTCTTTTGATGGCAAAAGATGAGGATCACACGAAATGCTTATAAGTGATGTTTGTCACATTTACCAATTTTAAAAGGTAATCTTAATTAATGTAACATATATAACATCATAGGAAGCTGTATATTTGTTAAAAACACTTTAATATGTATCAAAGGTATTCAGCATGCAAACTTCATGAATAATTCAAATGAATAGATATTGTTATGTCTTCTTTCTGTTTCTCATACTTCCAGTTCATTTATTCTTAAATTGATATGGTAGCATACGTAACATACTGTTACAGGCTAACCCCTAGTCTAAAGAGCGCAAACATCTCTTATTTGATGCCGCTTGAATTGTTCTTTAAGATAGGATATGTCTGCACAATTCCAAAAGGGCTGGAGAGGAATAGGATTGTACTCAGTTGGCAGTCCTAATACTATGTCATGATTCTACTGGTTGTGATGAAATGGGTGATTATTTTGCCATAGAAGCAGACACAATGGTAGACATTGTGAGGTTGACCTGAATAAAGATTGTTTTTTTAATAATAATATTTGATAGGAATATTTATTCAATTGTGTCATTTAAATGTGAACTATTATTTTCTTTTTATATGCCTATATATTTTAGTATTATAGGCATTAGGAAATATGTGAAAAAAAAGATTATATATAACATCTGTAACACAATTCTAGGTGTGTTATCAGCAATGACTATAATTACTAAGACTAAGGTACCAGAGGCTAGAGATTAATAGGAAAACATGTGAAAAAATAGTATTTTTTCTGAAATATCATCTTTTATTTCCCAGACAATTTCCTTGCTCATTCATTATGCCATGTAACATACGTTATATACTCTATTAAGTGCTCTGATCCTGTATGTCAAACTTGCAAATGTATGATTCTTTATTGCATTAGCTAGACAGTACCAAAAATGTAAGAAAAATGTACTTGAGATAGAAAAGCACACTTTGTTTTTTTCTATTAGTCGAATGAGTATTTTAGTAAACTAAGGTGAAAAACACTTGAAAAAATGCACAATCGGCTGTAAAATTATGTTAGTCATGATTTCAATTTTGAAAGGGAAATTTAATCTATGTAACGCATATAACACCACTGAAAGCTGTAATTTTGTTTCAGATGCTGCTTTTATGTAGCTTAGGCATCCAGCTTGCAAACTACATAAGAAATTTGAATAATTAGATAGTTTAGATGGCTTCTTTCTGAATATCAAACTTTCATTTTGCTTTTTTCCTTAGTTTGTTACAATAACATATGTAACAGGCTGTCTGAGACTAACGCCCCGGAGCACAGTGTGCAAACATCTCTTGAAAGATGCGGCTTGAAATTTTCTTCAAAATAGGATATGTCTGCAAAATTCCCTAGGGGGGAGCAGAACCTTTTTTAGCTCAAAGTCTAACTCATGATGTGAATGTTTTATTGTGACAGTCAACGTCCGTCGTGCGTCTTCCACTGTCTGTAAATGATATTTCCTTAACCACTCGTCAGAATATTAAAAAAAGTTCTACATTAGGCTCTCCACCAAACATGTGCAAATGAGTTCTCTCCGCTGAACAAAATGGCCACCGACGCTACAATAGAAACGTCTTTAACCAGTATCTCCCCCTTAACCGCTGATCAGAATTTATATAATTTCACACAAATGTTCCCCATAATATTCTGAAACATATATGCATATTCGAATGACCACCATAACTAAAAAATATAACTCAGGTTATCTTTTTAAGGGTGCAAACCGGTCGATGCCCTGACACCTCTCCCACTGTAAGACGTAACAGCTAACCACTGTATAATCCCATCTTTCCTGAAGGACCGTTTTCATAGCCTGTTAAGACACATCCGCAAAATTGCTCTTTAAACTTGCATGTGTAGCTAGCCATAGAAGTAAGGCGTCTTGATCCGACACTTTATCTGCTTCCATACCCCAGCTAGCAATCTATATGGGACCCATATGGGTCCCATGTGGGCACCCATATGGGACCCATATGGGCAGTGCAACCGGGTTCCATATGGGTCCATTATGGGCTTGCTCATGTAAATAAAATAAAATAAAAGGTAGAAGCAGGGACGGATCCAGGATTTCTTGCTAGGGGGTTCAAATTTACAAAGGAGGTTTCGATTTGAAAATTGTATATCATTGTTTGATAGTTTTTGCTGAATTTGCTTGAAATTAATCATAAAAATTGAACAGTTTTGTCTCAAATAGGGGTTCAAGCGAACCACGTGAATCCCCTCTGTATACGCAACTGTAGAAGCTAGCCATGCATTATAAACAAGGAAATAATCTTATATGAAGATGATTATATCATTTCTTTTTTCTTTATGGGACTGTTATATAGGACCCATATGGGACCCATCAGGGCAACCCGCATATGGGCTAACCCATATGGGACCCATTGGGAACCCGGTGGCATTCCCCATATGGGTCCCATATGGGTAGCCCATATGGGACCCATATAGGCATATTTGCTGGGACTTTGTGTTTGCGAGCAGCATAGACTCCGGCGAGACTGTGCATATACACAGGCTCTTCTGAGCTATTGCTGCTCGCCTATACAATACATACCAAAATCTCATATATTGGTTCATTTTTTTTCAATTTTTAGGCTATTGTCTTTCTTTATTCATACATTGTTGAATACCAAATATGGACATGAAACGTTGGCAAATGCTTGTTTTATAAACTTAGTTCTGTAATTTCAGAGGCACTCATACAGAAACATGGACTCAATTGATGGTGCTAAAGGAGGTCACGTGTCTTCGGAAGAAAGTTTTACAATAGCATGTGACCCTTGTCAATATGACCATATCTCCAAGGAAGCAGCAGCCTACTGTCACGAATGTGCTGAATATTTATGTGAGGGATGTAAAACTACACATGGGAAACTAAAATTAACACGTTCACACAAGCTGCTATCTGGAGAATTAATGCCACCAAAGCGATCAGCAGAATTTGAGATGCCAGTTTTAGATACAGTACTATGTTCCTGTACAAAACATGAGGTATCCGTATATTGTAAAGAACACTGTAGCCTTGTTTGTGTGAATTGTAGAACTCTCCACCATAGACGGTGCAAAACTAGCGATATTGATGAAGCATGCTTAAGCTTTGATGTCGACAATACCAAGACAACCATTGACAGCTTAAATGCTTTGAAAGAAAAATAACAACACTACAGGAGAGCAGAGAAAATGATCTCAGCACTCTACCTTTGGGAGCTCAAAACTGTCGAGACAGAGTAAAACACTTTCGAGAAGAGCTTAGCGTAAAACTTGAAAGCATGGAAGCTAAAAGTCTTTCAGACATCAACATCTTGGAAACCCAAGAAAAAGAAACTATAGTTCAACAAGTGAATATCTGTAAATCTGAAATGACCAGCTTAGATGCTGAAAATACAAAACTACAGTTTGCAGTAGAACGAGCTGACAGCAGAAGTATATTTATACATAATATACAAATATTACAAGCGGTAAAGTCTTTGACAACAATAACAGAAGAAATCACTAAAGAAGTGTACCAGCCTCATATTTCTTTTGAATGTAACCCAGAGATAAATATTGCCAGTGATGATGATCTTGGAACGGTGAAATGCCATACTTCCAGAAAAGCACAACAGAAAGGCTTTGATAAAATGTCTGTAACAGTACGCAATGAAAGAAATGTCAAATCACAGTCTGATGCCAAAGATGCCTGGATTTCTGGATCTGCTTTCCTTCCATCAGAGGAACTGATTCTTTGTGATCGTAACAATAAGAAATTAAAACTTCTAGATAAAAACTTGCAAATGAAGGAAAGCATTGACGTGCCTGCACAGCCTTGGGATGTTGCTCCTGTAAATCAACACCAAGTGATAGTAACATTCCCGTTTAAACAATACTTACAGTTCATTCAAGTGACGCCTTCACTTGCTTTAGGCCATAAGGTAGATCTTGGGATGGAATGCAGGGGTGTGGCTGTTTCACGTGAAAGTATTTATATATCATTGGCAGATTCAGAAGAATGCAAAATCGGAATTTATGACCTTACTGGGAAACAGAAGCTTATGATCGGACCATACAATTACAACGATGGTACACTACTGTTTAAACAGCCCCTTTATATTGACGTGTTGAATGATGAAAAAATATTTGTGTCTGATGTAGATGAAAAATCAAATACATCAACAGTATATTGTCTTGAAAGCAATGGCAATATCCTGTACTCTGTATCTGATCCTTCATTTAAGCTGTGCACAGGAATAAGTGTCGATGAAAATGAAAACCTGTTATTGTGCGACTGGAAAAGCCATAAAATATTTTTTATAACAAAAGATGGCAAGGAAGTAAGTGAGTTCTTGACAGAAAAAGATGGTATATATAAGCCATACACAACCAGCTTCCGTCGCAGTGATGGAACTCTTGTGGTAGGATGCATAAATCGTAATGACATACTGGTGTTCACATTGAAGTAAGAAATTAGCCAAGCTCAAGAGATTTTTGTTCTAAACAGATCTGCGAGCAGTGAAGGCTCAGACGAGACTGCGCATATGCGCAGTCACGTCAGAGCCTTCATTTCTCGCATACACAAAGTATAGAAGTAGAGGTAGACTCAAACCGAATATTAGACATCTAGCCCCGGTATATTTGTATAGGCATTCATAGGATAATTAAGCACATATGCACAGTCTCACCAGAGCCTTCACTTCTCAAATACACAAAGTATAGAAGTAGAGGAAGACTCAGATACAATATTAGACATCTAGCCCTGCTGGATAAAAATAGACATTTAAAGAAGGCTTAGCGCATATGCTATAAGTACCAAAATATTGCGAACTGGTCCATGTGGATTAGTCCATATGGTAATGGCACCTACAACGTGCGAGCGAAGTCATTTCTATAAGGTGAAAAGTACAAAATATGAAACCTGAGTGTACAATTCTGCCCAGGTTTCATATTTTGTACTTTTCTTGAGAGTGTGATAGTCAAATAGAGCTATCACATGCATTATAAGAAAGTAATTGTATATACATTTTGTCAACCAATTCTTGCAAGGGTTGATAACTGCAAATGGATTTCCGTTACAAAATTATATAGAATGGCAAATTAACCCATATACCAACGATAACAGCAATTTTTAACATTTTGTTTATATCGTAGAAAATCTTCAGATTGGTGGGAAACACGGTCCAGGGGTACATTTTCTTCAACATTATTTTTGTGTGTTAATGTAAAAAGGGTGGGTGAAAGTCTAATTTTGCTTCTAAAACTTCGCTTTTTGAATCAGTGTACTTTCAGAACTTTTATTAAGATTAAGGTCAATTTTATCAAACCAACAGGAACAAAATAGTATTTACCATATGACGTCGCACCTGGGAATGTTATAACGTCATTTATTTAACTTGGTATACATATTTAGTAATGTTACGTAATAACGTCCATGTCAATGTTGTGTACATTAAGGCAACTCTTGATGTTTTACGCCAAAAATGTGATTTTGAAGTAATTTTAAATGTCACATTATAAATGAAAACTAAAATCCGCGCTCCTGTATTATTGAATTTATTAAACTCAATTGGAATAAAAGATAAAATGATTGGCAAGCCTCGCATTTTATCACATTTTCCCACCTTGTTTAATAAAATCAATAATAAATGAGCACTCACGTAAGATCCTCTTTTTATTGCATACAATAAATTATGAACACAATTACATAATGTGTTTTTCTGTAGTAGACCATATTTTACAAGACTGGCATTAAGCATCACCAAAGTCAGAATTTTAAGTTTCCTTAGCGGAAAAAACAAAGGTACACATAAAATTGAGCCAGTGCATGAGATTTCTAACAATTTGACATTTTGACAAGTGTAGACTTGGACGAGCCTCTGCAGCCTCTTTTTTAAGCTTAAAAACTCCAAATGGTGTTCAATCAGTAGCTTAACACACATAGAATATTCAAGCGACTAGCAGAGGCTCTGATCAGACTGTGCGTTTGCGCAGGCTGATCTGAGGCTTTGCTGGTCGCACATACCACATTGTTGGAAATCTCATGCACTGGCTCAAATATTAGCTGAAAATATTTGGGGTATGTTTATTGTGCCTTTATTTCATAGGTTATCATGACTGTAGTATTCAAAGGAGCCGCTACATGAGATTTCCAACAATGTGGTATGTGCGACCAGCATAGGCTCAGACCAGCCTGCGCACTCGCTCAGTTTGATCAGAGCCTTTGTTAGTCACTTGAATACTCTTGACTGTTAGGCTACTACCCCCACATCGTTTGGAGTTCCTTAGCTTAAAGGGCGGCTGCACAGGCTCTTCTGGGTCTACATTTGTCAAAATGTCGCGCGTTGGTAATCACATGTCGTGGCTCAAAGATTTAAGTTAATGAAAAAATGTTGATATAAACAGCAAACTTATGATGTGTTAAATATTTTTGTTGATTCAAATATACATGAGAATCGTTGTAAACAAAAATATAAACTTTTCCAGGTAATGGGTACTTTAAACAGGTTTATTACCCAATCGTCTATACACGGAGTAATTGTCTATTTTTTACTTTGTCATGAGTCACTGAACTATTCTACCGGTCAATAAAAAAGACTATACCATGGCCTGGTTACCCGCTTCCCTGTTAAAAACACACAGGCGCTTATCGACATGCGCAACAACAATGTGAGTACGGTTCGTTTATGAAAGGAGACGTTATGTAACAACGGTGAAAATAAGGCATGGTTTGGCAACTTTAAACTCCAATAACTCCGTTGTTTATGATCAGAAACATAAAGTGTAGGTATTCGTTTTCTTAATTAGAACGAGCGGAATATTTGGGACCAAAATTGAGCAGATTTTGTGAAATTTTCTGTTTTGCAACAAAACTGCGTCGTTTACAGCAACTTCATGAAAGAAACGCTGCTAGTATTTTATCAAATGGGTTGGGTAATAAAACAGTTATTTCATGCCTGTTTGTAGTATAGTCAAACTATTACCCCTCGGTACCGTAGACGACCTGATGCACTATTGCACTCGGCCTTCGGCCTTGTGCAATAGTGCATCAGGTCGTCCATGGCACCTCGGGGTAATAGTTTTGAAAGGCCTTGTGCAAAAGTGCATCAGGTCGTCCACGGCACCGCGGGGTAATAGTTTTGACTATTCTACAAGCAGGCATAAAATAACTGTATAATATATCATTTACTGCAGTAAAATATACACCGTAATTTACTGTTTCTAGGAAAAATATAATCCTATTATTATGCATCTTTGAACCATCTGTACATATAAATGTGTGTTTTGCTATTGTGTCTTGTGTGTGGGTTTTTCTTTTCCTTTTATTCTACATATATACAGGTATAGAAATTTATTTTGTACATATCTTTGAAACTTTTGCATCAGGGCCATAGTATTTTGTCAATAGTTTTTTTTTTAAATTCTGATATCGCTAAAGAAAGTCAACATCTGTTTGATATCTTTCAAATCCAACACTTACCACAACTCTAATAACTTCAACGAGGAATATTGACTCGAGATGGAGGGGCCGCGGGTTCGAGCCTCACCAGTGTCACTGCGTTGTGGTCCTTGGGCAAGGCGCGTTTATCCTAGCTTAGTAATGGTTCAACCCAGGAAAAACCGTCCCTGTTTAACTGAAAGATTGTTGATGGGTCGTAAAGAATCAAAACAAACAAACAAAATCAATGAGGAATAATAATAATAATAATGAGCAGCGGCATGAGATTTCCAACAATTTGACATTTTGACAAGTGTAGACTTAGACGAGCCTGTGCAGCCTCCTTTTAAGCTTAGAAACTTCAGATGATGTTCAGTCAGTAGCTTAACAATCATAGAATACTCAAGTGACTAGCAAAGGTTCTGATCAGACTGCGCGTATGCGCAGGCTGATCTGAGGCTTTGCTGGTTTCACATACCACATTTTTGGAAATCTCATGCACTGGCTCTAATAATAATAATAATAATAATAACGCGTTCTGTTTCCATTATATGAAATAAATCTGTCCTGAAATTGGCTGAATACACATTAATAACGAGTTTATGTGTACTCAGCGAACTTGAAGTCTGAGTGACAGATTTTTCATATCATTACATTACAATGTATTATTCTGTATATTGTATACATTTTCCAATTGAAAAAAGGACAGAAAAGACAGAAATGGCAACAAATAAAAACATGCGTAGTTATAAACAGGCATAAAAACTAGTGAAATATGTCACTGCTCAAGATACTTAAGCTAGTGAAATATTTCTCTCGCATATACTTTAACTATTGCTACTGCAAAACAGTAGGAAAATATTACTATGTATACAATACACAGTTACAGAGTGTATATCACACTGCCTTCATTACAGATGACAAGTTGTAATGTTAGCAAATATCAAAACAGAATGTGGGCAGGAAAAATACTCAGAGCAGTCACAGCATTTGTCAAAAAGTGAGTTTGATCAGGAAATACCACAATCATACTTTGTAGACCAACCCATGGCATCGTAAGGACGAGACACAGAACACTTACAGTTACAAGACATCAGGAAGACAATTAGAGTGAACAAACATCTCTCTCTCTCTCTCTCTCTTTGTCACCAAGATGATTGCAACATTATAAAGGGCACTATGTACTGCAAAACAAAACAAGTACAATGACACACAAATTATTGGAGCATCAATAAACAATGAATAGACAACAACAGAACCACCGCCTAAGAACGAACTGCAGGCGAATTCACTAGGAGGTGCTTAAATGCATTTTACTGGCGCCAAATCTAAGCAGAATTCATCCATTGCAATGACAGAAAGCAAGCATCCTTAAATCCTGAAATATGCATGAAAGGAAAAGTAAAGGATCTGGTCATGCTTCGTGATTTGCTGGGGAGAAAATCTCATTGTCTTGTTTTATGACAGATTGAGTGCTGCTTATATACGCCAGTCCATGAGATGCCTCCAACCATGCCAATAAACGCACTTGAAATACACCTCTTTCACGACAGTAGAAAAATCTGTCCAAAGGATCACCGATTGGCATCAAGAGGCTAAACGGTGATCGCGAGGGACAGATTTTTTCTATCATATCCTCAAACAAATAATGGATTCTTTTTCTTGCCCTACTGAATATCTCATTTTATGTTGGTAAAACAAGACAAAAAGACGACATACATATATCATGGTGACGCCATTTTAACATTACAATGACGTCACAGATCGACGTGCGGCAAGCGTGCAACTGTTCGTTTTTTATCTTTCCCACGGGTTGGTACCAGTATGTGAGATAGAATTTTCTTATATGGGCAAAAACAACAGAAGTCCCGATCTGGTGTGCAAGAATAAAATGTCTTATATTTGGCCTGAATCTTCATATTTATCCTTGCTTTGTGTACGAGCAATGACGATTCCTGGATGTGCATAGTTGCCCGAGCTTATGTTGCTCGATGATGCGTAAGGTACCAAAAAATGTGTGTTGGCCATATATTGATGTCAACAGCTTCCTTAAAAAATGATAGTATAAGAATCCACAATGAGTGTGAGGGTAGAATAGAAAAAAACATCCCGAGGATCACCGTTTGGCATCATGAGGCTTGCCGAGTGATGACAAACGGTGATCACCAGGGATTTTTCTATTCTACCCTCACACGAATAATGGATTCCTTTTCTTGCTCACCGCTGTTTTTGTATTTTAAGATAAGCTTCAGTATGCTAAGATACAATTTTACATGATGACGTCACTTGAACATAACAATGACGTCACTTGACGACCATGTGCGTGAGTTCAAATACAACCAATGTATGTAGCCCTCACATGCCAGCCTGGGTAAGATAGCATGGGTTTGATAAGATTTTCTATCCCAGGGTAAAATCTCAGATATCCTTATCCGGTGTGCAAGAAATCACATTCCTTGATGGTATGTGATTAAGCCAGAAAAAAGTCATGACTTGTCTAAAGAGGCTGGTATGTTTATCACTAGGCATGCTCACCGTTATAAGTCAAGTAAGAAACGTTTTGAGACTGATATGTCAGTTATTCACCAAGGGTGTGGTTTCTCAGCGCAAGCGACTCAAAAACGGATCCTCATTGAATAACGTGAGTATCTGTTTTGAACAGTTTGGTATCTTCAACGTTAAAAACTTGTTTATTTTTTAAATATTGGTTGTATTATGGACTTATACAGTAGTACCTTTTGTACATTCTATAGATTGAAACGAATGCTGTTATTTTTCTGCTGCTCTATATTCTTACTGTATAAATGCATAAACATTATTTTTTTATTTATAGCTTTGATAGACACTCATGTAACAGTTTGTGTTTTTCTTATCCTGCGTATAGGCATATATAGATTTTTGACATAACCTTACCAAATATGAATTTTCTCGTTTTAATCAAAAGTAACCTAAGTTGAGGCACTTCCAAGATTTACAGACCGCCCATAAGGCAGGGCGTGATAGTGCCTGAAACGAAGGTTTCTATGGCGTTTATTGCATTGAACAACTATTAAATGGAAGCTTTTGATTCAATTTTTTTCTTAGTAACACTATTATGGTTTAAAGACTGGCCAAGGGACAGGGACTGGATAGTGCCTGGAACAAAGGTTTCTATTGCGAGTATTGCATTGAACAACCTATTAAATGGAAGCTTTTATTTGATGCAAATTTTTTCTTAGTAACACAAAAGGGAATCACCAAGCCATATTTTACCGCTTTATTTGTCTTGAAAATGAAAGCAAAATAACACATAATTAATGCCTATTGCAATTGTAGTTAGCCCCTTGGGGCGTTTGTTTTCAACCATGCCAACAAAGTAAGAAATGGCAGAAATATATTTGGGTAAATATTTGACTAATTCTGTAATAAACTTTACAGAACAAGGAAAATACTTTTATTCATTCACAACGCACAGTGTCAACTTCAAATGCACATTTATCCATAGTGGACATTCCAATTCACTATGACCATTTAATATGAAGTGGAATACGTCCCCCCTGCTACTATCACTGAGCGATCTGCATGGAATTTGTTTCTATCCAATAAATATCGTGTTACATATGTGGTATTCGCTAATTCTTTATATCCTGAGTATTTATAGGTGTAGAAATTGCTTTTATGGCTTTGCTTAAAACTCTAACAAAAGCTCATGAATCGTCAAGCCTTATTCTACCGCATAAGGAAACAAAACTATACACCACCTAAGGGCTAACCCCATATTTTTTGTAAGCCATTGGGGTGTTTGTTATCAATCATGCCAACAAAGCATGAAATAACAGTAATATCTGTCAGGTAAATACTTGACTGGTTCAGTAAATAAACTGTATAGGACCAGGGAAAAATATATTCATTCATAACTCACAGGGTCAACTACAAATGTACAGTTTTCCATATTGGGCTCTCCAGTCCACTCAAGCATGATAGTGTCCACTCACACTACTATCGCTGAATAGTGGCTTGTATGTAAATTGTTTCTAGCTAATGAAAATCATATGTGATATCCACTTATTATTCTTATCATTAGTATATGCGTGTTTAAAGGTGAAGAAGTTGCATTTTGTTCATAGCTTTGATTTAAACTTCAAAAATAGCCTGTGTAATGCATTACTTCTATTACTTTTATGTATTTTCAATTGTAGAAATTGAACTTGTTAAAGAGTTGAAGGCACTTTCAAAATATAATGTTTACTTCCCTTTTCTATCTGAATCGCTATTTTTGTCATCGTTAATCAGTAAGAGTATTAAACTCGTTGCGAAAAAGCCTCGCATTATATCTCTTTTCCTCAACTCGTTTTATAAATTCATCAAAACATGAGCACTCATGTAAGATCCTCTATGTTCACCATCTGTAAGTTAAGCCATTTAAGCCGAATCGAATTTCTCACTCTTATCAATAGGAACAGTCAACTTCAGTTTAAAAAAGTGGGATTTTTATAAAAGTTTTAATCAAATTTAAATAGATCATTCTGTATGCTTAAAGGAGACCCTCATCAGCAGCTACGTTCATCTGATCTGGGTATATATCCTACAAGAAGGACGTTAGGCTTATATGGGTTGATACGTTGTGATTTGTACAAAGCTACGATTAATATTTTGATTACAGTGTGTGTGTGTGTGTGTGTGGGGGGGGGGGGTGTTTCCCAAAGTTTTCATTATATTCTACTTAAATTAAAATGTAGAATTTGTATTTTGTACATAACATTAATTGTAACTTTTGTATAAAAAAACAATGGCTACAGTGTCTTGTCAATAGAAACTATTAATACTTTCATTCCCAACACTGGTAATGATGGCGGAGCCAAAAACATTTGACAACTGTGTGTTATATCCCTTCTTAATCAGGTAGTTACTGAATATCCTATAACGATACGGCTTGCCTGCATTACAGAATTGGGCCTTGAAGTGAGAACACAGGGTTTGTGAGCAACACAGGTGCAGACCAGCCTGCGCAAACGCACAATCTGATCAACGCCTTTGATATTCACTAATTGAAGAAAATCATATCTAAACTTGTTAAAGCGAAACTTCCATTTTCAAGCAAGTCTCTGTAGCTTAGCAGACTGTTTTGAGTCTTTCTATGTTGGAAACCTCGAAGACAGGTTTGTCGGGTTGATACATAAATCTTGATGGATCACTGATCTATGTTTACAGATCAGCAGCATTCATTAAATGTAGACCTGACATACCTTTATGGTATCTTTACTCATGCTTAAAAAATGTCATACTCAACGTTGTATAATATGGTAATGTAATAGTATGGTTACTTCGCATACATGTATTTTGGGGCACACTTTCAGGCCAATGTTATGTTGATGAAGTCATTCACCCGCATTCCTGCCGCTCTATCAGACAATTTGAAAAAAGTGTCTTCCAGTAAAACAATGCCCGACCCCATACCAGCAATATGGCCGGGAACTGCATGCTAGTCAGTCGTGTCAACACTCTTGACTGGCCTTCCATATCTTCTGATCTATCCGCAATCGAACACCTCTGAGATATACTGGGCCTGTGGGTATTACTTGACTTTTCGCTTACTGTAAAGGCGGCGCCTCATGAATGCGTAATTAAGATTAGTCAACCTTAGGCATAGGTAAAAGCTGAAAAAGGAGGCGTAGTTTTATTCAAAAGTAACTGTATCATCTTGTGCCACCACCTTAGTCATTATTTAGTCCTTAAAACGCCAGCAAAATAACTGCATCTGAAAATGTCTATTCAACATAAGCAGGGAGGCAAACATTGTGGACCCAGATCATACTGCTCCTACAGGAGCAGTCTGATCTGGATTCACACTGTTTATCTGTGAGGCTTTAAATATTTTAGTGGACGACAAAAAATATACATTTTGTGATTATGCGCTTTAAGGGTTAATAAATGTGAGTTCAGTGTGTATAGGGTTAGGATTTTCATGAACTGCATGCACGTTTGCGCGGCTCAAAAAGTTTATTTACTCTTTACCAAATTATAAATAAAACCTGATTTCCCTTCCTTAGCAGATGAAATAGCCGAAACACACCCAGATATGAATATTAAAGTTGCCGCCTTTACAGTAAGCGACAAGTCAAGTAATATATGACATGTATCCCTTTCTAGCTGCCGCATTACCCTAATGGGAACACTGGAAGATATACTCAGGATTCTTCTAAGCATACGAATATGCTCACAAAATGCATTTATAAAGTTGGCGGTCACTATATAAGATTTTACTTACAATAAATTGGTAATCATAACTTTAGGTTCATGCCTATACTTATTTTCAACATAGCGGGTGAATTGGGGTGGCTTCTATTTTTTGACAAGAGTATAATTTAACCAAGAAATGTCATGAACTGTCATGAGTTGATGTGTTTATCACTATCACCAGGTACAAGTCTAATGTAGAACTGTTGAAACTGGTATGTTAGTTATTCACTGAGGGTGCGTTTCTCATCGAAATCAATTCTAAACCACACCTAGGGTGAATAATTACCATACCAATTCTATCAGTGTGGTATCCCAAAGCTTGTGGAAGTTTTCCTTTTGTCAATTTGTTTACACAGTGTTGTATACACAGTGTTGTAGATTTTGATTGATTAAAAAGTGTACAATCTCATTTTCTTTTTCTTTATTTTCTTAGATATACAGGTGTAGACATTGTATTTTGTGTCACTTATGTAACAGTTTGATTTGTACCTTCTTACTTATAGTCTGCGTATAGACAGCCATAGGAATCGTACGTCGTACTTTGATTGAAACTTTTAAAACAATGTTTAGCTAAACTTAGGACTTCGGCCAAGGGATACGGGCTGCCTGAGAGACAGTGCCTTGTCAGTGCCAAAACTAAGGTTTCTATTATGCTTATTGCATTGAAAAACAACATGACACCTGAATTTGATGCACATTTGTATCCAAGTAATATGAGAAATTATGATATTCCCATCCAATAAAAATAGTATTACATATGTGATAGTCTCTTACTCTTATCCTTAGTATAGGCCTGTGTAAAAATTCCATTTATCATATGATGTCGCGCCTGGGAGTGTAATAACGCCATGCAATAAAATCTGTATACCACTTGTGGTTTGTCCATTTTCGGGAAACGTTATGACGTCCATAACAACGTTGGGTACATAATGACAAAATTATAACGTTTTTACGCAAGAAATGAGATTTCAAAGTAATCTTAACGTCATTTGATAGATAGAATCTAACATTCGTGCTCTTGTATTATTGAATTTATTAAACGCGTTGCGAAAAAGAGACAAAATGCTCGGCAAGCCTCGCATTTTATCTTTTTTCCCCAACTCGTTTAATAAATCAATAAAACATGAGCACTCATGTAAGATCCTCTTTTTTGTTCATAACTTTGTTTGAAACTAAAATAAAAGCCTATGCATTTCTCTCATATTTTATATTCTAAGCATGTATAGTTTCAGCTTTGTGAAGTTGTTAGGAATTTACCAGACTGACTTTAATAAACTACACATGACCAGTCAAATTATCCGTAGGTGGGCACTCTTGTAAGATAATGAACAGTCCACTAAACATGTGACATAATGATATTCCTAACCAATAAAAATATAACATATGTGATAGTCACTTATTCTTTATATCCTTAGTATAGACCTGTGTATAAATTCCATTATGTTCATAAATTTACTTGAAACTCAAGTAAAAGCTTGTGTGTTTCTCTCATTCTTTATATTCTAAGTATCTACAGTTTCAGCCCTGGAGTAAAGGAGGCTCATATTTACGAAATGTTTATTGCTCTCGTAATTTCAACCCTTCGATTTTGTGTCCCCTCCATATCTCCTGATTTCATTAAATAAGACTTCACTCCAATATTCCTCTTAGTGAGATAAAAATCAATGATTCGAACCACTCAAAGTTAATCATTCTGCTACGGGATGGGTTGTGTCAGTTCAAAGCAATAAAACCTTTCTAAAACGGCCACTCTAATAAAAGACCAAAAATTGATTTTCAATGTCAATTATCGCTTTATACGGATCAAAAGTATCGCAGAATGCTTCAAGGGCATTCTGTATTACTTTCGACCTTCATGAAGCTACCATTTGTCATTAAGATCTTTGTTTTGTCTATTTTTGAGTGGCCGTTTTACACAAGTTTTACTGTAATATGTGACCATGAAACTTTTCAAGAAGGGATTAACAAAGGTGCAGATCAAACTGCCTAGATGCACAGGCTGAACTGGAGATTTGAGCCACCACATGTGATTTCCAACAAAGTCGCATTTTTGACATGATTAGACTGAGACAAGCCTGTGCAGTCTCCTTTTAAGCTAAGAAACTCCAAATGATGTTTGGTCAGTAGCTTAATATTCATAGAGTATTCAAGCGACTAGCAATGGCTCTTGTCAGACTGAGCGTATGTGCAGGCTGATCTGAGCCTTTGCTGGTCGCACATACCACATTGTTGGAAATCTCATGTCGTGGCTCATTTTTTAAATTAATTGAAAAGAGGTTTTTTAATGACTTTGCACAGATAAGAAACTGTTAAATCTGACTATCACCAAACACATGAATATAGGGGATTAATGTCAAGATTTTAGTGGGGTAGAACTACTCTGTCTGTCAGTCTGTTAATTAGAGGTGAATCTCCTTTATAGCTCTTCCTTTCAAACAACAAATGGCTGGAAATAAAATAAAATACAGATTACAAAGAAGATGACGTACAATTGAATCTAACTCATTGCCAAAAAGTAATAAAATGCATAGTAAAGCGAAGCTTTCTATAGCCTTTTCGCGGTGAGTGTAATACATTTAATAGCACGAGAGCACATAATTAAGATTATATCCTTTATACAATAGCAGAATTATTCTGGAATCTGGGTGTCAAATTTATGTCTTATATACGTGAAGTTAGGGTGTCAATTCAGATTATCAAAATATATATATGTTAGATTTCCTACTATAAATACATTTGTATTTAATGCACTAGTGTTTTAATGATTTTAATTAATGGCGTTATAACACTCCCCGAAGCAACGTGATATAATAAAAGTAAACCAAATATAAACAGCTTCTTTTCTTTACTTCTTAAAAGGGTCAAAAATAAATTCTTTAATAAGGAGGGAAAAAGGATGTAAGAGTCCGTGTAAAGGTGTAGATTTTCTCATCCCTGTAAAGCTGCAAAAACTTGAAAAATAAAGCCAAAAGTAGAATTTTACCACAGTAGAAATCATTTTGAGAATTGACCAGCCACTATATCGGCAAAATTACTATCTATATGATTATACAGGATATATCTAGATGAGATTTACCAGTGCATTCAAGAATAAATTGACAACATTTTTTGAGAAAGTCTACTTACAATATGGCCCTAAAATAGCTGACCTTAGTTTCATTGTTGTTGTTAGCTTCTCAAGTATATATTAAAGCTGAACCTAACTGAATCACAACACTGTGGCCATTGAAGAAAGCCTCCAGTATTTAAAACAAAGCTGATGTTTAGCAGTATCATCTTCACTGACCACAAAACAGTTTACAATAGTTCTTCATTAAGTATACATTATACAATTATTAACTGTTGAGGCATTGGACATGATGTGATGTCGACCTGAGAGCACCAATATTGACTGAGGCAGAGCCGAGGTCAATATTGGTATTCTGAGGTTGACATCACATCATGCCCAATGCCTCTATAGTCAACAATTGTTTTATTATATATTTTTTTCTAAACATAAAAGCAACATCAACTACAAAACCTTGGCCATGGACTATGTCTTGGACAGTTTTGCATGATGACCAACTGATTCCAGTCAGTTAAAAGAGAAGTGAATGCATATTTTATTTGTAATTACAACTGCAGACAGAGAAGACCCAGATTAAATGCCGCATAATGTGGCATTTTATCAGGGTCTACACTGTTTGCTTAGACAAAAATGATCTTCAGAGAATAAAACTGCAATTTATTTAAAAATTATAACCCTTGACCCCTTGAATTATACAATGGATCATTCCAAATTTATTGCATCAATCCAGAAGGAAGAATTCATTAGTTCATTTAAGAGTTCTGCTCATTACTAAAGATAAACCAAAAGCTTTGAAGCATGACTCTATTTACAATATTGATATGGTGTTCTAGAAAAAAATGGTTTCAGGCGTTTATTTACATTTACTATAAAAGCTTTGACATACACATATGTTCCAGTCGGACTGGCTCATCTTACGCATTCTGCATCAATCGTTTGAAATAGAGAGACCCAAAGGTCATTGGTCAGAGGTCGTGGTACATCTGTATATTCAACAACAAAGTCTGAATTACATGTATATGATGAAACACCAAATCTTGTGAATTGCGTGATGCTGTCCCTCACTGAATTGTATTTACATGCAAGTTTCAAGCTGAAAGCACACGTTGTATGGGAAGTTTCAATGAAGTCTATTTTAGTGACTAATATTGAATGGGGAAAACCCACAGCCCAAGCGACATGTAGTTATATTGACTCGAGTGGATATGCAACTGTGCCAATCAGGAGTTGTTTATGTAAAGATTGTATTATAAAGTCGTTTAAAATTTAAACAAAAAATGAAGTTTTTTTGATAAAGAGAAAAGGGATAAGCTGGCGGAGACTATATATAGTGAATTAGAGACAAAGCCATGAAGAAACATTGCACATTGTACAATAGTACATAAATATTACTTTACATAAGTGAGTATGATCAGAAAATACCTCAATCCAACACTGCAGACCAACCCATGGCACCGTGAGGAAGAGCCACATAACACTAACAGTTACAAGAAATAAAGTTAAGCATCAAGCTCTCTCTTTCCCATCAAACTGATAATAAACTGGAAGGACACAAAGTACTGAATAACAAAACAAGGACCAACTACGAGGGGATGGACAAGGGGTCGGGGTATGGGGATAAGGAGGCGGAAGCGGGGGTAGAGGGGGCGGGAAGCGGGGGTAAAGGGGCGGAAGCAGGGGTAGAGAGGGTGGGGATAGAGGGGACGGGATAGGGGGCGGGGAGTCTGCAAAGATTGGGGCTGAATTTTTTTTTATATAGAAAATTTATAGAAAATGGGCCATAACGATACCGTTTTAGGCCTTGAAGTCGTATTAAGGTCCAATAAGGGAATCATGCATCTTTTCGTGGACTATTTTGTCACACAACCCACGTTATGTATGAAGCCGACAGATTTCAGCTTGTTTTTTTAACTGTCCTTCAAAGAACGGAGACTGCCGAGAAATACACATTATCATAACAGTAACTTGATCTGGCGTACTGTATCACGTCGAGTGGATGAGGTCATACCATCGGATCACCCGAGACGTTTTGCGTCGAGGGTGATCCAATGGTATGGCTTCATTCACGAGACGTGATACTGTACGCCAGATCAAGTTACTATTATGATAATATGTTTATTATATGCCTTTTTTCTGACATTCTATCTGATTTTAAAACCCGTTTTGGTCCATTATCCCGAAAAATTGCGGGAACGTTTGCCGTATCGTTACGTTTCTTGACGTCACGTCAACATATTTACCCTCTCTGGTTCTATGCTTACAATTTACATTACGTAACGTCGCCGCAAAAGCAGATAACCGACGTTAGCCTCGTTTTAAAGGATAGTGATATGGATTCAGAAAACCTCAGTTCGTTGATCCGGCTTTCTGTATCAGATGGCCAGAAATCAGACAGTTCTAACGCCGTATCAGTTATAGGTATATAATAAAACGAGATTATCAAGGTACTAGGTTGTCTTTTTACTTTTTGGATATTGTCACTCAGCGGCAGATCAAACGATCCGAACAATGTCCGTGACTTTAAATCTACTTTTTACGGAACCAATTAATTTTGCAAAGAATCCAATCTTCCTCTTTGAAATGTTGGCTGTCGTTTTATGTTGAAATTCAGTGGACGTCGATAGCTATTTCATTTATTCCGTGCTAGAAATTGACTTATCATCTGTAAACTTCTAAAGAAATAAAACACAACATGCGTTCACCGATCGTTGTGCTAAGCACGGTAATTCGCATTTTGATATACAAACTAAACTATGAGTGTTCTGAAAGACCCGAAAGTTTGGAACCACGCATATCGTCAAGCTTGGAGAAATTATGCTAGTGTCTTGGTTTGTCAAAATATCGATGTATGGCGTATTTTACAGTCATATTCAACAGGAAAAGTACATGTAATGAGATTCGTAGTCAAAAGAGTTTAGATATACATTCTTACTGTATCCGAGGCCTTGGATAATCTCTCGATTCTTGGGTCCTACATGTACCAGAGGAAAGTCATTCCCTTTTGTGAAAATGTTTCATGAAGTTTCAAACGCTCCTTGGCGCTTATGTTTATGAATCGCCGACTCAAACCCTACCTTATCGTACAGGGAGACTCCCAGACATGAATCATAAAATTTCTTCTAAAACATACACATTTTTACAAGATTAGGAAATCTCCCGGATCTGATTGAACAAATTTACTTTACTAATAACCTTTGCAAGCAGTTAAGACCCAGGTCGGCATCACTAGAATGCCGGTCCTGTTCTGGATTCTACTGGTCCTGATCTGGATCCAAAGTGTTTGACACCTTGGCTCTGGTATTTTTCGTGAAAAAAAATCGAAAAGGTTATTTTTTTTAAAAAAATCAGTAGATGGCAACAAATGCATGAAAATTACCAAGTATGCAAATAAACAGTGACCTATATAAGACTTATGTCAGGGTGGGTAGTCACGTGGTTTCTGTTAAGATACACTGTACGGAAAAAATGGCGGACTTCTTTCCACACCGATGTTTTAAGCAAAAGTAAGTAGATATTTCTGCGTGTTTTTTCATCTTTACACAGAAAGTTATACACCATTTTCCAGCCCCAATTTTTCCAGATCTAACGATGCCAGGATATCCTCATAAAGCTTCTTACTTTGAGTACAGACTCTGTCACAAAATTTTTAGCGGCGAAGATCAGGCCTGAATTTGGAAATAAGCTGTACGGACAACATTTGTGACAGAGTTAGTACTCAAAGTAAGAAGCAAAAAGATGCCATCCTGGTAGCGTTTAATAGGGGAAAATGTGGGCTGGAAAATGGTGTATAACTTTATGGGTATAGATGAGAAAACATAGAGAAATCTACCTACATTCGATCAGAATGTCCGTACAGTGTATTCGAACATCCTTACAGTGTATCCAAGCAAAAACCACGTGACTACCCACCCTGTATATAGGTCACTGAAATAAATAATCGACACTTAAGAGTTGGACAAAGCATTTATTTATTGATTATAAGATGTTTTTTGTAAGTAGGGCCAACATATATTTAAACTAGTCTTCAGTCGATGATACACCATCGCAAATACCCACTTCTTACACAAAATGTTGCCCCGTACCCTCTACATCATGTGATCTAAGCACCTGCAGCGTTTGAAATTGCTACATCCAACCATTTAGGTAGAAATGTATTTACAAGAAAGTATGGTATATAACCTTGACTTTGACATCAATGTTACTTGAAATATTACCCAGCACCCTCTACATCATGTGACGTATGCAACTGCAAAGTTTGAAGTTGCTACATTCACCATTTACAAGATAATACAGTATTTGACCTTGAGCTTGGGGTCAAAGGTCACATGGGATGTCGCCTAGTGCCCTCTATATCATGTGACCTATGCACCTGCAAATTTTGAAGATGCTACATCCAACGGTTTAGATGAAAAAAAATGACCTTTGATTTAGGTCGCACGGTCAGACAAAGGTTGAAGTTGCTACGGCTAATGGTTTAGGACGAGATGCATTTACCCGACAATACTTTATTTTAACTTTTCCCTTGACCACGTAATGTTGCCAAGTATCCACTACATCATGTAACTTAAGCGGCTACAAAAATTAAAGTTTCTACTGGTTTAGGAGAAACAATTACAAGAAACCACACGCACAAACGTACGTGCACGCGCATGGACAGACGGACGGACATACCCTGATTAATTCATATACCCTTTCTTTACCCTTTTTCTACAAGAAAAAGGAATAAAATGTATATTTTACGGAAACGTCTTCAATATTTTAAGGGTCAATAGGTAAGCAAACTTTTTTATGTAAAACTTTTGCATGAAAAAAGTAAGAAAGAAATCCTTAAAAATTCTAAAAATTAATACACTTTAAAATCCCAAACAGTTTCAGAAAGGAGGTCCCAATATACAAGGATTTATGGTAACTGGAAACAAGATTTATTTTGCCTAATATAAACAATGTTTACTTTGCTGACTCAAGAAGATACACAGTTTATCTCTGATGAAGTACGTGTTAAAGGGGCCGCACAGCGCAGACGGTAACATGTCAGATTGCAGATACGTGTCTGACTGCAGATCCAGGGGCCACGAGTTCGTTCCCGGCCTGTTCCCATACTTTCGTGGAGATTTGATCATTAAATAATTTCTACGGTCATTCACCTCCCTTCCGCTCATTCAAAAAGGGTTGTTGTCAGTTACAAGCCAAAGTTTGTGCATGCAGTATCGGCAAGCTTGTCAGGTTAGATGATATGACTGTCTCCACATGACTATAACTGTTGACTGGGACGTTACGCTTCAAACCATGTTTTAACTCTTTGTCCCCAGGACAATTTTGCATGAAAATGCAAACGGGTCTTTAGTAAGCTGTTGTTAAAATTAATTTTGGTTTATGGATGGGGAGGGAAGTGGGGGAGAGGGGGAGGGAAGTGGGGATTGGGTACCCCCCTGCCCACCCCCTCATTACGAATAGTGTTGTAATCCATATGTTTTATCTATAAAATGTGATTCTAAAGGAATAATGCTAATACATATTCTTCTGTAAAATGGTGAAGAACTGTGATGTTCAAATACTTTCTCTCTGGGGCCTCAGATGTGCATCATGGGTAAAGATTTCATTTTTAATTCGTTTGTTCGCCTGAACTCCTTGTCCCCGTTACCTTCTTCCCGGGCTGCCGCTTCTTCCCCTTTCGACTTGTTCCTTAACCATTAATGTCATTCATGTGCGGATCCAGAGGGGGATATGGATTACGGACCCTCATCCCTGGAAAATCACAAGTTATATTGATTTCTATAGAAATTAGCATTTGGATCCCCCCTGTAAATAGTTGGACCTCCCGAAATGTTGGACCCCCTCTAATTCCTTGAAAAAGCATAGTTTTCTCTGCAATAAAACCATTGGACCCTCTCTGTAAACTGTAAAATAATTTGAGATCTAAAAACCCATAAACAAGCATAAAAAAGGTTTTCAAGGCTGTTTTCTCGCCGTTGGGCCTGGATACCCCCCCTAACAAAAATTCCTGGATCCTCGTATGCATGGATCATTCAAACGCTAACCCCATGACAGAAGGAACTATAATGTTTATGTCTGTACCTGGGCCGAATTATCAACTATATACACCATCGAGGCCCTCACATTGGCGGGAGGGGGCGTGGAGGGGGCACGGAGGCTGCAATGCATTTGCTTGTTCCCCTGTTCCCCAAAAATCGAAAATTTGTTTTCCTGTGTTCCATGTTCCCCAATATCTTCTTTGTTTGCTTGTTCCCCTCAAAAGTTGCACATAGCACCCCTGTTCCCTTGAAATAAATGCCCCTTAACCCTGTTCCCCAAAACCCATGGCAGGGCCTCACCAACTACTCACCTATCCCACCGCCCCCAATCTCCTCTGGCCATCAGTAATGATGCCGTTTCACCCTAACCGGGAACACATGTTTAAAATGAAGAACATATATTCTCAAGTGGTAGACCTTTGCTCTGTTATCTTTTTTTCCCTCTAGCTGTTCCCCAATATTCTTTATTATTTGTTTACTAAATGTTATCCTTTTACCTTTATAAAAACCCTTGATTCTTTCGATAATTGAAAACTTTACTTTTCAAGAAATTTTTTAGAAAGATACAATAATTTTTGGGGGGAGGGATGTGGTCGTGGGGGAGTAACTTGTGGGTAATTTTGGTATGGGTGTGCGAGCCAGTATTTTGAGACAACCCCGATCATATACCTGCCCTTTGAAAATTATCCCATTCATATACTTGATTTCACAGAAAGTTGACCTATTCATATGCCCCCCCCCCCCCCACTCATAGATAAATTTTATAAAAAGCCTAATGGCAGAGTTCCCATTTACCCTCTATTGAGGGTCTTTAACCCCAAAAATTGGGATATACCCCAAAAACTTATGAATCTTCTAATTCAGGCCTATATATAGGGGGACAAAACTGAGAAAATGGGAGCTGGTATACCGCTTATTTCAGAAGTCAGTGGGAACCCTGCTAATAGGAAATTGGTTTAAACAATATTTTATTCAGATAATTTGCATGTAGACAAATATATACAATGTTAATATACTCAGGATCTGACAGTAAGCTTTAAGCTTGTATGTAAGCCATTTCCTGTAAGCCATTTAATAGGAAATTAAAATACAATATACTATTCTTTATTGATACTAGCAATCATTATGACCCAGACCCAATACACCATTAATATTGAATCATACCACATTCAACCTTTAAACTAGAACTTACCCTAAATAAGAGAAAAGTTTTTTTTTATTTTTTTATTATTTTTTTAAATGAGGTGCTAGGGGCCTGGAACAAAGACAACTTTAGGAAGAAAACATAACTATTTCTTGGGGAAAATGAAACAGGCTAGTGTAATGTATTCAGGTAAACATTATGTAACATATCACAAACCCATTGAATGGGCCCCATAAATATCAGATTTATAAAGTGTAGACTGAGATGGTTTTCAATATGGATAAAAAGAGGTTTAAGTATGTATTCTAAGATGCAGCATACCAACCATTATATAATTATGTAATAAGCATACATGTTCTTATTACAAACCAACAATGATAAAGGATTCAAAATAAGAATTTCTAATTGTCTAAAAGGAATTCTTAGTCAGACTCCCAAACATTAATTGCCTTGAATTTCAAAACTGGAAAACAGTATAAGCACTGGTTTCATATTTAGGGAGATCTCATCAGATTTTAAATGATTTGATGATTTATTACACAGTAGGAAGTTCCTGCAAAAAATTTTAGTTAATCAGAATGAAGACAGCTGGTCTCCGGAATACCCCTCATTTTTGAAATAGTTACATCAAGTGTACAAAAGTATACTTATTATGAAGAATATGGAACTTTATACCCCAAGCTACCATAGCCTCCCCTACCAAAAGCACCCGTCACCAAGATAAGAGTACTAATGTGTGATTGAAATTATTTCTAAATTAAAACATATGTTGTGGGTAATCAAAAGAACTGTCTCAAAGAGCACCCTAAAATGCAGCGTCATGTGCACTTGCGTTTTATCATCTATATCTATATGGTACTACTTCATCTAGATCTATGCTACTATTTCAGCTCTGAGTAGTTCCAGAAAAATATGTCAAAATAACATGTTTTCTTTCAAATACTGCAAATTGCAAAATATAAAGTCTGTTATTCAGCATCAAGTCTGCTTTGTTCATATTTTTCAACGATCTGTTGGTTTTACACAGTGCTTCTGAGAGTCAGAGACCCCCAAAATTAGTCTTAGGAAACAAAAACTGATGCCAGCTAGTCATGGTCCCAAATTTGAGAGAGATCTCACCAGCTTTAACCCTTTACTCTGTAATAACGCCCTTGACGCCTTTGAAAATCTTGTATTTGAAAATATTATGGAAAATGGAGCATTTGCTCTTTTGGAGCAAAGCTCCATTTTCCATAATATTTTTTTTCAAATCTTTTCAAGACTTAGCTTAAATTTTTCTTGATTTTTTTCAATGTTGTCTAAAAATAGAAAATAATGTCATGATCTAAATATAGCCTGTGGAGTAAAGGGTTAAGATGGTAATAAGAGTAAATTGAGTTTGTTTTGGTCCAAAAACAGTGTGTTACCATATTTTCAGTTGAACCATACTCTGGGTAGAATATATTTGTAGATTTTTTTCAGTTAGGAGGTCTTCTATAAAATGAATTTAAGTATGCTTATTATGAAGAATATGGTACTGTATACCCCTAGCTACTATAGCCTCCCGGCCTTATCCACAGCACCTATACCCAAGATAAGAGTATTTATGTGTGATTGAAATTATTTCTTAATCAAAACATATGTTGTTTGTTTGTTGTTTGATTTGATTCTTTACGTCACATCAACAATCTTCAGTTATATAGGGACGGGTCTTGCCGAGTTGAACCAGTACTAAGCTAGGATAAATGTGTCTTGCTCAAGGACCACAATGCAGTGACACCTGTGAAGCTCGAACCCACAGCCCTTCGGTCTCGAGTAAAGCACTCTTCCACTGAGCCACTGCACTCCCTAAAACATATGTTGTAGGTACTCAAAAGAACAATCTCAAAGATCACCCTAAAACACAGTGTCATATGTTATATGATATCGGGATCATATAACTTTTGATTATGTTTGGGGCCAGTTAAGCGCTGAAATATGATTAGGGCATTTGTATTCATCCTATTTAAAGACTCAGTCAGTAACTTTGGCCAGAAAATTCCTTGTCTGTCTAGAGTATGTAGTGATACAGATACAATTGTTTTCTTGATATTTTTGATTAAATAGTCAGGATTTAAGGCTACATTTTGAAGACCAATTTTGGGCCATGTTCCCAATGGCAAAAAGTATGTTTTTCCTCAAGTTCAATGAGAACGTTCCCAATTTAAGAAACCAAAATTTATCACCATTTTGTGAAACTGTACCATAATAAATTGTACTTTTTTAAATTCATAATGTTTTAAATGTTCTTATTAGAATTTTGTTTAATGTGATTATAATAGATCTATATGGTGTGAATTTTTCGAC
This sequence comes from Loripinus fragilis, assembly GCA_964019695.1. Lineage (NCBI taxonomy): Eukaryota > Metazoa > Mollusca > Bivalvia > Lucinida > Lucinidae > Loripinus > Loripinus fragilis. The sequence continues at coordinate 51,285,576 of OZ026528.1, read as the reverse complement.
CTTTTGTAAAAACAACATGAAAAATTTCCAATTCTAGGAAATGGGTCATGTATCCAAAATGGGGAGAAAAACCCTAGGTCACATTTAATAATTGGGACTGCAACAACATTGTAGCCTACACATAACCGGTTCTGAAAATGCAATCAAATATATTTTGGTATACTTTATTCATACATGTCGATTCAACGTCTATGTTATTCAGGGGGGGGGGTGAAGTTCCATCACTGAGACCCTCCCAGTGGTTGTGTACAGGGAAAAGAGCAATCATCTCAGGGTAAGAGAAAACAAAGGACCAAATTTTGAGGGGAACATGGGAAGGGGAGCAAAGAAACAAGGGCAATATTGGGGAACAGGGAAATTAAGGGGAACAGGTACCACCCTCCCTCCCTCGGAGGGCCTCATCAGTAGTTTGTAAAGAATTAATTAGTGAATACTTGGGTGTAAAATGGACTACCTCTAGTTCTATCAACCCCAATAGAAACAATCTGCGGGTTATAATTGAATAGTGCGTGGCATTTCCTAATTGTAAGCAAGATACTTGACAATTATGTAGACAGAACGGCCTTCCATACCGTATGCGCTAAAAAAAGATTGCTTACGTCATTTGTCCATAATGTTTTCGTCATTAACCAGCAGAATCATTGACTGGGAGCATTGAAACATAAATGTATCGGAGGTAAATAAGGCCTAGATATCCAATGTATTAAATAGATCTATATTTTTATTTGAATTTTAATACATTTATTATGGTCCAGATTGGTTTTGTGCGAAATGAACTGGCTTTGCTAGTCGCACCAAATCCTCGTGTTCCGCCATATTCAAGGTGGCCAATCAGCATGATTGGGTTCACAGATTTCCTGAACCAGCAAAATCATTCATAACTTTCGTAATACTTAGTCCAATATCATGCGGTAAAGTGCAAAACCCCACTCATATTTTTCTGCACAAGGCTGTGTCAAAGTTTCTCCTGGATTTGCTGTAGTTTCCCAGATTACCTCGACCAACTGAAGAAAAAACAGAAAATTCTACGCGATTGGGTACACACTTCATTTGGTCGAAGAATTCATGAAAACTGCAGCAAACCCGAAGAAACTATTACACATTTTTTGTGCAGAAAAATATGAGGGTTTTTTTGCAATTTACCGCATGAAATTCGACTAAATATATCGACAGTTATGAACGATTTTCCTTACCTGTGATGTTGGATTACTGGTTCGTAAAGTCCGTTAACCTATTCAGGCAGACCACGTGATTGGCCACCTTGATATTGGACGTTTTACCGTTTGAAGACCGTATGACCTCAGTGTCACCAAACCACGTGGTGTGTGACGTAAATTTTTGGTACCACCGGCAGCTAAATCATCAACAAGAAGCATCGCCTCGGAACTTCAATCAATCGTAAGTATTTTATTTTCCAGCCGATTTCAACGACATATAGCCTATTCTAAGGGAAAAAGTGAGTTCTTTACAACGGTGTTAATGAATTTGTCACCAGATTAATACTTTAGGCCTGAAAACGAGGCAAATGTCCAGAAAATGTGAAAAACACCGTGCAACCACGGCAAGCCAGTCCCAAATATTGCCAAGACATTTGCCTCGTTTTCAGGCCTAAAGTATTAATCTGGTGACAAATCCATTAACACCGTTGTAAAGAACTCACTTTTCCCCTTAGAATAGGCTATATGTCGTTGAAATCGGCTGGAAAATAAAATACTTACGATTGATTGAAGTTCCGAGGCGATGCTTCTTGTTGATGATTTAGCTGCCGGTGGTACCAAAAATTTACGTCACACACCACGTGGTTTGGTGACACTGGACCTGTCGAAGAGAAAGGAGCGAATTTTGTTTCCAGAACGAATTTCGATAAAAATTGGTAGTTCAAACCCACTGGCACTTGAGTCCCAAACATCAATTAATAACTTGAAAGCTCCATCAGCATATCAACGAAGCTCATAATGCATGAAACATCGAAAAAAAAATCAATTTTATAAAGATAGTGTTCGTTTCTTTGAGTATAAATAGAGACATGGTCTTGAAGTGGAAACTGGGTCAACTCGTTTGGACAGGTCTCCTACCCCTCAAACGTATTAGTTTTTCTTCAACCCCACCGTCGTTCGAGAGTACAGTGATTACTCTATCTAGGGATATAGTCCACAAGTTTGATAAACTCACCTTTGCAGGAAAAAAATAGACAGTTTGTACTTTTCTCGCAAACAGACATCATTTGACAAGCTAACTACTTCCGTTTTCTGTTACTTTCGTTTTCGTGTTTGTTTACGGGTTATCTGATTGGTCGAGCTCACATTGCGTCATTTTCGCGGTTCAATTAGCTGAAAGCGGGAAAGTGCTGCATTGTGTTTCGGCCAATCAGATAATCCGTAAGAAAACACGAAAATGAAAGTAACAGAAAGCGGAAGCAGTTAGCTTGTTGAGTGATGTCTGTTTGCGAGAAAAGTACAAACTGTCTACATTTTTCCTGCAAAGGTGAGTTTTTTTTTTCAATTTTGTGGACTATATCCCTAGATAGAGTAATCACTGTACTATCAAACGATGGTGGGGTTGAAGAACAACTAATACGTTTGAGGGGTAGGAGATCCGTCCAAACAAGTTGACCCGGTTTCCACTTCAAGACCATGTCTCTATTTGTGCTTGAAGAATCGAACGCTATCTTTATAAAATCGATTTTTTCGATGTTTTCATGCATTTTGAGTTTCGTTGATATGCCGATTGTGCTTTCAACTTACTAAAATTTATGGTTTGTGACTCAAGTGCCAGTGTTGAAACCCTATATCTTTCATGCCATATATGCCAAAGCGGGACCAAGTCTAAAAAATGAGAAATTTGATATCAAACGTGAACCACTTTTTTACTGGCACATCCATCTTGCAAGTTTTCTGGTTCGCCCATCTCGTTGTTTCAGAGTGTTGTCATAGACTAAAAATCCTACGATATGGGAAAGCTTGAACAGCTGACGAACACGACTGGCCAATTTTTAACAGAATAAGATTTGGGACATTCGTGCAACAAGCGGGTAAATTTGAGGTCTCGTTCCTTGTTCGCCAAGAAAGACGAAAAATCCGAGCGTTTTTGTTGCTATATGCAAATTTGAAAATATTCATACACCTTCACTACGCGTCCCGACTGTCACGTTTTTTAGCATAGGCTCTATAGGCGAGTTGTGTTAGAATTATTAATGTATTGACACTCGCCCCAAACTTTGATTCAATTAGCTTGTTATGTATTACTATTATTTCATTTTTAGGATGTATCATCAAAAAGATAAGAAAAATCAATGTATCTCTTGATCAGCTGGCTTCTCAGAAGTCTAATGATTAGGATTAACACTGTTTTCCAAACAAGACATATGTGAATTTAGCATGGTAGTGGCGGTTAATTTACAATGTTTTATCTCAAAAAGGAAGTACTTGCTTCGTATAGAAAGATAATAACCATAGTTTCCATAGTGTATGGATATATTTTGTAAACTCAGGCGTGTACATAAGGATATTTGGAGGGTTAAAATAAGTTAACGAAGAAACATAATAAAATATTAACGTAAGTAGGACTGAATATACACCTTTACCAAACTCTCTCTCTCTCTCTCTGTCTGTCTGTCTGTCTGTCTGTCTCTCTCTCTCTTCGTATTAAATGTTATGTCTTTTTAGAATATTACTGATAACACTCGCTAATATCTATTGAGAAAAAGGAAATGAATTTCTCTTTGGCGGTTCATAATAACGATGATCGCCAAAGGCTCAGTTCAATGTAACATGCCACTATTCTGAAAGTGAGTGTCACTTGAAGTGTGTCACTCACTTTATACTGAGCCAGTGACGTTCATGCTGAGGGTGTTCTTCACTTTAAACTGAACACCTGGTGGTTATCTTGATGGTGTTTCCCGCTATGGGCTGAGCCTGTGGCACTTATAGGCTGTCGCTCACTTTGAACTTAACACATGACGTTCATCCACGTTGAACTGAGCCTGTGGCACTCATAGGCTGTCGCTCACTTTGAACTTAACACATGACGTTCATCCACGTTGAACTGAGCCTGTGGCACTCATAGGCTGCCGCTCACTTTGAACTGAACACATGACGTTCATCCAATTTGAACTTAGCCTGTGGCACTCATAGGCTGTCGCTCACTTTGAACTGAACACTTGACGTTCACCCAATTTGAACTTAGCCTGTGGCACTCATAGGCTGTCGCTCACTTTGAACTTAACACATGACATTCATCCACTTTGTTCGGAGCCTGTTATACTCAAAGGCTGTCGCTCACTTTGAACTTAAAACATGACGTTCACCCACTTTGAGCTGAGCCTGTGGCACTCATAGGCTGTCGCTCACTTTGAACTTAACACATGACAATTACCCACTTTGAGCAGAGCCTGTGGCACTCAAAGGCTGTCGCTCACTCTGAACTTAATACATGACGTTCATCCACTTTGTACGGAGCCTGTGACACTCAAAGGTTGTTGGTCACTTTGAACTTAACACATGACGTTCGGCAAGCGCAACAATGCATTTAATATGAGAGGTAACTGATAATTATTAAATATCAACCCAGGTATAAAATATTCTAATAAATAGCCTGCGTTTGCTTAAATATAATACTGAAGCATTATAATTTTGAACCATTATCAAAGATTTATGATACTGCCCTGAATGTGTTTAAACAGGTAATCGTGACTTCATTACCCACGTTTGGGGCTGATTGGCCTATAAAATAGCTAAAATAGCTGGACTACAGGGACTTGTGAAGGCAATCAATAGCAGACTAATTAAAAAGCTTTCACAAACACTTAAAGATGAATTGTTGTCCCAATACTGTCAAGCTCTATAATAAACGCATTTGTAAAAAGGATGAATATTCACTCTAAAAGGAAAAATGACCGGTAAATGTCAAAATCACTCACTGCAGACCAAATCATGACATTGTGACAAAGAGACGCAGAACTCTAACACCCACACAAAATTAAAAAGCAGAACAATAACACCCAACGGCATAAAAAAGACAGACCACTAACACCCACACAGCGTTAAAAAGACAGATCACTAACACCCACGCAACAGTAAAAAGACAGAAAACTAACACCCACACGGCATTAAAAAGGCAGAACACTAACACCGACACAACATTTAAAAGACAGAACACTAACACCCAAACGACATTAAAAGGACAGAACACTAACACCCACGCAGCATTAAAAAGACGGAACACTAACACTCATACGACATTAAAAAGACAAAACACTAACACCCAAGCGACATTAAAAAGACAGAACACTAACACTCACGCGACATTAAAAAGACAGAGCACTTACATCCACATGACATTAAAAAGACAGAACACTAACACCTACGCGACATTAAAAAGACAGAACACTTACCTCCACGTGACATTAAAAAGACAGAACGCTAACACCCACAAGGCATTAAGAAGACAGAACACTAACACCTACACAGCATTAAAAAGACAGAACACTTACACCCGCACGACATTTAAAAGACAGAACACTAACACCCACACGGCATTAAAAAGACTGAACACTAACACCCACACAAATTAAAAGTACAGAAAACTAACACTCACGCAACATTAAAAAACAGAACACTAACACCTACAAGGCATTAAAAAGACAGAACGCTAACACTCACACAACATTAAATAAAGACAGAACACTAACACCATGCGGCATTAAAACGACAGAACACTAACACTCACGCGGGATAAAAAAGACAGAACACTAACACCCACACAGCGTTTAAAAGACAGATCACTAACACCCACGCAACAGTAAAATGACAGAAAACTTACACCCATGAGACATTAAAAATACAGAACACTAACACTCATGCAGCATTAAAAAGGCAGAACACTAACACCCACGCAACATTAAAAAGACAGAACACTAACACCCACACAGGATTAAAAAGACTGAACACTAACATTCACGTAACATTAAGAAAACAGAACACTAACACCCACATGACATTAAAAAGACAGATCACCAAAACCCACGCCACATTAAAAAGACAGAAAACTTACACTCACACAACATTAAACAGACAAAACACTAACACCCACGCAACATTAAAAAGACAGAACACTAACACCCACGGGGCATTAAAAAGAAAGAACACTAACACCTATGCGACATTAAAAAGACAGAACACTTACACCCACGCGGCATTAAAAAGACAACACTAACACCCACGCAACATTAAAAAGACAGAGCACTAGCACCCATGCGACATTAAGAAGACAGAACACGTACACCCACGCAACATTAAAATGACAAAAGACTTACACCCATGCGACATTAAAAAAGACAGAACACTAACGCCAACGCGACATTAAAAAGACAAAACACTAACACCCACGCCACATTAAAAAGACAAATGAGCCATGAATAATGTGTCATTTTGACAAGTGTAGACTCGAACGAGCCACTGTAGCCTCCTTTATAAGAGTAAAAACTCCAAATGATGTTCAGTCAGTAGCTTAACACTAATTGACTATGCAAACAACAACTAGCAAAGGCTCTGATCAGACTGCGCGTACACACTGGTAAATGTATACGTCGATTTGGTGGTATTTACGCGTATTGCTGGTATTTCATAGACCGGAAGTGGTAGATATTGGTGTTAATACTATATAGAAAAACATGTCATATGCCTAAAGGACTATAGAATTAGATTTTTTAAGTATTCAGTATGTGCATGGCGATTTAAGTAAGCACTCGAATCTATTACTAACTGCTTACCAGCAAGTCGACGTATACATTTACCAGTGTGGCGTATGCGCAGGCTGATTTGAGGCTTTGCTGGTCGCACATACCACATTGTTGGAAATCCCATGTCAAGGCTAAATTACAGTTAAGTAAGCACCTCTCTCCTCCCCAGCGAGACGTTGGCAAGACATTTTCATTTTATTTTCATTTTCACATTAAAGACTTTTATCAATGGGAACCATGTCAATTTTTTGTTTCCAATGTACGTTTTATAATAGTTCATATCTTAGTTATATGGACTTCTGCAAGTGTACCAACACAGTGACAATAATAATCATGCAACAAAACTCTCAACAGGTTCTGCATGCCACAGCTGATGATAAATAGTGGGTAAATTAACCAGGGAAATAGCTTCTTATAGCAAAAACCTTTGGTCCCTTTGACAAATAAAATAAAAGACCAGCAAGAAATAATCACCAGCTCTTTGTTTCCCTTTTAATTGACTGGTAAAAACCAGCTCCGCTTTTGATGACCATTTTTGAAGTGTAATAAAATTTGAACAATTTTGGTAAAGAATCACCCCTAGATCATGTATTACTATGTTAGACTAAGTGAATTATGTAACATTTTGGCAATTATATTCCATGTTTAAATATTTTACCATTATAACCAGGCCAAAACGTATTAAAAGCGTCTTTGCTATATGAAGGCAACTGTTATCAAATCAAAACCAGGACAACCTTCTTTATTATAAGTTTTAAGTCAATGCGAAGAATGATGCAGTGTTTCGTTTTTCCTTGAAACGAGCGCCTTTGAGACATGTTCTGGATATATCGACTTCTATGTAAATCAAAAAGTCAATCAGATTATATACTTAAATTTATCATGTATACCCCTAATAACCCCCATTTTCTGTATAAAAGTAGGATTGAATGGGACAAAATTACATAGATGTGTTATGTTGATGTTAACAAAACCATCTGCAACAATAAATGAAATGACAGCGTTGGAACTCCAGCGTGGTTTTGTTACTTGGTGTGAAAGTTACCCCACTTGAATATTTGAAGTTACTCCACCTAAAAATATGGGCAATATCCGTCAGAGTACATGGACTGATTTAACCATTGCTTAGGAATAACAAATAAGGGTCGATACACTCAGCAACCGTGTCAAAAGCTCTCGTTTCCAATGAAAGTAAACAAAAAAAATCATTTTTCCATCATGTTAACATACTCTGGGTGTGATAAGGGGAAAGACCTGCGTTCGTCAATATGATTTGACAATAGTCCCCATGATGTCCATCCGTTATAGCATTTAGTATTATTTTCACTTAGACGTTGTTTCGTAATAATGGAACCATGCTATCTACATGTTTATTCTACTACAGAAAAAGTCTAACTACAAGAATATTGTGTGCACACATATGATCCAAAGACATGACTGACAGGTATAATAGCTTTGGATGGAGGGGCTCAGATCTGCAGCAATATAGTTGCATATCCAAACAGAAGTTTATCAATAGAATGCGCACTCAGCTTATAATCACCCAAATGAAAATGAAGAAGAATGCGACGTCTCATACCATGAGACCAATATTGCCATCTACTCCTACTCAACATCGAGACAGTATGCGAAAAATAACACACACACACACACACGCACACACGCATACACGCACGAACGCGCACGCACGCTGTAATCTCTTATGAATCTAACAGATCTCAAGCTTATATTTAAAAAAGCTTATACTTGTTTTTTTTATAAAGCTTATACTTGTTTTTTGTTAAGGGTACAGATCATGCATGTACTTTTTTAACTACGTCGCATTATCACAACTGTTGGACATTTAGATTAACTGAATAATTTGCTGCATGTGGGTAAGTAAACAGCCAGAAAAATATCTATTACTTGACAGACTGATTCATAATTTTAATAATGTTTATTTCCACTGTGGGCCACCCAGGGACAAGGAAGTGGTGACTCCTCTTATAAGTATTAGGAAAACGAAAGTCGGTCGAAAAGTATGTTCTATTCTGCTGCGTGTGGGTAAGAAGACATTAAAAATGATTTATAAGTAAATGGACAGTCAACGTGTATTATCAGCAGTTATCTGTAGCAAAGCTGTTGGTTGCTCACTCAATGCTCAGGTAATATAGAATGTATGAATTTGTTCAAGGGAGATAAATTACTCTAATAAATAATAGGAAACCGAAAGTAGATCAAAAGTTTCACTAAAGATTGAGAAAGAAGTTATTGACATTCATAATATTATGCAGGCAGTGTATCAGTCGCACAGTTATAAGAATACATCTGTACCTGCCCATATTAGGTAATAGAAAAGCAAAAGATTGTGTTTGTTTGTTTGTTTGATTTGATTCTTTACGTCCCATCAACAATATTTCAGTAATAATATGTAGGGACGGGTCTTCCTGAGTTGAACCAGTACTAAGTTAGGATTAAGTTATTATTAATGATTAATGTGTTTTGCTCAAGGACACAACGCAGTGACGTCGGTGAGGCTCGAACCCACGGCCCCTCCGTCTCAAGTCAAACACTCAATCACTGAGCCACTGCGCTACCAAACAAAAGATAAACAAATAATTCGTTTTGTTAAAAACATATAAACAAACACTTCTTATCATGTATTTTTATTTGTGTGATTTGATCCTTTACCACCCAACGATGAGGCCCCCAGGGGGGTCTGTGCTCCCTGGATCCCTGAAAATAATGAATTGATCTCCCCGTCTCTCTGAAAATAATGTCCTTGTCTCCCTAAAAGTATTTGCCTTCGCTCCCAAATCCCTAAAAGTAGTTCAGCTTCTCCCCAAATCCCCAAAAATATAAGCCAATTCTCCCTTAAAGGTATTTATCTTTCCATAGAATTAAAATCACATACTTAAAAACTATGAAGCTATATATATATATATATATATATATATATATATATATATATATATATATATATATATATATATATATATATATATATATATATATATATATATATATATATATATATATATATATATATATATATAGAGTGAGAAATAGGCTAATGCACCAAACGAGATATCTTTCCTGTGGCACTGGATCCAGTAAAGGATGCTAAATTGATTTGAGAAATAAATATTTACGGATATAAATCAAAAAACAGTGCTAAAATTTTTGAAACTAAGCGCTTTTGGCTTTCCCTTTCATCAGAGTTTCAAGACACACTACATTAGATGGATAGTTACCAAAATATAACTATATACATGAATTATATGATTATTTACGCCCAAAAAAGGGCCCAGTCTTATGCGTGGATTTCAAAAAATTTAGCACTGTTTTTTGATTTATATCATATATATATATATGACTTAATGATCACTAAATATTTTGTCTTATACATGTAAAGACAGGTCTTTGCCATGGAATACATAACATATAAAAGCCATGGAATGCATGACATATAATTGATTTCGATGAAATGCATTATATATGGCTCAAAGTATGAGGCCATCCTTAAAATGTTGTTGCTGTACCTGGTAGAGTAGGATAGGAGGTTTAGAGCCATACCATTCGTTTTTCTTTTTAGAAACAGGGGCTGATTTTTACCAACAGCTTAAACTAGATTACTAGAAACTTTAGTGAAAGCACTATAAAAAGTCTTTTCTACAGTCTTTTCTACAATTGCTTATTAGTGCCTATATGCTTGTTAACTTCAGTTAAATCAAGTAGGCATATATCCGATAAGCATTCTTCCAAAATTCCCTTAAAAAGGGCTAATTACCAATAAGATAAGAACCTAACAGGTGTGTGGGTAGCCTCGTAACATTGTGTAGTGACACTGTTGCTAGGGGGGCCAGGGGGCATGCTCCCCCGGAAACTTTTCAAAAAAAATGGTGTGTTATTACCAACCTAAAAATCAACATATTTAAGGGGAAAAAAATCAACAAGAAAACTTAATTGCCATATTTCTAACTAAGATCAATATTTGATGAGCATGTTAGTAGGAAAATAAATACATTTAGAATTTACAAGGGGGGTCTGGTGGGCTAGCCCCCCCCCCCCCCCCCGGAAGCAGAAGAAATTTTTAAAAAATAAAATAAAATGGAGGCTTTTCCTTACTTTTGTTTGGTTTTTGGCAAGGCTCCCTATATCCCCAAAATTATGAGCTTGCTCCCTAGCTCCCCTTAAATGATTACCAGTGCTCCCCAGCTCCCTGAAAATAAAAAGCTATTCTCCCCAGATCCCCAAAACCCCTGGGGGGCAACAATGTCCGGACGACGGGTCTTCCTTGGTTGAATCAGTACTAATTAAGGATTAATATACATGTGTCTTGCTCAGGACGCCGGTGAGGCTCGAACCTGCAACTCCATTGATCTAGAGACAAGCACTCTACCATATAGCCACTGCGCTCCCTAAGTGCGGAAGCTCAATTATAGTAGAATATTGGACTCAGAGATCTAGGCGTCGCTGTCTCAAGACTCATCGGAGACACTGCATTGTGTCCTTGAGCAAGACACGCTTACAACCAGTGGTTTCGTGACACTTAGTTCGCATCCACAGTATCTGTTCAAGACCACAAACCTCGCTCTCATTACATTTCTCAGTTTGCAGCCACACAAGTCTTCATGAATCTTTTACAATATACACGATCCTCACTCACATTTAAAGACATAAGCGGCTAATTTCCATGTGCAGATTTCCTGCTTCGGGAAACAAGGAAACTAAAATGTGACCGAAATATCTTTTGACCCTTTATTAGAAGTGATTGTCTTAGTACCAAATACAGATAAATAGATCAGGCGAAATCACAATGTACACAATTTCCCTTTTTTCCTTGTAAGCGAAAGCGTATATTGCATTATCTGTCCAATATGTAGGGTTATTTCGAGCCGCGCACCACCTGACTTAGTAGCCTAGTGGTTAGCGTGTCGGACTTTGGAACCACGGGACCAGGGTGTATTCTCGGATGGGCACCTATTATACCTGGTTTTATTTTTTTCTTAGCGTTATAATGTTGAGTTACTTCATACAGGTAATATGTGATATGTGAATGACAAAAAATCACTCCTTAACGTTTTGTATTGAATTATCCTCATAATCTGTGGGGGGGGTGTAAATTTGGCCTCCCTGAAAGATAATTAGTCTGGTGACGCTGAAAATGATATTCTATGGAATATAAACACACGTTTAAGATTTTCAATGACAGTTTTTAATCTAAATTTTATTCTAAAAATCGAGTTCTATTTTGGTGGAAGTACCAAAATATATCATGCAGTATTTTGTTATGGCTTGGGAAAACAAATAATTCTTCACGTTTTCTAAAAAGCTTGAGGTCATGAGCAATAACTAAAATGAAAATAAAGAAGCTGGATGATGATTACAACTATTTTAGTTAAATATTAAAGACTTTGGATATGTCCAGAAAATTGGCCAAATGCTGAAATCTTCTATATGAGATTATGAAAAGATGAGCACGGTGACATATACTTTTTATTTCATAAATTGACAGTCCATATATAAAACAAACTGTATGCAAAGTATTGAAAAGATTTCAATGTGGGAAGTATTTAGTAGCATATGTCCTTAATTCAATTGAGTTTGTCGTTTGGTACTTAACGTAAATATGCGTTCCCATTTGTCATTGCTACAAAAAAGTAAAAGTAAGTAAGAGTGCAAAGATCAGGAATCGATACAATCAAGTACCACACCTGACCCAGGATACCAATTGGAAAGTGACAAACTTACAATGAGACGCCACAAATTAGAGCCAAGAGGCCAGCCCTTTCCGAGTAGGTGACCACAAGTTACAAATAAACAGACGTGCACAAAGGCATAACAAACACAAGACAAAAAACATAAATGATCCACAAAAGAAGCACCGCCTTGGAACGGTAATGAGAGTTTTATATTGCCCACCTTGACCATTCTGCCGAAATCAGGATGTGTGTTACCGTAATATGATACTCTTACAGAATTCCATATTACTGGGATATAAAATTGTTTATAAAGCACATTTTGTGTTAACAATGAATGTGAAAAACTCCATGCTAGGATATAACATAGATATGAGGTTTCCCTTGATAAAAGTGTTAACGTAATGATGAAAGAAAATTAAAGTGCCTTAACTATTTATCCACCCTGTAAAACAAATGTGTAAGCTAAAACCAAAATAGGTGGCAGCTGAACTGCCATCCCTTTTGGTTTAAACTTACACTTATTTTCGTACTAGAACAATATGAGATCAACCATTTTCGAGTGATAATCCTAAACATATCTACCTGTTATTGTTGTTGCTGTCATCTGAATTGTTATCGGGCCGCATAGCACAGTCGGTAACGTGTCTGGCTGCAGATACGTGTCTGACTGCAGATCCAGGGGTCGCCCGTTCTATCCCTTGCTGGTCCCATACTTTCGTGGAGATTGATCATGAAACGGTAATTCTCCTCCCTTCCGCTGATTCAAGAAGGATTGTTGTCAGTTACAAAAGAAAGTTTGTGCACGAAGTACCGGTTAAATACTTAGTCAAGCTTGCCCAGGAAAAAAGTGTGGTTAGGTGAACTGACCGTCCCTACTTGACATAGCTGTTGACTGGGGCGTAAAGAATCAAACCAAACCAAAAATCTGAATCGTTACAATTGAATAAAACATGACTTTAAAATCAATTGTAATGTTACACCAGGATCAGCGGCAGTTCTGTTGCCACCATATTTGTGAACAGTTATGCTATATATAGACTGGCTCCAGTCCTTAAAACTCTTTTTCATCAATGTGCCATATCTTATACTTGTAGCTTTTTTTTTACTCTGATGGCTCTGTTTTAAACAGATTTATCAGAGTAAGGCTTGCTGCAAGTATATGATATGGCACATTGATGAAAATTGTTTAAGGACTGGTGCCAGTATATGCTATATACAGTGCAGGGTAAATTACTCCAAACAAAAAGAATATGCACTCAGGATAGTCCCAGATCAGATTGCAGTTAATCTAAACACGAAAAAGCATGTACAAACAACATATTTCTAAATCAGACTGTTTATACAGAAGTAGTCCAATCAGGAAATACTGGTTTGCTTCCTTCAGCAACTAATAAGTGAGCCGCGGCATGTGATTTCCAACAATTTGACATTTTGACAAGTCTAGACCCAAACCAGCCTGTGCAGCCTCCTTTTAAGCGTATAATCTCCAAATGATGTTCGGTCAGTAGCTTAATATTCATAGAATATCCAAGCGACTAGCATATGTGCAGGCTGGTCTGCGCCTTTGCTGGTCGCACATACCACAGTGTTAGAAATCTCATGTCGCGGCTCAAATATTTACCGGGATGGATTAGTCATGATCATGTGCACTGTAAATGTATACGTAAGTTAACACCTAAAGACATGACAGTTGAACGTTCACTATTTTTGATATAAACTAACACTTATTTTCAAACCAAAAAATATGAGGTAAAACATTTTCCAGTGATAAATTCTAAACATTTCTACCTGTTATTGTTTTTGCTGTTTTCTGGATCGTTACAATTGAATAAAACGCCGTTAAAGCAATTGTTATGTTACACCAGGATACGTGGCAATTCTGCTGCTACTAAATTTGTGAAAAGGTATACGATTATAAGTAATAATGCAGGAAAAATTACTCACTAAGCTCTGTCCCTCACCAGCTACTTGGGTGAGCTAATAGTATTAGGCTCTGTCTGTCAGTGCATCATATTATCGGCACAAGTATTGAAATATATTTGTATTTGAAGTTTTAGCTCATCTGAGGTGAGATAATAATATTAGGCTCTGTCAGTACGTCATACTCATTAAGTGAATATTTTATTGTGACAGTCAACGTCCGCCGTGCGTCTTCCACTGTCTGTTAATGATATCTCCTTAACCACTCGTCAGAATTTTAAAAAAGTTCACATAAATGTTCTACATTAGGCTCTCCACCAAAATTGCGCAAATGAGTTCGCTCTGCTGAACAAAATGGCCACCAACGCTACAATAGAAACATCTTAAACCAGCATCTCCTCCTTAACCGCTCATCAGTGATCAGATTTTATATAATTTCACACAAACGTTCCCCATAATATTCTGTACTATATATGCATATTCGAATGACCACCATACTTAAAAATATAACCTAAGTTATCTTTTTAACGGCGCAAACCCGTCGATGCTATGACACCTCTTCCATTTTAAGACGTACCAGCTTACAACTTTAGAATCCCATGTTTTCCAAAGGACCGTTTGGAACGCATGTAAAGGCACATGCGTAAAATTACTCTTTAAACTTGCATGTGTAGCTAACCATAGAAGTTAGGCGTCTTAAAATGGATCTGACATTTTATCTGCTTCCACACATTGTGTTTGCGAGCAGCATAGACTCTGGCGAGACTGTGCATATGCACAGGCTCGTCTGAGCTATCGCTGCTCGCCTATACAATACATACCAAAATCTCATGTATTCGCTCATGTTTCAATTTTAAGGCTCTTGTCTTTCTTTAATTATATATTGTGGAATACCAAATATGGACATGAAACATTGGCAAATGCTTGTTTTATAAACTTAGTTCTGTAATTTCAGAGGCACTCATACAGAGACATGGACTCAATTGATGGTGCTAAAGGAGGTCACGTTTCTTCGGAAGAAAGTTTTACCATCACATGTGACCCATGTGACTATGACCATATCTCAAAGAAAGCAGCAGCCTACTGTCACGAATGTGCTGAGTATTTATGTGAGGGGTGTAAAACTGCACATGGGAAACTAAAATTGACACGTTCACATAAGCTGCTATCTGGAGAATTGATGCCACCAAAAAGATCAGCAGGAAAGATGCAAGTTTTAAATACAGTTCTGTGTTCCTGTATGAAACATGAGGTATCAATATATTGTAAAGAACATTGTAGCCTTGTTTGTGTGAACTGTAGAACTCTTCACCACAGAAGATGTAAAACCAGTGATATTGATGAAGAAATCCTAAGCTTTAATGTCGACAATACTAAGACAACCATTGGTAACTTTAATGCGCTGAATAAAAACATTTCAACACTACAGGAGAGCAGAGAACATGACCTCAGAACTCTGTCTTTGGGAGCTGAAAACTGTCGAGACAGAGTAAAGCAGTTTCGAGAAGAGCTTATTGCACAACTCGACAGCATGGAAGCCAAAAGTCTTTCAGACATCAGCATCTTGGAAACCCAAGAACAGGAACCTATAGTCCAACAAGTGAATATCTGTAAATCTGCAATGAACCGTTTTGATGATGACAATAGGAACCTTCAGCTGGCAATAGAACGAGCTGACACCCGAAGTATATTTATGTGTAATATACAACTATCACAAGCAGTGACGTCTTTGACAACAATCACAGAAGAAATCACTAAGGAAGTATATCAGCCTCATATTTCTTTTGAATGTAATCCAGCCATAAGTTTTGAAGGTAATCAAAGTCTTGGAATGGTTAAATGCAATACATCCAGAATACCACAGCAGAAAGGCTTTGATGATGAAATGTCTGTAACAGCAGGAAATAAAATCAATGTCAAATTACAATCTGATGCCGAAGATGCGTTCATTTCTGGATCTGCTTTCCTTTCATCAGGGGAACTGGTTCTTTGTGATTATAACAATGACAAATTAAAACTTCTAGATAAAAACTTGCAAATGAAGGAAAGTATTGACGTGTCTGGTGGTCCTTGGGATGTAGCTCCAGTAGATCAACACCAAGTGATAGTTACTTTCCCGAATGAACAATACTTACAGTTCATTCAAGTGACGCCTTCACTTGCTTTGGGCCGTTCTGTAGATCTTTGGATGACCTGCTGGGGTGTGGCTGTTTCTCGTGAAAGTATTTATATATCATTCGACGTTTCAGGAGCTTGCAAAGTCGGAATTTATGACCTTACTGGGAAACAGAAGCTTATGATCGGCCCATACAGTTTTAAGGATGGTACATTACTGTTCAAACAGCTCTATTATATTGACGTTTACAATGAAAAAATGTTTGTGTCTGATGTAGATAACACATCAAATACATCAACGGTATATTGTCTTGAAAGCAATGGCAATGTCCGGTACTCTGTATCTGATCCTCCATTTAAGCTTTGCCTAGGAATAAGTGTCGACGAAAATGAAAACCTGTTAGTGTGCGACTGGGAAAGCCATAAAGTATTTTTGATAACAAAAGATGGCAATGAAGTTCGTGAGTTCTTGACGGAAAAAGATGGTCTTTTTATGCCATACACAAACAGCTTCCGTCGTAGTGATGGTACTCTTGTGGTAGGATGCAGAGATCATAATGACATACTTGTGTTCACATTGAAGTAAGAAATTAGGCCCGCCCAAGCGATTTATGTACTTAACACATCGGCGAGCAGTGAAGACTCAGATGAGACTGCGCATATGCACAGTCTCACCAGAGCCTTCACTTCTCACATTCACAGAGTATGAAAGTTGATGAGGGCTTGGACCGAATATTGACCCCTAACCCCGCTGGATTTGAATAGACATTTAAAGGATGCTTTAGTAGATATGCGCAGTCTCACCAGAGCCTTCACTTCTCGCATACACAAAGTATAAAAGTTTATGAGGGCTTGGACCGAATATTGACCCCTAGCCCCGCTGGATTTGAATTGACATTTAAAGGAGGCTCTAGTACATATGCGCAGTCTCGCCAGAGCCTTCACTTCTGGCATACACAAAGTGTGGAAGTTGATATGGGCTTAGACAATATCTGAGACCCCTATCTACGCTGGATTTAAATCGACATTTAAAGGAGGCTTTAGCACATATGCACAGTCTCACCAGAGCCTTCACTTTTAACATACACAAAGTATAGAAGTAGAGTAAGGCATAGACCATGAATAAGAATCTAGCCTCACTGATTTTGAATAGGCATTCATAGGAGGCTTTAGCGCATATACGATTAGTACCAAAATCTCGTGCATTGGGTCATATGGATCAGCCTATATGGTAATGACACTTATCACATGTGGGCGAAGTCATTTTAAATGTACAACCGTGTGAAAAGAACACAATATGAAACCTGCAAATGTTTCTGAAATTCAATTTTTTTCTTTTCTCGCGAGTGTGATAGTTTAATAGTTATCACACCCTTTCTAACCCTTAAAGCGCCAAGAAAAAATGTCTGCTGAAGTCGTCTGCTGCAAATAATTGCCTAACATTATTGTCGAATTACAGTAAAGAAGCGAGGAGCGTGGACGCAGAACAGACTGCTCCATATGAGCAGTCTGATCTGGATCCACACTGTTTACCAAATAAGATTCCTAAATATTTCGGCAGACGAGCAAAGCAGACGACTTTTGCTGTGAGTTTTAGAAAGTAATTGTAAATTACATTTTGTCAACCAATTCTTGTAAGCGAACAGCGTGGACCCAGAACAGACTGCTTCATAGGATCTGGGTCCACACTCTTTGCCAAAAAGGATTCTTAAATCTTTCGGCAGACTAGAAAAGCAGACGACTTTTGTTGTGATTGTCGTTTTAAGAGTTAAAAAAGTTATTGTACATACATTTTGTCAACCAATTCTTGTAACGGTTGATAATTGCATCTGGATTTCTGTTGCAACAATATAAAGAAGAACAAATCTACCCCTTTGAAGGACACCAGCAATAAGGCAAGTTTGTTTGTTTTGATCCCTCACGTCCAAGCCACCAATTTTAGTCATGTTTTGATGATCTATTCTTTTGTGGATCGTTTTTGTTTTTGTATATGTTTGCCATTCTGTGGTGTGTGGTACTTGTAGTCCTGTGTCGCTCTGTTAGGAAAGGGCTGACCTCTTTTGGTGTCTTGTATGCGATGTTTTCTCGTGTTTTTGTCACTTTCGCATTCGGTGTCCTGGGTTAACAGTGGTAATTGGGTGCATCAATTCCTGATCTTTGCCTTCTTCCTTACTTTTGGTAGAATATTTAAATATATCATTTGGAAAGTTTTAATATAAAATTTTCCAGCTGACGACCAACTGCACAGGCTGATAAGCTGTAGTTGTTCACATGTAGCTTAATTTTTGCTAGAGGTTAATAAACTTGTTTTTATGCTCAATGTCAGAAAGGGGGCAAAGATCAGGAATCGATACTCAAAATCGCATACACTTTCACCTGCTTATAAAAAGTTTAACACTTAATTATAAATATGGCCAAATAGCTTAATATACGAGGGCTGTTCAAATATGAATGCAAGTGGCTTCATAACTTGTGTCACATATGTGCTACGACAAAATGTCATACCTTTCTGGAAAGAACTGTTTGTGGCCTTTAAAATAACACCAAACCCAAGGAAACACTCACTTTATTTTCGAGTTACAGACGCTTATATAAAGGTCATTCCTGTATACTGACGTTTTCCAGAAGCAAATTGCCATACACGTTTTGGTACATGTGCGGATATAGTGTCATATCTTTGTTAGTTTGAGACAAAATGGCACAAAATTTTAGATGCAAGTATAAGGTACATAGACACAGTTGCTTGCAGGAAAAACAATTATATAATCCTGTTTCAATCTCGACTAAACAGGCACGTTTGTGACGTCAATAATTTTATGGTAAACGTCATTTTGAGTTATCTACTGGTGATGTAATATTGAACATCGCTGTGTCTTTTTCTTTGCGTTTTGCTGAAAACATGCTTAATATGCCATAAGGAAGTTTTCAAAACGCCCCGTCCTCTATATACAGATTTATCACATTTTATATCATTTTTTAAGCATTTTCTGCTTTTTAATGACGTGTTTACATTAATTAAAATATGTTCAATCTGTCTAGTCCTCAAGACCAGGTGAGTAATTTTATTGTAAATAATGCCTATTTTGATAAAACTTAAAGTTAACGTTCAGATTTAGATTAAAACCGCAATGTTACGGCAACAAAATTAAGTATAAGTTCTATAACCCCTTCTCTTAAGGCAGTTTTGACTTAATAAAAATGCTTTTCAGCGCTTAAAAATTACCCTCTATCCTTCAATGATTTGTATCAACAACTCAGTATGAGCGATCAACATGTACTGTCTTTGAGTTAAAACTAGTTTTAATGTTGCTTCGTGCATTTTGTTAGAGAAAAGTTTGACTGAAAACTGATAGGTGGTGTTTTGTTTACCATTTATTTGCAAACATTAAGGAGACTTTAGTGAAAACGATTCGATGTAATTTAACAAAAACATGTCGGATTTTCGCAACTTTCACAGAATCATTATATAAGTATATGGGGATACTTCCTTAAAAAAATCAAGAAATTTCATGAATTTATCGCAGAATTATACGCTCGTCTATATCACTGGTATGTTCGAAGCATTGAGTTTGTTAGTATACAAAAGTGACCCTCATTCAAAGGGCTATAACTCAATAAGTATACTGTATTGTTCTTTAGGTTTGGTGCCAGTTTAAAGGTGACATATAATCCTTTATAGAAGCGTTTACCGTTTTGTCGTAGCATATATGTGACGAAAGTTATGAAGCTACTTGCATTCATATTTGAACAGCCCTCGTAGTCTGCCATAATTGACCTTAGACTGATTTCATTTACGCCTAAATCTTCGTGATATTCGTGCGTTTTCGTGAAGTACTCCGACCTTGGTCAGGCTTTTACAGAATAAATGAAGATAATGTCAATTCGTTAATGCAAATGGTCTGATAGCCTAGTTGTTAGCGTGCAATGAGTTAATCACATATAAGCTTATTGAAATTATTCACGGTGCTGCATTTGTTACATAAACGCATGCCAAATTCAAATAATTATATCCAGTTGTGCACAAAATTAAGAATAAAGACAAAGAAACTAGCAAACCGAAAAAAAATGAAAAAAATACTTAAATGCTACTGGACTCGAACCCACATCTTTTGAGTGCTAAAAACACTCGGCTATCCACTTAGCTATCGGAGAATTATTATTAATTTCATTCAGATTAGTAACTGAACAACAATCTAAAGCCCACTTTTTACGAAGATTCATGAAGACTGAGTAAAAGGTCATTGAATATGCATATGTCTCGGGTCAGTTTTGACAAACAATACAATAATTTATTTACACATTCACATAATGGTTCTCAAGTCGAACATATTTTGAGTGACTTGCATTTATCATCGACAAACTAAGAACTTTAAGTTTTCTTAGTAGTACAGGAAATAGTAAAAATAAAACAATTTTAAGCTAAACTTTTGTAGGAATGTATAATTGGCTTTTATTTTGTACGTTTATGTGCTTTTATTTGGTACTATACATTTTTACAAGCAGAATGATAGAAACACTTCGATACAAACAGCAAACTATGACATGTTGAATACTTTTGCTTTTGTTCACTGTCTACGATTGTAGAAATTGTGATTTGTACATTGATATGTTCTTTTAGTGTGTGTGTGTGTGTGTGTGTGTGTGTGTGTGTGTGTGTGTGTGTGTGTGCTCTTTTCCATATACGCTACAATTAAAGTGGTGTACTTTCAACTGGAATTTGTATTTTGTACATACATTTGAAGATTTCGTATCATGACCATAGTGTTTTGTCAATTGAAATGTGTATACTTTGATTCCCTATACATGTAATGGAGGTGGAGTCAAACCGTTTTACAACTGTATGGTAGTTACCTATAGAGGTTGCTGTGTTTATCACTAGGTATGGCCATAGATAGTCGTCAAATACCAAACTGTTGTAAACTGCTATGTTAGTTAATCATTGAAGGCATGTTTCTCCTAGCAAACAACTGCTGTGTTTATCACTAGGCATGGCCATCGATAGTAGTCAAATACCAAACTGTTGTAAACTGCTATGTTAGTTATTCATTGAAGGCATGTTTCTCGCAGCGAACAACTGCTGTGTTAATCACTAGCTATGGCCATCGATAGTAGTCAAATACCAAACTGTTGTAAACTGCTATGTTAGTTATTCATTGAAGGCATGTTTCTCGTAGCGAACAACTGCTGTGTTTACCACTAGCTATGGCCATCGATAGTAGTCAAATACCAAACTGTTGTAAACTGCTATGTAAGTTATTCACTGAAGGCATGTTTCTCGTAGCAAACAACTACTGGGTTTATCACTAGGCATGACCATCGATAGTAGTCAAATACCAAACTGTTGTAAACTGCTATGTTAGTTATTCATTGAAGGCATTTTTCTCGTACTGCTGTGTTTATAACTAGGCATGGCCATCGATACATGTAGAAGTCAAATACCAAACTGTTGTAAATTGCTATGTTAGTAATTCACTAAAGGCATGTTACTCGTAGCAAAGAACTCGAAACCACACCCTCAAGTGAATAACTTTCTTACTAGCTTTAACAGTACAAGAGGTGTTTCATGTTTATTTGTACACATTTAAAATTACAGGTTATCCTTGATTTTTTGTTACATTTGGTTATGATTGATTTACTTACGTAAATCTGATCTACAAGAATATGCAGTCAACAAGAAAGTAGTTCTCAACTTTACTATATACCTATAAATGATACATCTTTTGAACTGTCTATTTTCTGGCTGTCTGATACAGAAAACAGGATCAATGATCTGAGGTTTTCTGATTCCGTATCACTATTCTTTAAAACGAGGCTAACGTCGGTTTCCTGTTTTTGCGGTGACGCCACGTTAAATAATTTTTAAGCATGGAGCCAGAGACGGAAAACCTGATGACGTGACGTCAAGAAACGTAACGTAATGGCAAACGTTCCCGCAATTTTTCGGGAGTAAAGACCAAAACGGGTTATAAGATCAGAATAATGTCAGAAAGAGTATATAATAAACATATTATCATAATAGTAACTTGATCTGGCGTACAGTATCACGTCACGTGGATGAGGCCTATCCATTGGATCACCCTCGACGCTTTGGGTCTCGGGTGATCAGATGGTATGACCTTATCCACGCGACGTGATACAGTACGCAAGATCAAGTTACTATTATGATAAGGTGTATTTATTCGCAGGGTTGAAACAGTCTCTGAAGACAAGAAGTCAGATTTTAAGCGTTTAAAATGCTGTCTGAAACAAAATGATCAAAATCGTTCTCGAACGATTTCCCTTAAACAGATGCTTTTCTCTTGAAACCTATTATAAATTGTACATGAATAATTAAAGTGTGTTCTGTTATGAAATAAAGCATTTCAGTTGGATAATTACTTTTTGGAAGCAATGAGGCATCAAATTTTAGCGTTTACAGTTTCCAAGGCAACACTAAATTGTATACGAAACACATTAATGCAATATTTGGTGATCAGTTTTATTGGCTATATATACTTACAATATCTAAGAACTTGAGTCGGCTGTGAGTTTTGAGAATTTATTTTTTCACAATTCTTCGAGGACACATTTTATACATGGAATACCAATTAAGGCAATTGTATGGTAAAACTAATTAAGCCCAGTTGTCAAGCAAAAACAGGCGCACAGAAGCTGTTTTTATTTGAATAATAGACTGAATGTTCCTCTAAAATTAAAAGAAAATTGCACACGTAAATACGCATTCTCATGAAAAATTAGCCGTTATAGCTCTTAAAACCATTAAAAGAGGGGATATGCATGTACTTCTGGCTGCCGTTTTATGGTTATGCTTTAAATTGCCATTTTGTGTATTTGGCTATACCAGGTACACATCCGTTATTTATGGGAAAGCAAAAATTGTTTTTTTATTTATATGCAACTGCAAAAAGTGTAATTCACATCTGTTCAAATAAACATGAAACAGGTCTCGTATTGTTTATTCAAAATGTAAAAATTAAAGGTGTTTTATTCATTTTGTTATTATCCTAAGTTTATAGCGTTGATTGTACTTACCTATAATTGAAACCCATGTTACATTTTTATTTCTCAATATTTATTGCATGTTCAGGCGCAGAAATGCCATTAGCTCACCTGAGGCATTGGCTGATGGTGAGCTATTGTGATCATTGGATGTCTGTCGTGCGACGTGCGTCGTCCGTCATCAATAATTGCTTCAAAAGACATCTCATCCTAAACTCCTGGCTGGAGTTTTACCAAACCATTCAGGAATGATCCTTATATGGGTCTCTTTTGGTTCTGGTCCATTGTATATCTAGGTCAAACAGGCTAAAACAAGATTTTCGAGATGGTAACTTTAAGAATCTTCTTGTCTGAAACCACAAGGCCTAGAGCTTTGATATTTAGTATGTAGCATCAGCTAGTAGACTTCTACCAAGTGTATTCAAATTATGCACTTGGGGCCAAAAGTTGGCCCTCCTAGGGGTCACATGTTTTACATAGTCTTTAAGGGAAACCTGGAAAATATTCTTGTATGAAATAACAAGCCCTAGAGCCTGGTAGATAATTGGTATGTATCATCATCTAGTTGAGCTCTACAAAATTTATTCAAATTATGCTCCTTGGGCCAAAAATGGCCCCTCCCTGGGGTCATATGTTTAACATAGGCTTATATAGGGAAAACATGAAAAACTTCCTTGTCTGAAAACACAAGGCCTAGAGCATTGACATTTGGTAAGTAGCTTCAACTGGGGGACCTCTTCCCTACCAAGTTTGTTCAAATTATGGTCCTTGGGCCAAAACTGACCACCCCAGGTGTCACCACGGATGTGGTCAGTTTTCCACAGATACCTATATTTAAGCTTTAAACAAAACTCAGGTGAGCGATTAAGGGCCATTTGTCCCCTTTGTTTTGTTAATAACTTTGACTGTCAATCAAATAATAGCACTTATCGTATGGGCCTTGACGGAAGAAAACATGTCTTCAGGGGTTTGCGAGCAACAAATGCGCAGACCAGCCTGTGCATCAGCTTAATCTGATCAGGGCCTTTGTCTTTCACCTGTTGGAAAGCATCATATCCAAACTTGGTACAAGCGAATTTTCATCTTTCTAGCTAGTCTCTGTAGCTGAGCAGCCTGGTTTGAATATGGCTTTGTCTGAAACCCCCACGACATGTTTTCTCGCGACGAAGCCCATATGATGTCGTACCTAGGAATAATATTACCATTCAATGAAATCGAAAAGAGTTGTTTACATAAAAATTTTTGTTTGTAGCCATGTTCCTTGGCTGTACCAGTACTGGCTGGGTGGGTTTATGGTTTTGTGGTTCTATGTCCAGGAACTCAAGGAAGGCTCAACCGGCAGTGGTTCTGGTTTTAAAGCGTCTCAGAAGACGGGGAAACGGCTTAAAGTCTCATCCGACAGACTGGGAGAAGCCGGGAATCGAACTTGCGACCCCTGGTTTACAAGACATAGGTTTATCCCCTACACTACGACGGCTTCTTTGGTTTACATAAAATTATTTAATAATGTTGTGTAATGATGTCAATATTAAACTACGCTGCGTACATAAAACAATTAAAACTTAACATTTTATTGTCAAAATGTATTTTAAAGTAATTTATGTAATACACATAATTTTGATGTAATATGATAAATTGAATTTAAAAATATTATTTCCCCATATTAATTAATTTATTAAATTCGTTGCATAAATGCAATAAAATAATCGCCTCCCATATTATCTCTTTTCATAATACATGAATGTATTTTTTTACTCTGAATTCTGCGTAAAGAAAGTCATTGAAACTGTCTTTTGATTGAAACTTATGAAAACAGTTTCTTTTTCTTTTTTGGCAAAGCCTTTCACTATCAAGCTTTAGGGAATGTCTGAGGATCAGGGCCTTGATAGTTGCAAAATATAAGGTTTTTATTGTATTACTTGGTTTGAACAACAACTTTATGAGACTCACATGAAAGAGATATGTTGAAGTGACAGCAGAATGTAATTATAATGTAATTAATTGCATTTTGCAAAGTAAATGATGTAATTAATTACTTTGCCCAAAAGCCATCTACTTGTATCTTAATTGAACAAATTCCAATGTAATTGTAAATGATTAATTACTTTTCAAAATAATTTACCCCAAGTCTGAACTAAATACATCTAAATTTGGAAATGCAAACTGATGACCCCTTGATATGCACAATGAACCATCCCAATCTCATTGTATCAAACTAGATTGAAGAATTCGTCAGTATAAAAGAGGGTTATACAAGCTGATGTAAAGAGATTCAATTTGATGACTGCCAAGCATTTTACCTCATTTTCCAAAAAGAGCTGCATAAATTCAATAATGCATGAGCATTAATGTCAGTTTGTATTTATCAAGGCTCCAAAAATCGGTCGCAGTAAAACAAAAATTCTGACTATATATCTGACGATATACTTCACCAAATAAAATGTTTTGAACTGTACTTTGATAGATGATTATTTGTAGATTATGAAAAAATAAAAAATGTATGTCATTGCTCATATGGGTTGCATGTGTTTCACTGTTTGATACATTTTCAGTCGTTGTTTGATTTTCTGCCATGAATGATGGATCAAGGAAATCATGTAGTGTTGTCTACCAGGCAAAACAAACGCATATTGTTGTTCTGGAGTAACAATTTCAGGTACAATGCAGGTGACTTTTTTTCATGAAAGCATTTGATACAGTTGATGAGCAAACTGCTGATCTGTATGCTTGTTATTTGCAAGCACCAGTCAGTTTTCCAGTGAAGAAGCCCATATGTTGGTGAAACAAATTTAAATGTATACAGAGCTCTAGATAAAATTAATGTAACTCCATATATGTATTTCTTCTTTACTTATATCCTTGGTATTTATTCGGAGTTTAATGTACTATGGCATGTCAGGCGTTGCAATATTGTATGTGGAAACATATGTGTACTTCTTTACTTATATCCTTGGTATTTATTCGGAGTTTAATGAACTATGGCATGTCAGGCGTTGCAATATTGTATGTGGAAACATATGTGTACTTCTTTACTTATATCCTTGGTATTTATTCGGAGTTTAATGAACTATGGCATGTCAGGCGTTGCAATTTTGTATGTGGAAATATATGTATTTCTTCTTTACTTATATTCTTCAAGTTGGTAGAGTCCTTGCTAGATAAGAGTAGAGTCACGTAGTTGGTCAAGTTGTGGTACTGTATTCAACCGCTTGGACAAACGCAGGTTTTATCGCATTTCTAATTGTAAATCTGTTTCGTCACCCTACTCTTATTGTGCAAGAACTTTATACTTGTATATTCGGAGTTTAATGAACCTGATAAAAACTTATTACGTGTTGTGTACATTAAACTAATTATCAACCCTTCACCTGCTATAAAAATTGCATCAGAAGAAGATGTATTGTGCTGAAGTTGTCTTCAGCATTTAAATGCTTACATCAAGGACTAATTCTGCACTCAAAAAGTGTGGACCCAGATCCGGGTACACACGGTTTGCTACAGAGACATTTTGATTAGATAAAAAGTAGATACAGCAAGCGATGTTAACCCTTAAAGCGCCACCTATAATTTGCAGCAGACGGCAAAGTCATATTTTGCCGTTTTAAAACTAAATAAGGAATAATATTTCATGAGAATCTGCAGACTGGCAGACGATTCTCAAGAAATTTCATACCTAATTTTTTCGAAAATTAAATAACAGGACTTAAATTTGTCCTCTGCTGCAATCGTGATTGGCGCTTTAAGGGTTAAGTCGATATTAGAAGCCAAATGGGTTAACACAGGTAATCTCATTTTAACTCAAGTGTATGACACATATATGATCCTGTATGATACATATGATTTATATTTGAAAGAAATATATATTGATTGATAATGTTCGTAAATTTATATTAAAAAAATATGTTTATTAGATAGAAATGTAATTGCTGCAATATTTTTTTGAAACAACAGCTCATTGCTTTTGTTCCTATAATTTACATTTGTGGATAAGAAAAAAGGATCTTGATAATATTTCAATGAAATTTTCCTCCCTCGCAGGGTGCCCTCCTACAGGGACAAAAAGTGGTAAAACACGGGGATTACTAGAGTATATACCTCCAAATAAATAGAGAATACTAGGTGAGTGTCATTTGATATCAAGTTTACCAGGCAAGGCTTCGAGAACCCTTGTTGACATCGCGAGGCTTGCAGAGTGATTCAACATGCATTCTCTAGCCGAGCCTGGTAGACTTGATATCAAAAGACCCGAACCTGGTATTCTATTTAGCAGCTTACCAAGTTCATTCACTCTTCAAACAAGAAAATATGACGTACTGGTTGATTTTTGTGTTGATTCAGCTGACGTCATTCAAAAAGTGCAAGGTCATAATGACCTGATAAAGGCTCATGCTGTGAGATAGACATCGTTTATCAGGCAACTTGCAACGCTGCAGTTAATATGCATGTTAACTGATAATCGATTTAACTAGGTCCAATTTGTGATTCTAAAGTAGCCACATTGGGCCTTTAAGAGTTATGAGGGTCATAACTTACTTATAAACTATAATGGAGGTATTTGGAAAAATATAGATCTATACACATATGTAACCTAAAGAAAATGAACAAGTCCTGTTCAGAATTATATCTTGGTTGTTCTGTATGTGACATTATCAGTCACCGCTCATATTAACCGAATTGTTTCAACATAACCGAATAAACGTTTCCTATCTCACGGCATGTTACCTTTATCAGGTCATGATGACGTTGCACATTTTGAATGACGTCGCCAATGACGCTGAATCAACACAGAAATCAAAAATTACGTCATAATCGCTAGTTAGAAGAGTTTTCAACAATGGGTAAACTGATAAATAGAATACCAGGTTCGCGTCTTTTGATATCAAGTTTACCAGGCTCGGCTTTGAGAACGCATGTTGAATCGCTCGGCAAGCCTCGCGATGTCAACAAGCGTTCTCAAAGCCTTGCCAGGTAAACTTGATATCAAAAGACACTCACCTAGTATTCTCTATATCTGAGACAGTGACTCTTTTGGCCATGATTCTTTGGTGCTGCCATATCAGTGAATTCAATAATGTATAGAGAATAGTAGGTGTGTGTCTTTTGATATCACGTTTACCAGGCAATACTTGGAGAACACCTGTTGAATCGCGAGGTTTGTTGAACAATTCAAAATTCATTCTCTGACAGAGCCGAGCCTGGTAAATTTGATATCAAAAGACGTGGACCTTGTATTCTATTTATCAGTCTACCAAGTTGACCCACTCTTCCAACTAGCGATTATGAGGTATTTATCGAGTTTTGTCGTTGATGACATCATTCAAAAAGTGCAACACCATGTTGACCTGATAAAGGTACATGCCGTGAAATAGGCAACGTTCATTAGGTTAACGTGCAACAATGCAGTTAATATGAGAGGTAAAATTGTCATTCCACTCTATGTGAAAAGAGAAATCCAATTGGTTCCATTTGCTTCAATCATCAATCATATATTTACATAGTGCAGACTTGTCTGGGCCTTCACAACTCAACGATGGTTTTAAAGCACAAAAATAGCATGGACGGCTGATATACAATGTATTGTTCACAGATCACCTGATATTGTCTCAAAGTATCGTTTATTTCCTTAAAAAACTCTGTTCTTTCAGGATGTTGACAAGCATAAACTGATATCTACATTATGCATTCAATTTCAATTTATTTATAACAGAAGTTTATATTTTTCTTGGATAAATAAATGAGACGTGTCAGGAGAAAGTCACAATTGGAAAATCTCGGCCCAATTCAAAAATTAAGCCTCGAATGTATGTATATAAAAAGCTGCATTTTGTTAGCTGGAACTGGCGTTAGGTAAATTAGTTATGCAGCATGTGGATTCAGCTCTATTAACATATATTATTATTTCAACATTTATGGGGTTTTTTTCAATTAAAAGGATAACTTTCATTTGCCTTTTTGTTATTGTATTGGCATAGTTTTTATGACGTCAGCATCACATTATGTGCCGTCAGCCACATGTTATTAAAATAGACCTCTGATGTACAGCCAAGGTCTGATACCATGGAATTGGTCGAAGCAGTTTCGATTGCAGAAAATCCGTCTTTTTTAATTTATGACCAGATAAGATAGAACACTTTGCATGCTGGGTAATTTTTCATTTTATTTTTTGGTGTCTACTGATTATTTTCGAAATATTCTTTAAAGTACTAATGGGTGGCAAACATTTTGTTTCAAAGTCAGGCCTGACATATGGTCGAGCCTGAATCGGGTTCAAAATGTTTGTGAATGGTATCAAAAGATTACAAAAGTTGCCACATGCAGGTTAAGGCCCGGGTAACTGTTGAAACTTTATGTTCAGCTAAAGAGATTAGCGAGAATATTTTGGATTTTGTACCAACGGCATACATTAAAACCTGTGTAAAACGGCCACTCTATAAAATACCAAAATTGGCTTTCAAGACCAATT
This sequence comes from Loripinus fragilis, assembly GCA_964019695.1. Lineage (NCBI taxonomy): Eukaryota > Metazoa > Mollusca > Bivalvia > Lucinida > Lucinidae > Loripinus > Loripinus fragilis. The sequence continues at coordinate 51,255,656 of OZ026528.1, read as the reverse complement.
ATCGCTTAATGCTCCAAGGGGAACATTCTGCAATACTTTTGACCATCATTCAGCTACCATTTGTCATTAAGATCTTTGTTTTGTCTATTATTGAGTGGCGTTTTTACACAGGTTTTACTGATATATGTGACTAGTAAACCTTCCAAGAAGGGATTAACAAAGGTACAGATCAGATTGTACAGATGCACAGGCTGATCTGGACCAACATTTGAGCCGCCACATGTGATTTCCAACAATGTCGCATTTTGACATGATTAGACTCAGACAAGCCTGTGCAGTCTCCCATTAAGCTTAGAAACTCCAAATTAGGTTAGGGGTCTTTCATGCAAACCAAATATCTATGTGTCTTAATCCACATCTGAATTAAGGGTGAGGTTGGCGCCGTTAAACCGGTTTAAGCCCTCCAGTAAAATATTTTACTGACCGTTCCAAGGCGGTACTTCTTTTGTGGATCTTTTATGTTTTTGTTCTGTCTTGTGTTGGCTATGTTTTGTGCGCGTCTGTTTATATGTGCTTCGTGGTCACCTGCTGGGAAAGGGCTGACCTCTTGGCTCTCGTTTGTGGTGTCTTCTGTGAGTTTGTCACTTTCCCATTGGTATCCTGGGTCAGTTGTGGTACTTGATTGTATCGATTCCTGATCTTTGCAACCTTACTTACTTTGATCAGTAGCTTAATATTCATAGAGTATTCAAGCGACTAGCAATGGCTCTGATCAGATTGTGTGCATGCGCAGGTTAGTCTGAGCCTTTGCTGGTCGCATATACCACATTGTTGGAGATCTCATGTCGCGGCTTATTTTTCAAAGTAAAAACAGGTTTTCTAATGACTTTGCTTAGATAAGAAACTGTTAAATCTGACCATCACCAAACACATGAATATAGGGGATAAATGGCAAGCTTTCAGTGGGATAGAACTAGTCTGTCTGTTAGTCTGTTGATTAGAGGTGAATCTCTTTTATAGCTCTTCCTTTCAAACAACAAATGACTGGAAATAAAATAAAATACATATTACAAAGAAGATGATGTACAATTGAATCTAACTCATTGCAAAAAAGTAATCAAATGCATAGAATAGCGAAGGTTTCTATAGCCTTATCGTGGTGAGTTTAATAAATGTAATAGCACGAAAGCTCAGAATTAAGGTTCTATTTTTTATACAACAGCAGAATTATTCTGGAATGAGGTTGTCAAATTTATGACATACATACGTGAAGTTATGGTGTCAATTCATATCTTATTTAGATTTCTGACTAGAAATAGGTTTTGTATTCAATTCACTAGTGGTTTAATGTTTTAAATTTATGGCGTTATAACACGTAACTCGATATAATAGAAGTAAACAAAATTTATACATCTTCTTTCTCACTTCTTATAAGGGTCAATAAAAATAATAAATTCTTTAATAAGGAGGGAGTAAATGTGTAGATTTTCTCACCCCTGTAAAGCTGCAAAATACTGTTGAAAAATAAAGCCCAAAGAAGAATTTTACCACTGTGACAATAGAAATCATTTTGAGAATTGACCAACCACTATATCGACAAAATTACCATCTATATGATTATGCAGGGTATATCCAGATGAGATTTACCGGTGCATTTGAGAATAAGATGACATTTTTGTTTTTTAGAAAACCTACTTACAATATGACCCTAAAATAGCTCACCTTAGTTTCATTGTCGTTGTTAGCTTCTCCAGGCTATTAAGAGCTCAACCTAATTAAATCACAACACTGTGGCCATTGAGGAAAGCTTCAAGTATTTAAAATATGGCTGATGTTTAGCAGTATTATCTTCACTGACCACCAAACAGTTTACAAAGTTCTTCATTAAGTATACATTATACAATTGTTGACTGTTGAGGCATTGGACATTATACAATTATTGACTATTGAGGTATTGGACATGATGTGATGTCGACCTGAGAGTACCAATATTGACCGAGGCAGAGCCGAGGTCAATATTGGTATTCTCAAGTCGACATCACATCATGTCCAATGCCTCAATAGTCAACAATTGTTTTATTATATATTTTTTCTAAACATAAAAACAACATCAACTACAAAATCTTGGCCATGTACTATGTCTTGGACAGTCTTACATGATGACTAACTGATTCCAGTCTGTTAAAAGAGGAATGAATGCATATTTTATTTGTGATTACAACTGCAGACAGAGAAGACCCAGATTAAATGCCGCATAATGTGGCATTTCATCAGTGTCTACACTGTTTGCTATGAACAAAAATGATCTTCAGAGAATAAAACTGCTATTTTTATATAGAAGTTATAACCTTTGACTCCCTGAATTATACAGTGGACCATTCCAAATTTATTGCATCAATCCAGAAGGAAGAATTCATTAGTTCATTTAAGAGTTTTGCTCATTACTAAAGATAAACCAAAAGCTTTGAAGCGTGACTCTATTTACAATATTGAAATGATGGTCTAGAAAAAATGGTTTCAGGCGTTTATTTACATTTACTATAAAAGCTTTGACATACACATATGTTCCAGTCGGACTGGCTCATTTTACGCATTCTGCATCAATCGTTTGAAATAGAAAGACCCAAAGGTCATTGGTCAGAGGTCATGGTACATCTGTATATTCAACAGCAAAGTCTGAATTACATGTATATGATGAAACACCAAATCTTGTGAATTTCGTTATGCTGTCACTCACTGAATTGTATTTACAGCATATCATACAAGTTTCAAGCTGAAAGCACACCTGGTATGGGAAGTTTCTATGAAGTCTATTTTAGTGACTAATATTGAATGAGGAAAACCCACAGGCCAAGTCGCATGTAGTTATATTGACTCGAGTGGATAAGCAACTGGGCCAAACTGGAGTTGTTTATTTATAGATTATTTAATAAAGTCGTTTAAAATTTTAACGAAAAATGAAGTTTTTTTGATATAGAAAAAAGGGATAAGCTGCCGGAGGCTATATATAGTGATTTAAAGACAAAGCCATAAAGAAACATTTCACATTGTACAATAGTATGATAAATATTACTTTACATAAGTGAGTATGGTAAGGAAATACCTCAATCCCACACTGCAGACCAACCCATGGCACCGTGAGGAAGAGCCACAGAACACTAACAGTTACAAGAAATAAAGTAAAGCAACAAGCTATCTCTTTCCCATCAAACTGATAATAAACTAGAAGGACACAAAGTACTGAATAACAAAACAAGGACCAACTACCAGGGGATGGACAAGGGGTCGGGGTACGGGGATAAGGCAGCGAAAGCGTGGGTAGAGGGGGCGGGCAGCGGGGGTAGAAGGGGCGGAAGCGGGGGTAGAGGGGGGCGGGGATAGAGGGGGCGGGATAGGGGGCGGGGAGTCTGCAAAGATTGGGGCGGGAAATTGTTTTTTTTATAGAAAATTTATAGAAAATGGGCTATAACGATACCGTTTCAGGCCTTGAAGTCGTATTAAGGTCCAATAAGGGAATCATGCATCTTTTCGTGGACTATTTTGTCACACAACCCACGTTATCAATGGCGCCGACAGATTTCAGCTTGTTTTTTTGACTGTCCTACAAAGAACGGAGACTGCCGAGAAAACGAGATTATCAAGGTAGGTTGTCTTTTTACTTTTTGGATCTTGTCACTCAGAGGCAGATCAAACGATCCGAACAATGTCCGTGACTTTAAATCTACTTTTTAGGGAACCAATTAATTTTGCAAAGAACCCAATCTTCCTCTTTGAAATGAAGGCTGTTGTTTTTTGTTGAAATTCAGTGGACGTCGATAGCTTTTTCATTTATTCGGTGCTAGAAATTGACTTATCATCTGTAAACTTCTAAAGAAATAAAACACAACATGCGTTCACCGATCGTTATGCTAAGCAAGGTAATTCGCATTTTGATATACAAACTAAACTATGAGTGTTCTGAAAGACCCGAAAGTTTGGAACCACGCATATCGTCAAGCTTGGAGAAATTATGCTAGTGTTTTGGTTTGTCACAATATCGATGTATGGCGTATTTTACAGTCATATTCGAAAGAAAAGTACATGTATTGACCTTCGTACTCAAAAGAGTTTAGATATACATTCTTACTGTATCCGAGGCCTTGTATAATCTCTCGATTCTTGGGTCCTACATGTAACAGAGGAAAGTCATTCCCTTTTGTGAAAATGTTTCATGAAGTTTCAAACGCTCCTTGGCGCTTATGTTTATGAATCGCCGACTCAAACCCTCCCTTTTTGTACAGGGAGACTCCCAGACATGAATCATAAAATTTCTTCTAAAACATACACATTTTTACAAGATTAGGAAATCTCCCGGATCTGATTGAACAAATTTACTTTACTAATAACCTTTGCAAGCAGTTTAGAACCAGGTCGGCATCGCCAGAATGCCGGTCCTGTTCTGGATTCTACTGGTCCTGATCTGGATCCAAAGCGTTTGACACCTTGGCTCTGGTATTTTTCGTGAAAAAAAATCGTAATGGTTAATTTTTTTTAAAAAAAATCAGTAGATGGCAACAAATGCATGAACATTACCAAGTATGCAAATAAACAGTGACCTATATAAGACTTATATCAGGGTGGGTAGTCACGTGGTTTCTGTTAAGATACACTGTACGGAAAAAATGGCGGACTTCTTTCCACACCGATGTTTTAAGCAAAAGAAAGTAGATATTTCTGCATGTTATTTCATCTGCCCCCATTTTTCCCGATCTAACGATACCAGGATATCCTCATAAAGCTTTTTACTTTGAGTACAGACTCTTTCACAAATTTTTTAGCGGCGAAGATCAGGCCTGAAGGACCTCTGACACTTTGATAGGGTATCTGCCTATTTTTCAGTTGCTTCCCAAAACTTCCCTATGCATAAGACATCACTGGTATCCTTTTGATTAAAACCCTTGATGTATTAGGAAGGAATTCAGGTTAAAATTAGACAGGCAGACCTCTACAACAAAACAGGAGACGCTACCAAAGGGGGGAGGGGTTGCACAATTTGACTTCACCAAAACATTTAGAAATCAATTATTTTCACGTGTAAGGGTATTATATCATCAATACTCGATTACAAATCACAGTGAAAGTATTTTAAAGTCCAAAATAATGAGCATTTTAATGATTATTTTTGTTTTTGTTTTTTTCTATCTGATTTGTTAAGAAATATTTTGAAGAGCAACTGTAGTCCATATTCAACCTTGATGACAATGTATTTACCTGGTGTAATATTATGCAGCAATGCACTATAACCATTCACCCGTGCGTAAAGTACACCTAGTCAAGGGCCATGTAGTTTATGTGTATTGGGTAGATACAGTATATGTGCAAAATAATCTACCAACTGAATTTAGTAAAAGGACAATTTTCATACTCTAAAGAAAAATATGCTAAAAACGTTGTAATATTCATGACTAATGGGTTATGAAAATTAAGCTTACTTTTACTAATTATTTCATCATACTGGAAATAAAGATTTTCAAGAGAGCACACCAAAAATCCAAATGCTAATGTTCGGGCTCGCCCAGACGTCACATTTTGGGTTGTGGGATATCATTCCCCCCCCCCCCCCCCCCGAGTTCCAACTAGCTTTTCACATATATTATGTAAACTATGAGAACACACTTAGGTGCAAAAGGATTAGTTGGAACTCGGGGGGGAATGATGTTTTAAAAATATTTTTCTATTTCCTATATGTATAATACAAAAAGTGACGATTTTAGCCCCAAAATAAAGCCATACATTCATGGGAATAGGAAATCAAACGCAAAATCTTAAAATAGAGACCAAAAACAAGCTTATATATGAAGATGGAAGCATTTGATGGACTTTATTTTTTAGAAAAATTATAGGCAGCGATACACTGTGATTCCCATTACCACCGTCAGAGGTCCTTTGGAAATAAGCTGTACGGACAACATTTGTGACAGAGTTAGTACTCAAAGTAAGAAGCAAAAAGATGCCATCCTGGTAGCGTTTAATAGGGGAAAATGCGGGCTGGAAAATGGTGTATAACTTTATGGGTATAAATGAGATAACATAGAGAAATCTACCTACATTCGATCTGAATGTCCGTACAGTGTATTCGAACATCCTTACAGTGTATCCAAGCAAAAACCACGTGACTACCCACCCTGTATATAGGTCACCGAAATAAATAATCGACACTTAAGAGTTGGACAAAGCATTTATTTATTGATTATAAGATGTTTTTTTGTAAGTAGGGCCAACATATATTTAAACTAGTCTTCAGTCGATGATACACCATCGTAAATACCCGCTTCTTACACAAAATGTTGCCCCGTACCCTCTACATTATGTGATCTAAGCATCTGCAGCGTTTGAAGTTGCTACATCCAACCATTTGGGTAGAAATGTATTTACAAGAAAGTATGGTATATAACCTTGACTTTGACATCAATGTCACTTGAAATATTACCCAGCACCCTCTACATCATGTGATGTATGCAACTGCAAAGTTTGAAGTTGCTACATTCACCATTTACAAGATAATACAGTATTTGACCTTGAACTTGGGGTCAAAGGTCACATGGGATGTTGCCTAGTGCCCTCTATATCATGTGACCTATGCACCTGCAAATTTTGAAGATGCTACATCCAACGGTTTAGAAGAAAAAAAAAGACCTTTGATTTAGGTCGCACGATCAGACAAAGGTTGAAGTTGATACGGCTAATGGTTTAGGACGAGATGCATTTACCCGACAATACTTTATTCTAACTTTTCCCTTGACCACGAAATGTTGCCAAGTATCCTCTACATCATGTAACTTATGCGGCTACAAAGTTTAAAGTTTCTGCTGGTTTAGGAGAAACAATTACAAGAAACCACACGCACAAACGTACGTGCACGCGCATGGATAGACGGACGGACATACCCCGAATAATTCATGTACCCTTTTTCTACAGGAAAAAGGAATAAAATGTATATTTTACGGAAACGTCTTCAATATTTTAAGGGTCAATAGGTAAGCAAACTTTTTTATGTAAAACTTTTGCATGAAAAAAGTAAGAAAGAAATCCTTAAAAATTCTAAAATACACTTTAAAATCCCAAACAGTTTCAGAAAGGAGGTCCCAATATACAAGTATTTATGGTAACTGGAAACAAGATTTATTTTGCCTAAAAGTCAGCAGCCTGTAATTCTAAGACCTCTAGAAAATGGTTTTGATGGCATTTTTTGTTAATCCTCGGCATCCATGCTGGAAATACTCTTTTGGGTATGACAAAGTGCCCCAGGGGGGATGCCACGTCTGAAAATTCGAATTAAGGTCACAGCAAGGTCAAAGGTCAAATAGGTGCATTTTCTTATTTGAATCGTCATTAGGTCTTTTTTACATTGCTATAGATATCTAAATCATTCTAATTATGTTTCATATGCTGAAAACTAAAAGTCAAATATAGAAATGTTGAAAAGAATAGTTTTGTGGAATATTATAGCTATTATGGGATAGAAAAATATACTTTCCGCACGAAAATAAGTGATTTTGGAGTACATTTTTCATATTTTCGATCTTTTTTTCAACGACATTTTCAATCATGCCTTATTTATAGACCACTCACAGGAAATGCTTGTACATTGTGTTATTTGATTGGTAATAGGGTCTGCAATATATTTGAATGCTTTTTTATTTTGCCCAAAACACAATAAATGGGGGGGAGTAGTGTTTCACAATTCTGGACACAGATTGGCTTTTGGTCATGTGAATGATATGAGGTGTCTGAAAAAAGTACATGCTTTTTGTTTGTTTGATTTTATTCTTTACATCCCATCAACAATCTTTCAGATATAAAGGGACGGGTCTACCTGGGTTGAACCAGTGCTAAGCTAGGATTAATGTGTCTTGCTCAAGAACACAACAAAGTGACACCAGTGAGCCTCGAACCCGCGGCCCCTTGGTCTCGATTCAAGCACTCTACCACGGAGCCTCTGCACCAGCAAATTACAGAAGAAGACCCCAATTTGAAATTATGAAAAACCACAGATATATTTATCAAGATGTCAATCATTTATGATGTAACGATGTTTCTTGATCGCTAATTTTGTGTGCTCTTTGGATATAAGGCCCCGCTATTCATGTATCCAGTTGATTAATCTGACCATGCCTTTCCCAAAGTTTGACAAAGGCCCAAAAAAGGTTACTCTGAAGATGACATGATGACAGAACACTCATATTAAGCCTATTACTAGAACTGCTTTATGCTGTCACAAAATTTCAAACTTATGGCTGATCTGATGAAGACACCTGGTCACGCTGATCCGTTGGTATGTCAAACCACAAAACGTTTGGCACCAAAGCATATAGGTGAGGAGAGAGCTGGTTGATTTAATTTAAATGCCTTAGTGATGTATTGTGACTGTTAGTGTTATGTTATCTCTGTCTTCCTCGCGGTGCCTTTGTTTGGCCTGCAATGTGTGATTGTAGTACTTCCTGATCATACTCACTTTTGTTGCTTTTGGTCAAGTTTTACACTAGGTAAACAGATTTTAAAACCTGGTACAGCTGTTCAATGCAGAGAGTCACGTTATTGGAATAAAGCCAGTCCATGGAATTGATGATGCGATTGCAAAATTCGTTTTTTAACAAATGTGTCGAAAAAAATGGATATTTCCCTGATAATATTGACATAGACTGACTCATACAATTTTCATGCGATAATATTGCTTTGCTAAAAGCAACATTGGGTAGCAAATTATTCACATTACAATGTACAGAGAGTATGTCTTGTTAGCGCAGTTCTGACAACAGTTTGTACAACAGAACAACATACCTGAAAAGCTTGACCAAGTGTTAACCCGTTTTCACAAGCTTGATAAAGCAAAACGTTCATCAAATGGACGACTCAATCGCCGTTTTTATAATAATGAGTATAAAATAGAAAAAGATAGTTACAAATGTACGTAAGAAAACACATACATGTTTGTTCGCTTATACTGACTCGGCATTTGTGTTTTTTAACAGTTTTGTTCAGGTGACCAGAAAGTTCCAATCTGAGGTAAAATAAATAAAGAAGTTCTCGGGAATTCTTACAATAGATTGAGACAGTCCTTTATACATTTTTTTTGTATTTTGGTGTTTTCAATGCTGTTCATTAAATTCACATGTAAAAAAATACATGTTGGAAGTAGTACCTGGAAGCTCAAACACTGGTACAGTCATAAGGTAGAGGCTTACAACTTTGGGAAGTTAAAGAGTATGTTTTTCCCTGTATCATGCTGTATGGGAGCTGCGTTGAAAGAGAAAATGTAGATACCGATTTGGTACAATTCAATCTTTTCTTTTGTGTGAGAAAAGGGTTGTACCACCCATAAAGATACCTTTGAATAGCACGGTTTGAGAGTTGAGTATTAGGCAAAATCATGAATTGTGTCACAAGTTGATAAAATATCCCCAAATACAATAGATTTTCATAAATGAGACACAGTGATCTATAAACAGTGTGTGACACTCTACAACCCCAAGATGTATCCACACACTAAATTTGGGATTCCTACCACCTATAAAATAGGAGATGTGTCAAATGTCAAGTTCAAAGTGACCCACAACCAGTACGGGACACCATGACACCCTACCATGTATCCACAATCTAAATTTTGGATTCCTACCTTAAAACAATATAAGATATATGCTCTAGACACGATTTTCCTAGAACTAGGGTCAGGGGACAAGGTCAAGATCACAGTAACCACAGAAACAGTCTGTGACACTCTGCGACCCCAAGGTGTATCCACACGCTAAATTTGGGATTCCTGTCTCAAATTTTATAACAGATATGCTCCAGACACAATTCAGGTTCAGACTGACAGATTGCCAGTCCGGCTTGCATGGAGCTCATCACCACTTGTGGCTGCAAAAATGTGCAGAACCGTCAGATGTAAATGTTGAAGGCTAATCAGATCTGCATGATAGAATGTGCATTAGATGCAGTGGGATGTGCCTATCTTATAGGAATACAAGTTGCCCTGGAGGCTTGCAACTTTGGGAAGTTAAAAAGTTTCATTTTTGCCTGTATCATGCTGTATGGGAGCTGAATATGCTGAATCACAATCCTGTATGTAGATACGTAGGCTACCTGCGAATATGAGTCTAAAATTATATATAGGCACATATTCGAAGCTAGGTGTAAGGTAAATGAAGTCATACACCAAATTCATACAATGTAGATGTGAATAAGAAGTGCCTTGGATAATGTAAAATTCTCTATCGAATCTATAGGGTCATGATTCATACAATTAACATATATAGTACTATTCGGGGACAATTTTTTATGGGTGCCAAATCGTTCATTAGAATCCCCAAACAACCCATTCTTCTGAATTGCATGATAGGTAGCCATGGAAACCACTGTAATTTCATATATTCCAAATGGGTTTATTTTTATGACAATATTTTGTCATTAAGGCGACCCCACTAAACAAGTTGACATACATGAGAAAATGTCCTAGGGGTGCAAGGAAGGTCTTATTACCAGCCCCCTTCTCCCCTTCCAAGGTTTATAGTTTTTGTATAACTTTCCATCATTTTATTAGTTTACACATATACTTTGATGGATATGCAATTGAGACAATTTACAAATAGGACCATTAGATGAATGAAATTGTCCAATTGTATCACTGATTACATAGCAATATGCATCAATGATGATATGCAGATGCAATCTGCTTATTTAGGTTTTTGATGATTTTCCTTATTTTTAACATTTTTATTAATATTCATGAAACGCAAATTATGTAGATTAGATAATTTGCATATGCTACAAATAGATCTAAGGCCAATGTCTAAGCTTTAAATTTGTACCGATTTTAGTAGGTTGTGATAAGAAGCAACTGAGATATTTTTGATTTTGTAGGTACACCCCAATTCTTGAATCACATTTTAATTTTTTCATAAATAGTTAGGCAAATTAGATAAATAAGATAATTTGCATGAGCGATGATCATGGACGAAAGGCCTTTTGTCTCAGTTTTAATTTGACACCATGTTTAGAAGTCTATGACAAGTAGTTGCTAAGATATGAGTAATTTTGTAGGCACATCGCCATTCTTGAATAGCATTATGGGTTGCCATGGAAACCATGCATTTTCACATAGCCCAAACAGATTCGTTTTTAGAATCTTATTTTGCATTTAGGGGGTCTTAATGAACAATTTGGCACGCAAGAAAAAATGCCCTGGGGTGCAAGGTAAGCTAAATTGGCCTGGACTATATCGTTCTTTAGTTTGTATTGAGCCTGAATGTTTATTATCATAAATACGGTATTTTTTGCAAATGTCAATTTGGAGGCTGTGGCAAACCTCTGTGCCATTCTATTCTCACGTGCAAGTGTTTTTGTTCATATTGGTAGCATTTTGTGTTTGAAAAAAATTATTTACTATATTTAAATGCCATTTTTCTGAATTATTGCAATTACCTGACCTTTGACCTCACCGTGACCTTAAATCGAAAAATCACGCTTGGCATCCACCCCTATATTGTTTGTAAGAGTCCAAGGGATAATTCTAGCCTGGATGCTGAGCATTAACAAAAAATGCCATCAGGAGTCCTCGTAGAAATTAAAGGCGGCAGACTATAATATAAATAATGTTTACTTTGCTGACTCAAGAAGATACACAGTTTATCTCTGATGACAGTACGTGTTTAAGGAGACGGTAACATGTCGGATTGCAGATACGTGTCTGACTGCAGATCCAGGGGCCACGAGTTCGTTCCCGGCCTGTTCCCATACTTTCGTGGAGATTTGATCATTAAATAATTTCTACGGTCATTCACCTCCCTTCCGCTCATTCAAAAAGGGTTGTTGTCAGTTACAAGCCAAAGTTTGTGCATGCAGTATCGGCAAGCTTGTCCGGTTAGATGATATGACTGTCTCGACATGACTATAACTGTTGACTGGGACGTTACGCATCAAACTATGTTTTAACTCTTTATCCCCAGGACAATTTTGCATGAAAATGCAGATGGGTCTTTAGTAAGCTGTTGTTAGAATTAATTTTGGTTCATGGATGGGGAGGGAAGTGGGGGAGAGGGGAGGGAAGTGGGGATTGGGTACCCCCTGCCCACCCCCTTATTACGAAGTGTGTTGTAAGCGATATGTTTTATCTATAAAATGTGATTCTTAAGGAATAATGCCAATACATATTCTTCTATAAAATGGCGAAGAACTGTGATTTTCAAATACTTTCTCTCTAGGGTCTCAGATGTGCATCCTAGGTAAAGGTTTCATTTTTAATTCGTTTGTTCGCCTGAACTCCTTGCTCCTGTTACCTTCTTCCTGGGCTGCCGCTTCTTCCCCTTTCGACTTTGTTCCTTAACCATTAATGTCATTCATGTGCGGATCCAGATGGGGATATGGGTAGGGACCCTCATCCCTGGGATTCACAAGTTATATCGATTTCTATAGAAATTAGCATTTGGACCCTCCTTGTAAATAGTTGGACCCCCTGAAATGTTGAACCCCCTCTAATTCCTTGAAAAAGCATACATTTCTCTGCAATAAAACCATTGGACCCCCTCTGTAAACTTTAAAATAAATTTGAGGTCTAAAAACCCATAAACAAACATGAAAAAAGGTTTTTAAGGTTGTTTTCTCGCCGTTGGGCCAGGATACCCCACTAACAAAAATCCTGGATCCTCGCATGCATTGATCTTCAACCGCTCACCCCATGTCAGAAGGAGCTATAATGTTTATGTCTGTACCTGGGCCGAATTATCTACTATATACCTCTCATGGGCGGTGGGGGGCACGGAGGCAGAAATGCATTGCCTCGTTATCCTGTTCCCCAAAAATCGAAAATTTGTTTTCCTGTGTTCCATGTTCCCCAATATTTTCTTTGCTTGCTTGTTCCCCTCTCAAGTTGCACTTAGCACCCCTGTTCCCTTGAAATAAAAGCCCCTTAACCATGTTCCCCTAAACCCATGGCAGGGCCTCACCAACTACACACATATCCCCCCGCCCAAAAATCTCCTCTAGCCATCAGTAATGATGCTGTTTCTCCCTACACAGGAACACATGTTTAAAATAAAGAACATGTATTCTCAAGCTGTAAACGTTTGCTCTGTTATCTTCATTTTTTCCTAGCTGCAATATTCTTTATTTTTTGTTTACTTAAAGCTGCATAGTCTGTAATTTTTGATCTTTTAATTTTAGAACTAATGTTTCTATTTTTCAAGAACACAGTAAAAAACTAGAAATTCAGGTTTACATTTTACCAATTTCGTAAACCTTAACAAATTATCAATATCAAAACAACAGCATTTATGTTAAAATTAACTGTACATAATTATTGGAGGGACGCAAATAATTACCAAGAATAGAAAAACACACCTGTTTTTATAAGATAATTCACTTTTCCGTGCAGTTTTCAGCTATTGTGAACATATTTCTTGTGAAAACATACCTTAATTCTACTTTTACAAATGATTTAAAAAGAAAATAAAAATGTCGAAAAATGTTCATAGTTGCAGACTTAGTCTCTTTAATGTTATCCTTTTCCCTTAAATAAACAACCCTTGATTCTTTCGATAATTGAAAACTTTACTTTTCAAGAAATTTTTAGAAAGGTATAATCTCTTTTGGGGAAGGGTAGTGGGCGTGGGGGAGTAACTTGTGGGTAATTTTGGTATGGGTGTGCGAGCCAGTATTCTAAGATAACCCCAATCATATACCTGCCCTTTGAAAAAAATATCCCATTCATATACTTGATTTCACAGAAAATTGACCTATTCACATCCTCCCCTCCCCCCCACTTCAAGATAAATTTTATAAAAAGGCTAATGACAGAGTTCCCATTTACCCTCTATTGAGGGTCTTTTATCCCAAATATTGCAATATACCCAAAAACTTATGAATCTTCTTATTTAGACCTATATATAGGGGGTACAAAACTAAGAAAATGGGAGATGGTATACCACTTATTTCAGAAGTCAGTGGGAACCCTGCTAATAGGAAATTAAAATACAATATACTATTCTTTGTTGATACAAGCATACCCTTATGACCCGGACCTAATACACCATTAATATTGAATCATACCACATTCAACCTTTAAACTAGAACTAACCCTAAATAAGAGAAAAGTTTTTTTATTTATTTTTTTTTATTGTTTTTTAAATGAGGTGCTAGGGGCCTGGAACAAAGACAACTTTAGGAAGAAAACATAACTATTTTTGGGGGGAAAGGGAAACAGGCTAATGTAATGTATTCAGGTAAACATTATGTAACATATCACAAACCCCACTGGCTGGGCCCCATAAATATCAGATTTATAAAATGTAGACTGAGATGGCTTTCAATCTGTATAAAAAGAGGTTTAAGTATGTATTCTAAGATGCCGCATACCAACTATTATATAATTATGTAATAAGCATACATGTTCTTATTACAAACCAACAATGATAAAGGATTCAAAATAAGAATTTCTAATTGTCTAAAAGGAATTCTTAGTCAGACTCCCAAACATTGATTTGCCTTGAATTTCAAAACTGGAAAACAGTATAAGCACTGGTTTCAAATTTAGGGAGATCTCATCAGATTTTAAATGATTTGATGATTTATTACACAGAAGGAAGTTCCTGCAAAAAATTACAGTTAATCAGAATGAAGACAACTGGTCTCCGGAATACCCCTCATTTTTGAAATGGTTACATCAAGTGTACAAAAGTATACTTATTATGAAGAATATGGTACTTTATAACCCATGTTACTATAGCCTCCCCTACCAATAGCACCCGTCACCAAGATAAGAGTACTAATGTGTGATTGAAATTATTTCTAAATTAAAACATATGTTGTGGGTAATCAAAAGAACTGTCTCAAAGAGCACCCTAAAATGCAGCGTCATGTGCACTTGCGTTTTATCATCTATATTTATATGGTACTACTTCATCTAGATCTATGCTACTATTTCAGCTCTGAGTAGTTCCAGAAAAATATGTCAAAATAACATGTTTTCTTTCAAAGACTGCAAATTGCAAAATAAAAAGTCTGTTATTCAGCATCAAGTCTGCTTTTTTCATATTTTTTCAACGATCTGTTGGTTTTACACAGTGCTTCTGAGAGTCAGAGACCCCCAAAATTAGTCTTAGGAAACAAAAACTGATGCCAGCTAGTCATGGTCCCAAATTTGAGAGAGAGCTCAACAGCTTTAACCCTTTACTCTGTAATAACGCCTTTGACGCCTTTGAAAAATCTTGTATTTGAAAATATTATGGAAAATGGAGCATTTGCTCTTTTGGAGCAAAGCTCCATTTTCCATAATATTTTTTTCAAATCTTTTCAAGACTTAGCTTAAATTTTTCTTGATTTTTTTCAATGTTGTCTAAAAATAGAAAATAATGTCATGATCTAAATATAGCCTGTGGAGTAAAGGGTTAAGATGGTAATAAGAGTAAATTGAGTTTGTTTTGGTCCAAAAACAGTGTGTTACCATATTTTCAGTTAAACCATACTCTGGGTAGAATATATTTGTAGATTTTTTTTCAGTTAGGAGGTCTTCTATAAAATGAATTTAAGTATGCTTATTATGAAGAATATGGTACTGTATACCCCTAGCTACTATAGCCTCCCGGCCTTATCCACAGCACCTATACCCAAGATAAGAGTATTTATGTGTGATTGAAATTATTTCTTTATCAAAACATATGTTGTTTGTTTGTTGTTTGATTTGATTCTTTACGTCACATCAACAATCTTCAGTTATATAGGGACGGGTCTTGCTGAGTTGAACCAGTACTAAGCTAGGATAAATGTGTCTTGCTCAAGGACCACAATGCAGTGACACCGGTGAAGCTCGAACCCACAGCCCTTCGGTCTCGAGTAAAGCACTCTTCCACTGAGCCACTGCACTCCCTTAAACATATGTTGTGGGTACTCAAAAGAACAATCTCAAAGATCACCCTAAAACACAGTGTCATATGTTATATGATATCGGGATCATATAACTTTTGATTATGTTTGGGGCCAGTTAAGCGCTAAAATATGATTAGGGCATTTGCATTCATCCTATTTAAAGACTCAGTCAGTAACTTTGGCCAGAAAATTCCTTGTCTGTCTAGAGTATGTAGTGATACAGATACAATTGTTTTCTTGATATTTTTGATTAAATAGTCAGGATTTAAGGCTACATTTTGAAGACCAATTTTGGGCCATGTTCCCAATGGCAAAAAGTATGTTTTTCCTCAAGTTCAATGAGAACGTTCCCAATTTAAAAAACCAAAATTTATCACCATTTTGTGAAACTGTACCACAATAAATTGTACTTTTTTAAATTCATAATGTTTTAAATGTTCTTATTAGAATTTTGTTTAATGTGATTATAATAGATCTATATGGTGTGAATTTTTCGACCTTTTGTAAAAACAACATGAAAAATTTCCAATTCTAGGAAATGGGTCATGTATCCAAAATGGGGAGAAAAACCCTAGGTCACATTTAATAACTGGGACTGCAACAACATTGTAGCCTACACATAACCGGTTCTGAAAATGCAATCAAATATGTTTTGGTATACTTTATTCATACATGTCGATTCAACGTCTATGTTATTCAGAGGGGGGGGGTGAAGTTCCATCACTGAGACCCTCCCAGTGGTTGTGTACAGGGAAAAGAGCAATCATCTCAGGGTAAGAGAAAACAAAGGGCCAAATTTTGAGGGGAACATGGGAAGGGGAGCAAAGAAACAAGGGCAATATTGGGGAACAGGGAAATTAAGGGGAACAGGTACCACCCTCCCTCCCTCGGAGGGCCTCATCAGTAGTTTGTAAAGAATTAATTAGTGAATACTTAGGTGTAAAATGGACTACCTCTAGTTCTATCATCCCCAATAGAAACAATCTGCGGGTTATATTTGAATAGTGCGTGGCATTTCCTAATTGTAAGCAAGATACTTGACAATTATTTAGACAGAACGGCTTTCCATACCGTATGCGCTAAAAAAAGATTGCTTACGTCATTTATCCATAATGTTTTCGTCATTAACCAGCAGAATCATTGACTGGGAGCATTGAAACATAAATGTATCAGAGGTAAATAAGGCCTAGATATCCAATGTATTAAATAGATCTATATTTTTATTTGAATTTTAATACATTTATTATGGTCCAGATTGGTTTTGTGCGAAATGAACTGGCTTTGCTAGTCGCACCAAATCCTTGTGTTCCGCCATATTCAAGGTGGCCAATCACGTGGTCAGCATGATTGGGTTCACAGATTTCCTGAACCAGCCAAATCATTCATAACTTTCGTAATACTTAGTCCAATATCATGCGGTAAAGTGCAAAACCCCCCTCATATTTTTCTGCACAAGGCTGTGTCAAAGTTTCTCCTGGATTTGCTGTAGTTTCCCAGATTACCTCGACCAACTGAAGAAAAAACAGAAAATTCTAGGCGATTGGGTACTCACTTCATTGGTCAAAGAATTCATGAAAACTGCAGCAAACCTGAAGAAACTATTACACATTTTTTGTGCAGAAAAATATGAGGGTTTTTTTGCAATTTACCGCATGAAATTCGACTAAATATATCGAAAGTTATGAACGATTTTCCTTACCTGTGATGTTGGATTACTGGTTCGTAAAGTCCGTGAACCTAATCAGGCAGACCACGTGATTGGCCACCTTGATATTGGACGTTTTACCGTTTGAAGACCGTATGACCTGTCGAAGAGAATGGAGCGAATTTTGTTTCCAGAACGAATTTTGATAAAAATTGGTAGTTCAAACCCACTGGCACTTGAGTCCCGAACATCAATTAATAACTTGAAAGCTCCATCAGCATATCAACGAAGCTCATAATGCATGAAACATCGAAAAAAAATCAATTTTATAAAGATAGTGTTCGTTTCTTTGAGTATAAATAGAGACATGGTCTTGAAGTGGAAACTGGGTCAACTCGTTTGGACAGGTCTCCTACCCCTCAAACTTATTAGTTTTTCTTTAACCCCACCGTCGTTCGAGAGTACAGTGATTACTCTATCTAGGGATATAGTCCACAAGTTTGATAAACTCACCTTTGCAAGAAAAAAAAATAGACAGTTTGTACTTTTCTCGCAAACAGACATCATTTGACAAGCTAACTACTTCCGTTTTCTGTTACTTTCGTTCGTTTTCGTGTTTGTTTACGGCTTATCTGATTGGTCGAGCTCACATTGCGTCATTTTCGCGGTTCAATTAGCTGAAAGCGGGAAAGTGCTGCATTGTGTTTCGGCCAATCAGATAATCCGTAAGAAAACACGAAAATGAAAGTAACAGAAAGCGGAAGCAGTTAGCTTGTTGAGTGATGTCTGTTTGCGAGAAAAGTACAAACTGTCTACATTTTTCCTGCAAAGGTGAGGTTTTTTCAATTTTGTGGACTATATCCCTAGATAGAGTAATCACTGTACTATCAAACGATGGTAGGGTTGAAGAACAACTAATACGTTTGAGGGGTAGGAGATCCGTCCAAACAAGTTGACCCGGTTTCCACTTCAAGACCATGTCTCTATTTGTGCTTGAAGAATCGAACGCTATCTTTATAAAATCGATTTTTTTCGATGTTTTCATGCATTTTGAGTTTCGCTGATAGGCTGATTGTGCTTTCAACTTACTAAAATTTATGGTTTGTGACTCAAGTGCCAGTGTTGAAACCCTATATCTTTCATGCCATATATGCCACAGCGGGACCAAGTCTAAAAAATGAGAAATTTGATATCAAACGTGAACCACTTTTTTACTGGCACATCCATCTTGCAAGTTTTCTGTTTCGCCCATCTCGTTGTTTCAGAGTGTTGTCGTAGACTAAAAATCCTACGCTATGGGAAAGCTTGAACAGCTGACGAACACGTCTGGCCAATTTTTAACAGAATAAGATTTGGGACATTCGTGCAACAAGCGGTTAAATTTGAGGTCTCGTTCCTTGTTCGCCAAGAAAGCCGAAAAGTCCGAGCGTTTTTGTTGCTATATGCATGTTTGAAAATATTCATACACCTTCACTACGCGTCCCGACTGTCACGTTTTTTAGCATAGGCTCTATAGGCGAGTTGTGTTAGAATTATTTATGTATTGACACTCGCCCCAAACTTTGATTCAATTAGCTTGTTATGTATTACTATTATTTCATTTTTAGGATGTATCATCAAAAAGATAAGAAAAATCAATGTAGCTCTTGATCAGCTGGCTTCTCAGAAGTCTAATGATTAGGATTAACACTGTTTTCCAAACAAGACATATGTGAATTTAG
This sequence comes from Loripinus fragilis, assembly GCA_964019695.1. Lineage (NCBI taxonomy): Eukaryota > Metazoa > Mollusca > Bivalvia > Lucinida > Lucinidae > Loripinus > Loripinus fragilis. The sequence continues at coordinate 51,236,453 of OZ026528.1, read as the reverse complement.
CATGGTAGTGGCGGTTAATTTACAATGTTTTATCTCAAAAAGGAAGTACTTGCTTCGTATAGAAAGATAATAACCATAGTTTCCATAGTGTATGTATATATTTTGTAAACTCAGGCGTGTACATAAGGATATTTGGAGGGTTAAAATAAGTTAACGAAGAAACATAATAAAATATTAACGTAAGTAGGACTGAATATTACACCTTTACCAAACTCTCTCTCTCTCTCTCTCTCTCTCTGTCTGTCTGTCTGTCTGTCTGTCTGTCTGTCTGTCTGTCTCTCTCTCTCGCTCTTCGTATTAAATGTTATGTCTTTTTAGAATATTACTGATAACACTCGCTAATATCTCTTGAGAAAAAGGAAATGAATTTCTCTTTGGCGGTTCATAATAACGATGATCGCCAAAGGCTCAGTTCAATGTAACGTGCCACTATTCTGAAAGTGAGTGTCACTTGAAGTGTGTCACTCACTTTATACTGAGCCAGTGACGTTCATGCTGAGGGTGTTCTTCACTTTAAACTGAACACCTGGTGGTTATCTTGATGGTGTTTCCCGCTATGGGCTGAGCCTGTGGCACTCATAGGCTGTCGCTCACTTTGAACTTAACACATGACGTTCATCCACGTTGAACTGAGCCTGTGGCACTCATAGGCTGTCGCTCACTTTGAACTTAACACATGACGTTCATCCACGTTGAACTGAGCCTGTGGCACTCATAGGCTGTCGCTCACTTTGAACTGAACACATGACTTTCATCCAATTTGAACTTAGCCTGTGGCACTCATAGGCTGTCGCTCACTTTGAACTGAACACATGACGTTCACCCAATTTGAACTTAGCCTGTGGCACTCATAGGTTGTCGCTCACTTTGAACTTAACACATGACATTCATCCACTTTGTTCGGAGCCTGTTATACTCAAAGGCTGTCGCTCACTTTGAACTTAAAACATGACGTTCACCCACTTTGAGCTGAGCCTGTGGCACTCATAGGCTGTCGCTCACTTTGAACTTAACACATGACAATCACCCACTTTGAGCAGAGCCTGTGGCACTCAAAGGCTGTCGCTCACTCTGAACTTAATACATGACGTTCATCCACTTTGTACGGAGCCTGTGACACTCAAAGGCTGTCGGTCACTTTGAACTTAACACATGACGTTCGGCAAGCGCAACAATGCATTTAATATGAGAGGTAACTGATAATTATTAAATATCAACCCAGGTATAAAATATTCTAATAAATAGCCTGCGTTTGCTTAAATATAATACTGAAGCATTATAAATTTGAACCATTATCAAAGATTTATGATACTGCCCTGAATGTGTTTAAACAGGTAATCGTGACTTCATTACCCACGTTTGGGGCTGATTGGCCTATAAAATAGCTAAAATAGCTGGACTACAGGGACTTGTGAAGGCAATCAATAGCAGACTAATTAAAAAGCTTTCACAAACACTTAAAGATGAATTGTTGCCCCAATACTGTCAAGCTCTATAATAAACGCATTTGTAAAAAGGATGAATATTCACTCTAAAAGGAAAAATGACCGGTAAATGTCAAAATCACCCGCTGCAGACCAAATCATGACATTGTGACAAAGAGACGCAGAACACTAACACCCACACAACATTAAAAAGCAGAACAATAACACCCAACGGCATAAAAAAGACAGAACACTAACACCCATACAACATTAAAAAGACAGAAAACTAACAACCAAGCGACATTAAAAAGACAGAACACTAACACCCACGCAGCATTTAAAAGACAGACCACTAACACCCACACGGCGTTAAAAAGACAAATCACTAAAACCCACGCAACAGTATAAGGATAGAAAACAAACACCCACACGGCATTAAAAAGGCAGAACACTAACACCGACACAACATTTAAAAGACAGAACACTAACACCCAAACGACATTAAAAGGACAGAACACTAACACCCACGCAGCATTAAAAAGATGGAACACTAACACCCATACGACATTAAAAAGACAAAACACTAACACCCAAGCGACATTAAAAAGACAGACACTAACACTCACGCGACATTAAAAAGACAGAGCACTTACATCCACATGACATTAAAAAGACAGAACACAAACACCCACGCGACATTAAAAAGACAGAACACTTACATCCTCGTGACATTAAAAAGACAGAACGCTAACACCCACACGGCATTAAGAAGACAGAACACTAACACCCACACAGCATTAAAAAGACAGAACACTAACACCCGCACGACATTAAAAAGACAGAACACTAACACCCACACGGCATTAAAAAGACTGAACACTAACACTCACACAACATTAAATAAAGACAGAACACTAACACCATGCGGCATTAAAACGACAGAACACTAACACTCACGCGGGATTAAAAAGACAGAACACTAACACCCACACGGCGTTAAAAAGACAGATCACTAACACCCACGCAACAGTAAAATGACAGAAAACTTACATCCATGAGACATTAAAAATACAGAACACTAACACTCATGCAGCATTAAAAAGGCAGAACACTAACACCCAAGCAACATTAAAAAGACAGAACACTAACACCCACACAGAATTAAAAAGACAGAACACTAACATTCACGCAACATTAAGAAAACAGAACACTAACACCCACATGGCATTAAAAAGACAGATCACCAAAACCCACGCCACATTAAAAAGACAGAAAACTTACACTCACACAACATTAAACAGACAAAACACTAACACCCACGCAACATTAAAAAGACAGAACACTAACACCCACGGGACATTAAAAAGACAGAACACTTACACCTATGCGACATTAAAAAGACAGAACACTTACACCCACGCGGCATTAAAAAGACAACACTAACACCCACGCAACATTAAAAAGACAGAGCACTAGCACCCATGCGACATTAAGAAGACAGAACACGTACACCCACGCAACATTAAAAAAGACAGAAGACTTACACCCATGCGACATTAAAAAAGACAGAACACTAACACCAACGCGACATTAAAAAGACAAAACACTAACACCCACGCCACATTAAAAAGACAAATGAGCCATGAATAATGTGTCATCTTGACAAGTGTAGACTCGAACGAGCCATTGTAGCCTCCTTTATAAGAGTAAAAACTCCAAATGATGTTCAGTCAGTAGCTTAACACTAATTTACTATGCAAGCAACAACTAGCAAAGGCTCTGATCAGACTGCGCGTACACACTGGTAAATGTATACGTCGATTTGGTGGTATTTACGCGTATTGCTGGTATTTCATAGACCGGAAGTGGTAGATATTGGTGTTAATACTATATAGAAAAACATGTCATATGCCTAAAGGACTATAGAATTAGATTTTTTAAGTATTCAATATGTGCATGGCGATTTAAGTAAGCACTCGAATCTATTACTAACTGCTTACCAGCAAGTCGACGTATACATTTACCAGTGTGGCGTATGCGCAGGCTGATTTGAGGCTTTGCTGTTCGCACATACCACATTGTTGGAAATCCCATGTCAAGGCTAAATTACAGTTAAGTAAGCACCTCTCTCCTCCCCAGCGAGACGTTGGCAAGACATTTTCATTTTATTTTCATTTTCACATTAAAGACTTTTATCAATGGGAACCATGTCAATTTTTTTGTTTCCAATGTACGTTTTATAATAGTTCATATCTTAGTTATATGGACTTCTGCAAGTGTACCAACACAGTGACAATAATAATCATGCAACAAAACTCTCAACAGGTTCTGCATGCCACAGCTGATGATAAATAGTGGGTAAATTAACCAGGGAAATAGCTTCTTATAGCAAAAACCTTTGGTCCCTTTGACAAATAAAATAAAAGACCAGCAAGAAATAATCACCAGCTCTTTGTTTCCCTTTTAATTGACTGGTAAAAACTAGCTCCGCTTTTGATGACCATTTTTGAAGTGTAATAAAGTTTGAACAATTTTGGTAAAGAATCACCCCTAGATCATGTATTACTATGTTAGACTAAGTGTATTATGTAACATTTTGGCAATTATATTCCCTGTTTAAATATTTTACCATTATAACCAGGCCAAAACGTATTTAAGGCGTCTTTGCTATATGGAGGCAACTGTTATCAAATCAAAACCAGGACAACCTTCTTTATTATTAGTTTTAAGTCAATTAAATACGAAGCTTAAGAATGATGCATTGTTTCGTTTTTCCTTGAAACGAGCGCCTTTGAGACATGTTCTGGGTATATCGAACCTAATTTGTCATTTCTATGTAAAACAAAAAGTCAATCAGATTATATACTTAAATTTATCATGTATACCCCTAATAACCCCCATTTTCTGTATAAAAGTAGGATTGAATGGGACAAAATTACATAGGTGTGTTATGTTGATGTTAACAAAACCATCTGCAACAATAAATGAAATGACAGCGTTGGAGCTCCAGCGTGGTTTTGTTACTTGGTGTGAAAGTTACCCCACTTGAATATTTGAAGTTACTCCACCTAAAAATTTGGGCAATATCCGTCAGAGTACATGGACTGATTTAACCATTGCTTAGGAATAACAAATAAGGGTCGATACACTCAGCACCCGTGTCAAAAGCTCTCGTTTTCAATGAAACTAAACAAAAAAAATCATTTTTCCATCATGTTAACATACTCTGGGTGTGATATGGGGACAGACCTGCGTTCGTCAATATGATTTGACAATAGTCCCCATGATGTCCATCCGTTATAGCATTTAGTATTATTTTCACTTAGACGTTGTTTCGTAATAATGGAACCATGCTATCTACATGTTTATTCTACTACAGAAAAAGTCTAACTACAAGAATATTGTGTGCTAACATATGATCCAAAGACATGACTGACAGGTATAATAGCTTTGGATGGAGGGGCTCAGATCTGCAGCAATATAGTTGCATATCCAAACAGAAGTTTATCAATAGAATGCGCACTCAGCTTATAATCACCCAAATGAAAATGAAGAAGAATGCGACGTCTCATACCATGAGACCAATATTGCCATCTACTCCTACTCAACATCGAGACAGTATGCGAAAAATAACACACACACACACACACACACACACACGCACGCACGCACGCACGCACGCACGCACGCACGCGCACGCACGCTGTAATCTCTTATGAATCTAACAGATCTCAAGCTTATATTTAAAAAAGCTTATACTTGTTTTTTATAAAGCTTATACTTGTTTTTTGTTAAGGGTACAGATCATGCATGTACTTATTTTAACTGAGTCATATTATCACAACTGTTGGACATTTAGATTAACTGGTGAGGAATTTGCTGCATGTGGGTAAGTAAACAGCCAGAAAATTATCTATAAGTAAATATTGATAAATTAACAGTCACACTTTTATGCTTTTTCCACTGTTGGCCACCCAGAGACAAGGAAGTCGTGTATTACGAAAACGAAAGTCGATCGAAAAGAATTGTTCCATTCTGCTGCGTGTGGGTATGAAGACAGTAAAAATGATTTATAAGTAAATGGAAAGTCAACGTGTATTGTCAGCAGTCAACTGTGGCAAAAGATGTTGGGTGCTCACTCAATGCTCAGGTTATTTTGTTCAAGGGAGATAAATCATGTAATAGGAAAACGAAAGTAGATCAAAAGTTTGTTCACGTTTGCTGCTTCAGGTAAATTGAGTAATAAGTTATTAACAGTCATAATATTATGTGGGCAGTGTTTTTGTTGCATCTATCAGTCACACAGTTATAAGAATACCTGCCCTTATTAGGTAATAGAAAAACAAAAGATAAACAAATAATTCGTTTTGTTCGAAACATATAAACAAAAAAATTAGTTTCATGTTGTTTTTTTTATATGTTTGATTTAATTCTTTACGTCCCATCAACGTCGGGACGGGTCTCCCTGGGTTGAACCAGTGCTAAGCAAGGACTAATATGCATTAGTCTTGCTCAGGCGCCGATGAGGCTCGAACCTGCAACCCCCTCGATCTCGAGACAAGCATTCTACCATACAGCCACTGCGCTCCCTAAGTGCGGAAGCACAATTTTAGTAGACTCGGAGATCTAGGCGCCGCTGGCTCTAGACTCATCGGAGACACTGCATTGTGTCCTTGAGCAAGACACGTTTACACCCATTGGTTCCGTGACACTTAGTTCGCATTCGCAGTATCTGTTCAAGAACACAAACCTCGCCCTCAATTCATTTCTCAGTTTGCAGCCACACAATTCTACATGAATCTATTACAATATACACGAAACTCACTCACAATGAATTCAGTCGAGGTTGTTGTTTGGTACTTAACGTAAATATGCGTTAATGCACTCTATAGTGTAGCGCTTGAGATCCTTCCCATTTATCATCTGCTACAAGCCCTAATGAGAGTTTTATTGCCTACCTTGACAATTCTGCCAAAATCAGTCTGTGTATTGTAATGATAAACTTACAGAATTCCATATTACTAGGATATAAAATGGTTTATAAAGCACATTTTTAGTTAACAATGAATATGAAAAACTCCAGGCTAGGATTTAACATTAATATTTGTTTGTTTGATTTGATTCTTTACGTCCCATCAACAATCTTTCAGTTAAACAGGGATTGGTCTTCCTGGGTTGAACTTGTACTAAGCTAGGATAAATGGGTCTTGCTCAAGGACCACAACGCAGTGACGTCGGTGAGGCTCAAACCCGCGGCCATAACATAGATCATATGAGGTTTCCCTTGATAAAAGTGTGTAACGTAATAATGAAAGAAAATTAAAGTGCTTAACTATTTATCCACCCTGTAAACAAATGTGTAAGCTAAAACCGAAATAGGTGGCAGCTGAACTGCCATCCCCTTTGGTTTAAACTTACACTTATTTTCGTACTAAAACAATATGAGGTCAACCGTTTTACAGTGATAATCCTAACATATCTACCTGTTATTGTTGTTGCTGTTATCTGAATCGTTACCGGGCTGCAAAGCACAGTCGGTAACCTGTCTGGCTGTAGATAAGTGTCTGACTGCAGATCCAGGGGTCGCACGTTCGATCCAGGTCCGGTCCCATACTTTCGTGGAGATTGATCATGAAACAGTCATTGTCCTCCCTTCTCCTGATTCAAGAAGGGTTGTCGTCAGTTACAAACGAAACTTTACACACAAAGTACTGGTTTACTTCTAAGTGAAGCTTGCCCAGGAGAAAAAAATGTGGTAAGGTGAACTGACCGTCCCGACATGACCATAGCTGTTGACTGGGACGTAAAGAATCAAACCAAACCAAACATCTGAATCGTTACAATTGAATAAAACATAACTTTAAAATCAATTGTAATGTTACTCCAGGTTCAGCGGCAGTTCTGTTGCCACCATATTTGTGAACAGTTATGCAATATATAGACTGGCTCCAGTCCATAAAACTCTTTTTCATCAATGTGCCATATCATATACTTGTAGCTAATCTTACTCTGATGGCTCTGTTTTGAAACAGAGCCATCAGAGTAAGGCTTGCTGCAAGTACATGATATGGCACATTGATGAAAAATTGTTTTAAGGACTGGTGCCAGTATATGCTATATATAGTGCAGGATGAATTACTCCAACACGAAAATAATATGCCATCAGGATAGTTCCAGATCAGATTGCAGTTAATCTAAACACGAAAAAGCATGTAAAAACAACATATTTTTTAAAAATCGGACTGTATGTACAGAAGTAGTCCGATCAGGAAATACTGGTTTGCTTCCTTCAGCAAATAATTAATGAGCCGCGACATGTAATTTCCAACAATGTGGCATTTTGACAAGTGTAGACTCAGCCCAGCCTGTGCAGCCTCCTTTTAAGCTTAGAAACTCCAAATGCTGTTCGGCAGTAGGTTGATATTCAAAGAATATTCAAGCGACTTGCAAAGGCTCTGATCAGACTGCGCGTATGCGCAGGCTGGTCTGAGCCTTTGCTGGTCGCACATACCACATATTTGGAAATCTCATGTCGTGGCTCTTATATTAACTGGGATGAATAAGTCCAGATCATGTGCACTGTAAATGTATGTGTAAGTTTACACCTAAAGAAGAGACAGTTGAGCTGCTTCTATTTTTGATGTATCCTAACACTTATAATCAAACCAAAACAATATGAGGTAAAACATTTTCCAGTGATAAATCCTATGGATTTCTACCTGTTCTTGTTGTTGCTGTTTTCTGGATCGTTACAATTGAATACAACACCTTTAAAGCAATTGCAATGTTACACCAAGATCAGTGACAATTCTGCTGTCACTAAATTTGTAAAAAAGGTAAAAGTTATTATAAGTAATAATGCAGGATAAATTACTCACTAAGCTCCTTCCCTCACCAGCTACTTGGGTGAGCTAATGGTATTAGGCTCTGTCTGTCAGTGCATCATATTAGCGGCCAAAGTATTGAAATATATTTGTATTACAAGTTTTAGCTCATCTGAGGTGAGATAATAATATTAGGCTCTATCAGTACGTCATACTCATTATGTGAATGTTTTATTGTGACAGTCAACGTCCGTCGTACGTCTTCCACTGTCTGTAAATGGTATCTCCTTAACCACTCGTTAGAATTTTTAAAAAAAAAAAAGTTCAATTAAATGTTCTCCATTAGGCTCTTCACCAAAATTGCGCAAATGAGTTCGCTCTGCTGAACAAAATGGCCACAAACGCTACAATAGAAACATCATAAACCAGCATCTCCTCCTTAACCACTGATCAGTATTCATATAATTTCACACAAATGTTCCCCATATTATTCTGACCCATATATGCATATTCGAATGACCACTATAACTAAAAAAAATATAACTTAAGCTATCTTTTTAAAGGTGCAAACCCGTCAATGCCATGACACATCTTCCATTGTAAGACGTACCAGCTAACCACTTTAGAATCCCATGTTTTCCAAAGGACCGTTTGCGAAGCATGTTAAGGCACATGCGTAAAATTACTCTTTAAACTTGCATGTGTAGCTAGCAATGAAGTTATGTGTCTAAAGTTTGGCCCGACCCTTTAGCTGCTTCCACACTTTGTGTTTGCGAGCAGCATAGACTCTGGCGAGACTGTGCATATGCACAGGCTCGTCTGAGCTATCGCTGCTCGCCTATACAATACATACCAAAATCTCATGTATTGGCTTGTTTCAATTTTTAGGCTTTTGTCTTTCTTTATTCATATATTGTGGAATACCAAATATGGACATGAAACATTGGCAAATGTTTGTTTTATAAACTTAGTTCTGTAATTTCAGAGGCACTCATACAGAAACATGGACTCAATTGATGGTGCTAAAGGAGGTCACGTGTCTTCGGAAGAAAGTGTTACCATAGCATGTGACCCTTGCGAATATGACCATACCTCCAAGAAAGCAGCAGCCTACTGTCACGAATGTGCTGAATATTTATGTAAGGGGTGTAAAACTGCACATGGGAAACTAAAATTGACCCGTTCACACAAGCTGCTATCTGGAGAATTGATGCCGACAAAAAGATCAGCAGGAAAGATGCAAGTTTTAAATACAGTTCTGTGTTCCTGTATGAAACATGAGGTATCCATATATTGTAAAGAACATTGTAGCCTTGTTTGTGTGAACTGTAGAACTCTTCACCACAGAAGATGTAAAACTAGTGATATTGATGAAGAAATTCTAAGCTTTGATGTCGACAATACTAAGACAACCATTGATAACTATAATGCGCTGAATAAAAACATTTCAACACTGAAGGAGAGCAGAGAAAATGACCTCAGTACTCTGTCTTTGGGAGCTGAAAACTGTCGAGACAGAGTAAAACAGTTTCGAGAAGAGCTTATTGCAAAACTCGGCAGCATGGAAGCCAAAAGTCTTTCAGACATCAGCATCTTGGAAACCCAGGAACAGGAAACTATAGTCCAACAAGTGAATATCTGTAAATCTGCAATGAACCGTTTAGATGATGACAATAGGAACCTTCATCTGGCAATAGAACGAGCTGACACCCGAAGTATATTTATGTATAATATACAACTATCACAAGCAGTGACGTCTTTGACAACAATCACAGAAGAAATCACCACAGAAGTATACCAGCCTCATATTTCTTTTGAATGTAATCCAGCCATAAGTTTCGCAGGTAATCAAGATCTTGGAATGGTTAAATGCCATCCATCCAGAATACCACAGCAGAAAGGCTTTGATGAAATGTCTATAACAGCAGGAAACAAAATCAATGTCAAATTACAATCTGATGTCAAAGATGCAGGGATTTCCGGATCTACTTTCCTGTCATCTGGGGAGCTGATTCTTTGTGATTGGTACAATAAGAAATTGAAGCGCTTAGATAAAAACTTGCAAATGAAGGAAAGTATTGACGTGCCTGCAGAACCTTGGGATGTAGCTGCTGTAAATCAACACCAAGTGATAGTAACTTTCCCGCTCAAAAAGTACTTACATTTCATTCAAGTGACGCCTTCACTTGCTTTAGGCCATAAGGTAGATCTTGGGATGCAATGCAGGGGAGCGGCTGTTTCACGTGAAAGTATTTACATATCATTCGACGATTCAGGAGAATGCAAGATCGGAATTTATGACCCTACTGGAAAAAAGAAGCGTATAATCGGTCCATTCAATTGCAACGATGGTAAACTACTGTTTAAAAAACCCCTTTATATTGACGTGTTGAATGATGAAAAAATATTTGTGTCTGATGTAGATGACAAATCAAGTACATCAACAGTACATTGCCTTGAAAGCAATGGCAATGTTCTATCTACTATATCTAACCCTTCATTTAAGCGTTGCCTAGGAATAAGTGTCGATGAAAATGAAAACCTGTTAGTGTGTGACCGGCTAAACCATAAAGTATTTTTGATAACAAAAGATGGCAAAGAAGTACGTGAGTTCCTGACAGAAAAAGATGGTCTTTATCAGCCATTAACAACCAGCTTTCGTCGTAGCGATGGAACTTTTGTGGTAACATGCATAGGTCGTAATGACATACTGGTGTTCACATTGAAGTAAGAGATCAATCAGGCCAGCTCAAGAGATTTGTGTACTTAACACATTGGCGAGCAGTGAAGGCTCAGACGAGACTGCGCAGATGCACAGTCTCGCCAGAGCCTCCACTTCTCGCATACACAGAGTATAGAAGTTTATGAGGGCTTGGACCCAATATTAGACCCCTAACCCCGCTTGATTTGAATAGACATTTAGTACATATGCGCAGTCTCACCAGAGTTTTCACTTCTCACATACACAAAGTATAGAAGTAGAGTAAGACTCAGACCCAATATTAGACCTCTAGACCAGCTGGATTTGAATAGACATTTAAAGAAGGCTTTAGTACATATGCACAGTCTCACAAGAGCCTTCACTTCTCACATACACAAAGTATAGAAGTAGAGAAAGACTCAGATACAATATTAGACATCTAGCCCTGCTGGATAAAACTAGGCATTTAAAGAAGGCTTAGCGCATATGCGATAAGTACCAAAATACTCCGAACTGGTCCATATGGATTAGTCCATATGGTGATGGTACCTACAACGTGCGAGCGAAGACATTTCTTTAAGGTGAAAAGTTCAAAATATGAAACCTGAGTGTACAATTCTGCCCAGGTTTCATATTTTGTACTTTTCTTGAGAGTGTGATAGTCAAATAGAGCTATCACATGCATTATAAGAAAGTAATTGTATATACATTTTGTCAACCAATTCTTGAAAGGGTTGATAACTGCAACTGGATTTCCGTTACAAAATTATATAGAATGGCAAATTAACCCATATACCAACGATAACAGCAATTTTTAGCATTTTGTTTATATCGTAGAGAATCTTCAGATTGGTGGGAAACACGGTCCAGGGGTACATTCTTTCAACATTATTTTTGTGTGTTAATGTAAAAAGGGTGGGTGAAAGTCTAATTTTGCTTCTAAAACTTCGCTTTTTGAATCAGTGTACTTTCAGAACTTTTATTAAGATTAAGGTCAATTTTATCAAACCAACAGGGACAAAATAGTATTTACCATATGACGTCGCACCTGGGAATGTTATAACGTCATTTATTTAACTTGGTATACATATTTCGTAACGTTACGTAATAACGTCCATGTCAATGTTGCGTACATTAAGGCAACTCTTGATGTTTTACGCCAAAAATGTGATTTTGAAGTAATTTTAAATGTCACATTATAAATGAAAACTAAAATCCGCGCTCCTGTATTATTGAATTTATTAAACTCAATGTGAATAAAAGATAAAATGATTGGCAAGCCTCGCATTTTATCACATTTTCCCACCTTGTTTAATAAAATCAATAATAAATGAGCACTCACGTAAGATCCTCTTTTTATTGCATACAATTAATTATGAACACAATTACATAATGTGTTCTTCTGTAGTAGACCATATTTTACAATACTGGCATTAAGCATCACCGAAGTCAGAATTTTAAGTTTCCTTAGCGGAAAAAACAAAGGTACACATAAAATTGAGCCAGTGCATGAGATTTCTAACAATTTGACATTTTGACAAGTGTAGACTTGGACGAGCCTCTGCAGCCTCCTTTTTAAGCTTAAAAAAGTCCAAATGTTGTTCAATCAGTAGCTCAACACACATAGAATATTCAAGCGACTAGCAAAGGCTCTGATCAGACTGTGCGTTTGCGCAGGCTGATCTGAGGCTTTGCTGGTCGCACATACCACATTGTTGGAAATCTCATGCACTGGCTCAAATATTAGCTGGAAATTTTAGGGTATGTTTATTGTGCCTTTATTTCATACGTTATCGTGACTGTAGTATTCAAAGGAGCCGCTACATGAGATTTCCAACAATGTGGTATGTGCGACCAGCATAGGCTCAGACCAGCCTGCGCACTCGCTCAGTCTGATCAGAGCCTTTGTTTGTCACTTGAATACTGTTTGAATGTTAGGCTACTACCCCCACATCGTTTGGAGTTCCTAAGCTTAAAGGGCGGCTGCACAGGCTCTTCTGGGTCTTCATTTGTCAAAATGTCGCGCGTTGGTAATCACATGTCGTGGCTCAAAGATTTAAGTAAATGAAAAAATGTTGATATAAACAGCAAACTTATGATGTGTTAAATATTTTTGTTGATTCAAATATACATGAGAATCGTTGTAAACAAAAAATATAAACTTTTCCAGGTAATGGGTACTTTAAACAGGTTTATTACCCAATCGTCTATATACGGAGTAATTGTCTATTTTTTGCTATGTCATGAGTCACTGAACTATTCCACCGGTCAATAAAAAAGACTATACCATGGCCTGGTTACCCGCTTCCCTGTTAAAAACACACAGGCGCTTATCGACATGCGCAACAACAATGCGCGTACGGTTCGTTTATGAAAGGAGACGTTATGTAACAACGGAGAAAATAAGGCATGGTTTGGCAACTTTAAACTCCAATAACTCCGTTGTTTATGATCAGAAACATAAAGTGTGGGTATTCGTTTTCTTAATTAGAACGAGCGGAACATTTGGGACCAAAATTGAGCAGATTTGGTGAAATTTTCTGTTTTGCAACAAAACTGCGTCGTTTACAGCAACTCCATGAAAGAAACGCTGCTAGTATTTTATCAAATGTGTTGGGTAATAAAACAGTTATTTCATGCCTGTTTGTAGTATAGTCAAACTATTACGCCTTGGTACCGTGGACGACCTGATGCACTATTGCACTCGGCCTGCGGCCTTGTGCAATAGTGCATCAGGTCGTCCATGGCACCTCGGGGTCATAGTTTTGAAAGGCCTTGTGCAATAGTGCATCAGGTCGTCCACGGCACCTCGGGGTAATAGTTTTGACTATTCTACAAGCAGGCATAAAATAACTGTATAATATATAATTTACTGCAGTAAAATATACACCGTAATTTACCTGTTTCTATGAAAAATAATATAATCTGATTATTATGCATCTTTGAACCATCTGTACATATAAATGTGTTTATTTTTGTTATTGTGTATTGTGTGTGGGTTTTCCTTTTCCTTATATTCTACATACAGTTTGTACAAAAAGAAACGCAAACTATGCATACTCTTTGATAACTAGAGCCCCTTTAACGATAATCATTTTTTAACTTACAGGATATTTAGATTGTTATGTCTATTGTCGGTAAATCGAATTCCTTTATGTTTCTAGCATTTTCACAACATGTTTTGTTTCGTCATGTACGGGTACCCATAAAACAAAAAGTCACAGACACAATATGTGATGACCAGTCCTCATATCCTTAAATTCACAGACGCCATTTGCCCTTTCACATTTTTGAACGATTGTTTATCATTTTTCAAATGTCCGTCTGATATAGTGACAACGTTTGCGAGTCATTCAGACAAATGGGCACTGTTGGAGTCATCGCCAAAACTATTGTAAAGAAGATAGACAAGGAATAGCCAAAAAATAGCCAATCTAGCATTTTATCAAGTACGAGTTAACGAGTGTCCTAATGAAAAAATATCGCTCTCAGCCACATACGCTTACGGTTACAATTTTCTCAAGGAGAATATTAATGTCCAAAAACACAATTGTATACTGTCCATAAAAAGGAATGTAACATAAATTTTAGGTTAATGGACAAAATTTTAAGGGCTTCTAAAATTTACTGTTCCTAGAATTAAGAATTGAAATCCATGCATAATAACTCTCACCAACAGAAGAAAATTCGCATATAATCAAATTGAAAAAAAAATCGCTTTGATGTCGAATTTGTGACCTTGGAAAATGCTATTCTATAATCCGGAAGTTCCTTGAATTGGTTGTAAATTTGAATCACTGATAAGCATTAAGGTGAAGAGTGTGATATAGGCTTTCATTAAATTGGCACAAAAAGCTCCTCAATTAAGAATGAAAAGGTGAAATAGCGAATTTTTAACATCACTCATGATTTTTAAGAAAATTAGTTATTTAGGATCCCAGTAAAGCCTCCAATTTCGCTAAATTTAAACTGTTTGGTGCTTTTCTTATTTGCTAGGTCAAGAAAAACACATTCAAAAAAGAAATTTTACAAAAAAGGTATTTTAGGAAATTTTGGGGTAAAAGTCATGATTTTAGATTTTCAACCCCAAAACGTGAATCAAAGTCATTTCTCTGACGAAACTCTGTTGTTAAGGTCTTTATTGAAGGACAAAGCCACTAATATAGAATCATTTTGAAAATCAATAATTTTAATTCCAAAAAAAATCATTTAAAAGTTTGCGTTTCTTTTTGTAGTGAGTGTATATACAGGTATAGAAATGTATTTTGTACATATCTTTGAAACTTTTGCATCAGGGCCATAGTATTTTGTCAATAGGTTTTTTTTTTAATTCTGATAACGCTAAAGAAAGTCAACATCTGTTTGATATCTTTCAAATCCGACAGTTACCACAACTCTAATAACTTCAACGAGGAATAATAATAATAATAATAATAATAATAATAATAAAAATAAATATAATAATAATAATGCATTCTGTTTCCATTATATGAACTAAATCTGTCCTGAAACTGGCTGAATACCCATTAATAACATGTCCGCCAGGATAAGTTGTTTATGTGTACTCAGCGAACTTGAAGCCTGGGTGACAGATTTTTCATATCATAAGATTACAATGTATTATTCTGTATATAATAAAATTTTTCCAATTTAAAAATGGCAGAAAAAGACAAGAAATGGTAACAAAGAAAAACATGCGTAGTTATAAACAGGCATAAAAAAACTAGTGAAATATGTCACTGCTCAAGATACTTAAGCTAGTGAAATATTTCTCTCGTATATACTTTAACTATTGCCACTGCAAAACAGTAGAAAAATAATACTATGTATACAAAACACAGTTACAGAGTGTATATCACACTGCCTTCATTACAGATGACTAGTTGTAATGTTAGCAAATATCAAAACAGAATGTGGGCAGGAAAAATACTCAGAGCAGTCACGGCATTTGTCAAAAAGTGAGTTGGATCAGGAAATACCACAATCATAATTTGTAGACCAACCCATGGCATCGTGAGGACGACAGTTACAAGACATCAGGAAGACAATTAGAGTAAACAAACATCTCTCTTTCTCTTTGTCACCAAGATGATTGCAACATTATAAAGGGCACTATGTACTGCATAACAAAACAAGTACAAGGACACACAAATAATAGGAGCATCAATAAACAATGAATCAACAACAACATAACCACTGCCTTAGAACAGACTGCTAGGGAATCCACTAGGAGGTGCTTAAATGCATTTTACTGGCGCCAAATCTAAGCAGAATTCATCTTTTGCAATGACAGAAAGCAAGCATCCTTAAATCCTAAAATATGCATGAAAGGAAAAGTAAAGGATCTGGTCCTGCTTCGTGATTTGCTGGGGAGAAAATCTCATTGTCTTGTTTTATGACAGACTGAGTGCTGCTTATATAGGCCAGTCCATGAGATGCCTCCAATCATGCCAATAAACGCACTTGAAATACACCCCTTTCACGACAGAGAAAAATCTGTCCAAAGGATCACCGATTGGCATCAAGAGGCTAAACGGTGATCGCGAGGGACAGATTTTTTCTATCATATCCTCACACAAATAATGGATTCTTTTTCTTGCCCACCACCGAATATCTCATTTTATGTTGGTAAAACATGACAAAAAGGCGTCATACATATATCATGGTGACGTCATTTTAACATAACAATGACGTCACGGATCGACGTGCAGCAAGCGCGCGACTGTTCGTTTTTATCTTTCCAACGGGTTATGGGTACGTGAGATAGAATTTGCGCATATGGGCAAAAACAACGGAAGTCCCGATCTGGTGTGCAAGAATAAAATGTCTGATATTTGACCTGAGTCTTCATATTTATCCTTGATTTGTGTACGAGCAATGACGATTATTGGATGTGCATAATTGCCCAAGCTTATGTTGCTCGATGATGCGTTAGGTACCAAAAAATGTGTGTTGGCCATATAGGGTAAAGTCGGGTAAATTCGGACATCAGGTAAATTTGAGCAGTGTCCTTGTTCGTTTCATATTTTGATTATTGGAACGAAAAAGTAAATTAACTAAGCAACGGTGAAAATCATGATGAGACGGCTCATAAGGAGCCGTCTCATCTGGATTTCCACTGTTTGCAAATGCATGTCCGAATTTACCTGATGTCCGAAGTTAACCGACTTGACCCTATTGATGTCAACGGCTTCCTCAAAAATGAGACATCACATTCCTTGATGGTATGTGATTAAGGCAGAAAAAAGTAATGACTTGTCTAAAGAGGCTGGTATGTTTATCACTAGCCATGGTCACCGTTATAAGTCAAATAAGAAACGTTTTGAAACTGACATGTCAGTTATTCACCAAGGGTGTGGTTTCTCAGCGCAAGCGACTCAAAAACGGATCCTCATTGATTAACTTGAGTATCTGTTTTAAACAGTTTGGTATCTTCAACGTTAAAAACTTGTTTATTTTTAAATATTGGTTGTATTTTGAGCGTATACAGTAGTACCTTTTGTACATTCTATAGATTGAAACGAATGCTATAATTATTCTTTTTCCTTATATTCTTAGTGTATAAAAGCGTAAACATTGTATTTTATTCATAGCTTTGATAGTCACTCATGAAACAGCTTGTGTTTTTCATATCCTGCGTATAGACATATATAGAATGTTTGACATAAACTTACCAAATATGATTGTTCTCGTGTCAATCAAAGGTAACCTAAGTTGAGGCACTTCCAAGATTTACAAACCGCCCAAAATGCAGGGCGTGATAGTGCCTGAAACGAAGGTTTCTATGGCGTTTATTGCATTGAACAACCTATTAAATGGAAGCTTTTGATTCAAATTATTTCTTAGTAACACTATTAAGGTTTAAGGACTGGCCAAGGGACAGGGACTGGATAGTGCCTGGAACAATGGTTTCTATTGCGTGTATTGAACTGAACAACCTATTAAATGGAAGCTTTTATTTGATGCAATTTTTTTCTTAGCAACACAAATGGGAATCACCAAGCCTTATTTTACCGCTTTATTTGTCTAAAAAATGAAAGCAAAATAACACAAAATTAATGCCTGTTGCAATCGTAGTTAGCCCCTTGGGGCATTTGTTATCAATCAAGCCAACAAAGTATGAAATGGCAGGAATATATTTGGGTAAATATTTGACTAATTCTGTAATAAACTATATAGAACAGGGAAAATACTTTTATTCATTCACAACCCACAGTGTCAACTTTCAATGCACATTTATCCATAGTTGACACTCCAATTCACTATGACCATTCAATATGAAGTGGAATACTTCCCCCGTGCTACTATCACTGAACAGCAATTTGCATGGAATTTGTTTCTATCCAATAAATATCGTGTTACATATGTGATATTCGATAATTCTTTATATCCTGAGTATTTATAGGTGTAGAAATTGCTTTTATAGCTTTGCTTAAAATTCTAACAAAAGCTCATGAATCGTCAAGCCTTATTCTACCGCAATATTTTGTCGTAATAAGGAAAAAAAACTATACACCACCTAGGGCTAACCCCATAATTTTTGTTAGCCATTGGAGTGTTTGTTATCAATCATGCCAACCAGCATGAAGTAACAGTAATATCTGTCAGGTAAATACTTGACTGGTTCAGTAAATAAACTATACAGGATCAGGGAAAAATATATTCATTCATAACTCGCAGGGTCAATTACAAACTTACAGTTTTTCAAAGTGGACTCTCCAGTCCACTCAAGCATGATAGTGTCCACTCACACTACTATCGCTGAATAGTAGCTTGCATGTAAATTGTTTCTAGCTAATAATAATCATATGTGATATCCACTAATTATTCATATCATTAGTATATGCGTGTTTAAAGGGGTATAAGTTGCATTTTGTTCATAACTTTGATTTAGACTTCATTAATAGCCTGTGTAATGCACTACTTCTATTACTTTTAAGTATTTTCTATTGTAGAAATTGAACTTGTTAAAGAGTTGAAGGCACTTTCAAAATATAAGGTTTACTTCCTTTTCTATCTGAAATTCTATTTTTGTCATCTTTTATCAATAAGAGTTACTTCATATCTCTAATAATTTAAATGGAATTTAATGTACCAGAGTTATTAAAGCTTATGCATGTGTAGAATGAGCACTGTATTGGTTTAACAAATCCCACATGGATAATAATAGCAATATTCAACAAATAACAAAAATAATTGCATATAATGCTCTTGAGTAGAATATTTTAAGTTTATTCTAATGATCTTAATGATGACACTATCAAACAATAAAACTAAAACCATTGTAAAACTGTTGATTGTGTAATTCAATATGTTTTTATTGTCTACTTTATCATGACTGTAGCATTCATAGTTTTGTTTTACACTACATTGATATAAGCAGCAAACACATAACATGTTCAATATTTTTATCATATGACGTCGCGTCTGAGAGTAAAATAACGCCATGCTTTCAAATCGATAAACCACTAGTGGTTTACAAATTTTCGGGAAACGTTATGAAAAGACGCGTTTAACGTCAGGCAAACGGCAAAACCCTCACGTTTTTACGCCGAAAATATGATTTAATTTTTTTTTAATGTCATATGATAAATAGAATCTAACATTCGTGCTCATGTGTATTTGAATTTATTAAACTCGTTGCGAAAAAACATCGCATTTTATCTCTTTACCTCAACTCGTTTAATAAATTCATCAAAACATGAACACTCATGTAAGATCCTCTATGTTCACTATCTGTTAGTTAACCCATTTAAGCCGAATGGAATTCCTCACTCTTATCAATTGGAACAGTCTTTTAATCAAATTTAAATGATCATTCTGTAGGCTAAAAAGAGACCCTCAGCAGCCGCTGTGTTCTGTGGCATCTGATCTGGGTCTGCGTTGTTTGTATATGTCCTACAAGAAGTACGTTAGGCTAATATTGGTTGTGATTTGTAGAAAGCTACAGTAAATATTTTTATTACAGTGTGTGTGTGTGGGGGGGGGGGGCGGGTGTTTCCCCAAGTTTTCATTATACTCTACGTATATTAAAATGTAGAGTTTGTGTTTTGTACATAACATAAAGTGTTACTTTTGTATAATAAAAACAATGGCTACAGTGTTTTGTCAATAGAAACTATTAATACTTTCATTCCTAAAGGCGGAGCCAAAACATTTGACAACTATGTGTTATCTCCCTTCTTAATCAATATCCATTAACGATACTGCATGCCTTCATTACAGAATAAGGCCTTGAAGTGAGAACACAAAGTTTGTGAACAACACAGGTGCAGACCAGCCTGCGCAAATGCACAATCTGATCAGCGCCTTTGTTATTCACTAATTAAAGAAAATCATATTTAAACTTGTTAAAGCGAAACTTCAATTTTCTAGCAAGTCTCTGTAGCTGAGCAGACTGTTTTGAGTCTTTCTATGTTGGAAACCTCGAAGACAGGTTTTGTCGGGTTGATACATAAATCTTGATGGATCACTGATCTATGTTTACAGATCAGCAGTATTCACAAAATGTAGACCTGACATACCTTTATGGTATCTTTACTCATGCTTAAAAAGGTCATACTCAACGTTGTATAATATGGTAATGTAAAAGTATGTGTACTTCGCATACATGTATTTTGGGGCACACTTTCAGGCCAATGTTATGTGGATGAAGTCATTCACCCGCATTCCTGCCGCTCTATCCGACAATTGGAAAAAAAATTGTCTTCCAGTAAGACAATGCCCAACCCTATACCAGAAATATGGCAGGGACTGCATGCCAGTCAGTGGTGTCAACACTCTTGACTGGCCATCCATATCTTCTGATCTATCCGCAATCAAACACCTCTGAGATATACTGGGCCTGTGGGTATTACTTGACTTTTCGCTTACTGTAAAGGCGGCGCCTCATGAATGCGTAATTAAGATTAGTCAGCCTTAGGCATAGGTAAAAGCTGAAAAGGAGGCATGGTTTTATTCAAAAGTAATCTTTTGCCACCACCTTAGTCATTATTTAGTCCTTAAAACGCCAGCAAAATAACTGCGTCTGAAAATGTCTATTAAACATAAGCAGGGAGGCAAACATTGTGGACCCAGATCAGACTGCTCCCACAAAAGCAGTCTGATCTGGATTCACACTGTTTATCTATGCGACTTCAAATAGTTTAGTTGACGACATAAACATACAATTTGTGATTATGTGCTCTAAGGGTTAATAAATGTGAGTTCAGTGTGTATACGGTTGGGATTTGCATGCACGTTTGCGCGGCTCAAAAGGCTTATTTACTCTTTACCAAATTATAAATAAAACCTGATTTCCCTTCCTTAGCAGATGAAATAGCCGAACCACACCCAGATATGAATATTAAAGTTACCGCCTTTACAGTAAGCGAAAAGTCAAGTAATATATGACATGTATCCCTTTCTAGCTGCCGCATTACCCTAATTGGAACACTTGAAGATATACTCAGGTTTCTTCTAAACTTACAAATATGCTCGCAAAATGCATTTATAAAGTTGGCAGTCACTATATAAGATTTTTACTTTCAATTAATTGGTAATCATAACTTTATATTCATGCCTATACTTATTTTCAACAAAGCCTGTGAATTGGGGGTGGCTTCTATATTTTGGCAAGAGTATAATTTAACCAAGAAAATGTCATGAACTGTCAAGAGTGGTTGATGTGTTTATCACTATCACCAGGTACTAGTCTAATGTGGAACTGTTGAAACTGGTATGTTAGTTATTCACTGAGGGTGCGTTTCTCATCGAAATCAATTCTAAACCACACCTAGGGTGAATAATTACCATACCAATTCTATCAGTGTGGTATCCCGAAGCTTGTGGAAGTTTTCCTTTTGTCAATTTGTTTTCACAGTGGTGTTTATACAGTGTTGTAGATTTTGACTGATTAAAAAGTGTACAATCTCATTTTCTTAATTTTCTTAGATATACAGGTGTAGACATTGTATTTTGTGTCACTTATGTAACAGTTTGATTTGTACCTTCTTACTTATACTCTGCGTAAAGACAGCCATAGGAAGTGTACGTCGTACATTGATTGAAACATAAAACAATGTTTTAGCTAAACCTAGGACTTCTGTCAATGGATATGGGCTGCCTGAGAGACAACCTTTTTTGAGAAAGTCTACTTACAATATGGCCCTAAAATAGCTCACCTGAGTTTCGCTGTCGTTGTTAGCTTCTCCAGGATATATAGGAGCTGAACCTAATTGAATCACAACACTGTGATCATTGAGGAAAGCTTCAAGTTTTTAAAATAAGGCTGATGTTTAGCAGTATCATCTTCACTGACCACCAAACAGTTTACAATAGTTCTTCATTAAGTATACATTATACAATTATTGACGGTGGACATGATGAGATGTTGACCTGAGAGTACCAATATTGACCGAGGCGGAGCCCAGGCCAATGTTGGTATTCTCAGGTCGACATCACATCATGTCCAATGCCTCAATAATCAACAATTGTTTTAATATATATTTTTTTCAAAACATAAAAGCAACAACAGCAGCAACAACAACAACAACAACAACAACAACAAAATCTTGGCCATGGACTATGTCTTGGAAATCTTGAATTTCTTTTTCACATGATGACTTACTGATTTCATTCAGTTAAAAGAGGAATGACCGCATATTTTATTTTAAATTACATTTACAACTGCAGACATTTTATCAGGGTCTACACTATTTGCTGAGACCAAAAAGATCTTCAGATAATAAAACTTTAATTTTATTTGGAAATTCCAAGTTTATTGCATCAATCCAGAAGGAAGAATTCATTAGTTCGTTTAAGAGTTTTGCTATTAACTATATTCAACAGCAAAGTCTGAATTACAAGTATATGATGAAACACCAAATCTTGTGAATTTCGTGATGCCGTCACTCACTGATTTGTTACAGCAAATCATGCAAGTTTCATGCTGAAAGCACACCTGTAATGGAAAGTTTCTATGAAAGTAAGTAAGGGTGCAAAGATCAGGAATCGATACAATCAAGTACCACACCTGACCCAGGATACCAATCGGAAAGTAACAAGCTTACAGTTAGACAACACAAACGACAACCAAGGGGTCAGCCCTTTCCCAGCAGGTGACCACAAGGCACATATAAACAGATGCGTACAAAGGCATAGCAAACACAAGGCAGAAAACACATAAAAGATATATTTTAGTAACTAATATTGATTGGGAAAAAACCCACAGCCAATGCGACATGTAGTTATTTTGACTCGAGTGGATATGCATCTGGGCCAATCAGGAGGTATTTATTTATAGTTTATTTAATAAAGTCGTTTAAAGTTTAAGCAAAAAGTGAAGGGTAAAACTCCTTGCCCTTCTGGGCGGAATAAAAAACTTACTTTCAGGAACAGTGGGGGTGACACTGTGCAGACGAAATTGTCACGTCAATCCCCACAAGATTGAAACCTGTTATAGAGCATTTCCAAAATTCAAACTAATTAATGCCCCACACCTTTACTTAACGCAGATAGGCGTAGGATAAGGGCAGGATACAGCCCAAATTCCTTTTTGAAGCCAAAGTGGGTGCATAAAACTGGGTGTGCCGTGTGTGCTATATATGCCTCGTGCGCAGGGACCCCGGCACACCGACACAATAACCGAATAATAATAAAAACTTACATACACGTTTTACAGTGCCGATGATTTGGATAAATCCATCCCAGTTAGAAAATAAACTATTTGCTGAAGAGCAAACTAATAGTTTCTAATCAGATTGTCTGTATAGAAACATACTAATCTGGAAAAAACGTTCTTTACACATGAATTTCAAGCGTGATCTGGGATTACTTTATTGTAAAATATATTTTTCATGATGGAGTAATTTTGTCATAGTGCTCAAATAGTTAAAGTGTATTTTTTTGACTTTGAACTTTAAACCTATATCAAAAGCAAAAAACATTTTGTTATTTAATTTACGCAGATCATTTCCTTATCTGCTAAGGTAACTACTGCATTTTTTGTGTTGCAACAATTGGCTTAAAACAGCTGAATTTCAAACCTCTGCTTTAATTAGTTACTATGGCAGGGTATCACATTATCTGTGAAGATATCCAGTGGTCCCATATAAAATACCGCATTCATTTTAATGATTAATAATTGAAATTTTATTTTAATAAAAATCATAGCAAAAGTAGATTGTTTCAGCCATAACAAGAAAATTATTTTGATCTTTCAATAAGTTTCATATAATTGTGTTATGTCTTATTATGCTGAAAATGAAGAAGTTTGCTGCAAAACAGGTCACCTGCTGTAGTTATATTAATGTAAAGTTTTGGAAATAAACAGAAAATCTTACATGAGTGCTCATGTCAATTGAATTTATTAAACGAGTTGAGGAAAAGAAATAAAATGCGAGGCTTTCCCAACGAGTTTAATAAATTCAATAATACAAGAGCACGCATGTTACATTCTATATGTCATAATAATTATGACATAAAGATTACTTTAAATATCATTTCTTGCCAAAAACGTGATTATTTTGACATTATGTACGAAGCGTTGTTATGGACGTCATAACGTCTCCCGTTAATGTGTAAACCACACGTGGATTATCGATTTTATTTCATGGCGTTATTTTACTCCCAAATATACATGAAGTTTTTGCTTGAAAGATACACTTGAATGTTGGCCTGGTGTAATGGCGGACGATAACCAATGATATACCTGAGGGTTCTCTTTGAGATCAAAATGGATACATGGATATGTATACATGTCGATCTGATGTTTAAGAAAAATATATATCAACATTGATACTGACCTTTGTAATTGACCAGAGCAAGGAAAGTGCAGCAAGATAAAAGTTAAGGTTTTAAAATTTAAGGATTTTTCACCCGTTCTAATATTTCTTTTATTAGAAGACCAATCAACCAAGAACATTCGTTTAGTTTTCTGGTAGCATATAAACAGCTACCAAGACCTACAAGAAGAAAGATGCAATTGACATTACTCTCCATTTTTTTTTGTTTGACAATTTTTTTAAAATTATATTATTATTTTGAGTTGAACATTGTTTTGTACTTATTTCCACAATTGTTTGTGATCAGTCATCGTCCGTTGTGGTTTACGCTTGCCTGGGGCTCATCCGTCATTGATAGATTCCTTTGACCAATAAAATAAAAGACCAGCAAGAAATAATCACCAGCTCTTGGTTTGCCTTTTAATTGACAGGAAAAAAACTAGCTCAGCTTTTGATGGCCATTTCTTGAAGGATAATAAAATTTGAACAACTTTGGTATAGGGTCATCTCTAGATCATTTGTTACGATGTAAGAATAAGTTAATATTGTAAAAAATTGGCAATGCTATTCCATGTTTATTTGTTTTACCATTATAACCAGGCCAAACGTATTAAAGGTGGTCTTGCTTTAAGTAGGCAACTGTTATCAAATCAAAACCAGGACGGCCTTCTTTATTTTTAGTTTTAAGTCAATACGAAGAATGGTGCAGTGTTTTGTTGTCCTTGAAACGAGCGCCTTTGAGACATGTTCTGGGTATATCGACCCTAATTTGTCATTTCTATCTAAAACAAAAAGTCAATCAGCGCATATACTTAAAAATATGATGTATATCCCTAATAACATCCATTTACTGTATAAAAGTAGGATTCAATGGGACAAAATTAAATAGGCGTGTTATCTTGACAAAAAAAAACCACCTGCAACAATAAATTAAATGACAGCGTTGGAACTCCAGCGTGGTTTTGTTACTTGGTGTGAAAGTTACCCCACCTGAAAATTTGGGCATATTCCTTTTGAGCACATGGACTGATTTAACCATTGCTTAGAAATAATGAATAAGGGTCGATACACTCAGCACCCGTGTCAAAAGCTCTCTTTTTCAATTAAAACTTACACAAAAATTGCATTTTCCATTATGTCGACATACTCTGGGTGTGATATGGGGACAGACCTGCGTTCGTCAATATGATTTGGCAATAGTCCCCATGATATCCGTCCGTTATAGCATTTAGAATTATTTTCACTTAGACGTTGCTTCGTAATAATGGAACCATGCTATCTACATGTTTATTCTACTACAGCATAAATCTAACTACAAGAATATTGTGTGCATACATATGAGCTAAAGACATGACTGACAGGTATAATAGCTTTTGTTGGAGGGGCTCAGATCCACAGCAATATATTTGAATATCCAAACAGATGTTTATCAATAGAATGCGCACTCAGCTAATAATCACTAAAATGAAAATGAAGAAGAATGCGACGTCTCATACCATGGGACCAATTTTGCCATCCACTCCTTCTCAACATGGAGACAGCACACACACACACACACGCGCGCGCGCGCGCGCGCGCGTACTCTGCAATACAGATCTCTAGCTAATATTAAAAAAGCTTAAACTTGTATTATTTATAAAGCTTATACTTGTTATTTGTTAAGCAGGAACTTGTTATAACCGAGTCATATTATCACAACTGTTGGACGTTTATATTAACTAGAGAATTTGCTGCATGTGGGTAAGTAAACAGCAAGAAAAGTATCTATAAGTACATGTTGATAAATTGACAGTCATATTTTATGCAGTCTGTGTTTTTTCCACTGTGGGCCACCCAGGGACAAGGAAGTTGTGACTCCTCTTATAAGTATTAGGAAAACGAAAGTCGATCGAAAAGTATGTTCCATTCTGCTGCGTATGGAAAGGAAGACAGTAAAATGATTAATAAGTAAATGAACATTCAACGTGTATTGTCAGCAGTTAACTGTAGCAAATCTGTTGGCTGCTCACCTAATGCTCAGATAATATATATGAATTTGTCCAAGGGAGATACATCACTCTAATAAGTAATAGGAAAACGAAATTCGATCAAAAGTTTCTTCACTTTTGCTGCTTCAGGTAAATACAAAGTAAAAAAAATGAGTAATACGTTATTGGCAGTCATAATATTGTGCAGGCAGTGTTTTTGTTGCATCTATCAGTCGCACATTTATAAGAATGCCTGCCCTTATTAGGTAATAGAAAAACAATTAAATATTATATTTGTTTGTTTGATTTGATTCTTATCGTCCCATCAACAATTTTCATTATGTAGGGACGGGTCTTTTGAGTTGAACCAGTACTAAGCTTGGATTAATATGTCTTGCTCAAGGACACAACGCAGTGATGCCGGTGGGGCTCCAACCCACAGCCCCTCGGTCTCCAGTTCAGCACACTACCACTGAGCCACTGCGCTCCCAAACAAAAGATAAACAAATAATTCGTTTGGTTCGAAACATATAAACAAAAACTTCGTTTCATGTATTTTTTATTTGTTTGATTTGATTCTTTACGTCTCATCAACGTAGGGACGGGTTTTCCTGGGTTGAACCAGTAGTAAGCAAGGATTAACATACATGTGTCTTGCTCAAGGCGCCGGTAAGGCTCGTACCCGCAACCCCCTCGATCTCGAGACAAGCACTCTACCATATAGCCACCGCGTTCCTTAAGTGCGGAAGCTCAATTATAGTAGACTCGGAGATCTAGGCGTCGCTGGCTCAAGAGACTCATCAGAGACACTGCATTGTGTCCTTGAGCAAAATACGTTTACACCCAGTGGTAACGTGACACTTAGTTTGCATTCACAGTATCCGTTCAAGGACATAAAGCTCGCTCTCAATTCATTTCTCAGTTTGTAGCCACACAATTCTACATGAATCTATTACATTATACCCGTACCTCACTCTCAGTTCAGTCGAGGTTGCCGTTTGGCACCTAACGTAAATATGCGTTAATGCACTCTATCGTGTAGCGCTTGAGCTTCTCCCCATTTATCATCTGCTACAAACCCTAATGAGAGTTTTATTGCCTACCTTGACCATTCTGCCAAAATCAGTCTGTATGGTACCGTATAATGACAAACTTACATAATTCCTTATTACTGGGATATAAAATTGTTTATAAAGCACATTTTTGTTAACAATGAATATGAAAAACTCCATGGTAGGATATAACATAGATAGGAGGTTTCCCTTGATAAAAGTGTTTAACGTAATGATGAAAAGACAATTTAAAGTGCCTAAACTATTTATCCACCCTGTGAACAAATGTGTAAGCTAAAACCGAAATAGGTGGCACCTGAACTGCCATCCCTTTTGGTTTACACTTACACTTATTTTCGTACTAAAACAATATGAGGTCAACCGTTTTCCAGTTATAATCATTAACATATCTTCCTGTTATTGTTGTTGCTGTTATCTGAATCGTTGCTGGGCCGCATAGCGCAGTCCGTAACATGTCTGGCTGCAGATACGTGTCTGACTGCAGATCCAGGGGTGGCGCGTTCAATCCCAGTCAGGTCCCATACTTTCGCGAAGAATGATCATGAAACGGTCACACTCCTCCCTTCCGCTGATTCAAGAAGGGTTGATGTCAGTTACAAACGAAAGTATGTGCACGAAGTACTGGTTAACTGCTTAGTCAAGCTTGCCCAGGAAAAAAGTATGGTTAGGTGAACTGACCGTCCAGACATGACCATAGATGTTGACTGGGACGTAAAGAATCTACAATACCAAAAATCTGAATCGTTACAATTGAATAAAACATAGCTTTAATCCATTGAAATTGTACACTAGGATCAGCGACAGTTCTGTTGCCACCATATTTGTGAACAGTTATGCTATATATAGACTGGCTCCAGTCCTTAAAACTCTTTTACATCAATTTGCCATATCATATACTTGTAGCTTATCTTACTCTGATGGCTCTGTTTTAAAACAGAGTCATCAGAGTAAGGCTAGCTGCAAGTTTATGATATGGCACATCGATGAAAAATCGTTTAAAGGACTGGTGCCAGTATATGCTATATATAGTGCAGGATAAATTACTCCAACACGAAAATAATGTGCAATCAGGATAGTTCCAGATCAGATTGCTGTTAATCTAAACACGAAAAAGCATGTAAAAACAACATATTTTTTAAAAATCAGACTGTATGTAGAAGTAGTCCGATCAGAAAATACTGGTTTGCTTCCTTCAGCAAATAATTAATGAGCCACGACATGTGATTTCCAACAATGTGGCATTTTGACAAGTGTAGACTCAGCCCATCCTGTGCAGCCTCCTTTAAAGCTTAGAAACTCCAAATGCTGTTTGGCAGTAGGTTAATATTCAAAGAATATTCAAGCAACTTGCAAAGGCTCTACTCAGACTGCGCGTATGCGCAGGCTGGTCCGAGCCTTTGCTGGTCGCACATACCACATTGTTGGAAAGCTCATGTCGCGGCTCAAATATTTACTAGCCTATCGGATGAATAAGTCCAGATCACCTGCACTGTAAATGTATGTGTAAGTTAACACCTAAAAAGTGGCAGTTGAGCTTTCACTATTTTTGATATAAACTAACACTTATTTTCAAACCAAACCAATATGAGGTAAAACTTTTTCCAGTCATAAATCCTAACATTTCTACCTGTTATTGTTGTTGCTGTTTTCTGGATCGTTACAATTGAATACAACACCTTAAAAACAAATTGAAATGTTACACCAAGATCAGTGACAATTCTGCTGCCACTAAATTTGTGAAAATATATACTATTATAGGTAATAGTGCAGGATAAATTACTCACTAAGCTCTGTCCCTCATGATTTTTGATGAAACTGGCCACATGATCAGTTGCAATTCTGCTGCCACTAAATTTGTGATAAGGTATACTGTTATAAGTAATAGTGCAAGATAAATTACTCACTAAGCTCTGTCCCTCACCAGCTACTTGGGTGAGCTAAAAGTATTAGGATCTGTCTGTCAGTGCATCATATTATCGGCACAAGTATTGAAATGTATTTGTATTTCAAGTTTTAGCTCATCTGAGGTGAGCTAGTAGTATTAGGCTCTGTCTGTCAGTACGTCATATTAACGGCTCAAGTATTGAAATATGTTTGTATTTCAAGTTTTAGCTCATCTGAGGTGAAGTTATAGTGTTAGGCTCTGTTTGTCAGTACGTCACATTTACGGCAGAAGTATTGAAATATATTTGTATTTCTAGTTTCAGTTCATCTGAGGTGAGATAATAGTATTAGTGTCTGTCAGTACGTCATTCTCATTATGTGAATGTTTTATTGTGACAGTCAACGTCCGTTGAGCGTCTTCCACTGTCTGTACACTTTTTCTATAAATGATATCTCCTTAACCACTCGTCAGAATTTAAAAACAAATCACATAAATGTTCTCCATTAGGCTCTCCACCAAAATTGCACAAATGAGTTCGCGCTGCTGAACAAATGGCCACCAACGTTACAATAGAAACATCTTAAACCAGCATCTCCCCCTTAACCGCTGATCAGATTTTATATAATTTCACACTAATATTCCCCATAATATTCTGTACCATATTATGCATATTCGAATGACCATCATACTTAAAAATATAACCTAAGTTATCTTTGTAATGGTGCAAACCTGACGATGCCCTTACTTCTTCTATTGTAAGACGTTACAGCTTACCACTTTAGAATCCTATGTTTTCCAAGGGACCGTTTGCAAAGCATGTTAAGGCACATGCGCAAAATGACTTTAAACTTGAATGTGTAGCTAGCCATAGAAGTTAGGCGTCTTAAGTTGGATCTGACACTTTATCTGCGTCCACACTTTGTGTTTGCAAGCAGCATAGACTGGCGAGACTGTGCATATGCACAGGCTCGTCTGAGCTATCACTGCTCGCCTATACAATACATACCAAAATCTCATGTATTGGCTCATTTTTGTTTCAATTTTTAGGCTCTTGTCTTTATTCATATATTGTGGAATACCAAATATGGACATGAAACATTGGCAAAAGCTTGTTTTATAAACTTAGTTCTGTAATTTCAGAGGCACTCATACAGAAACATGGACTCAATTGATGGTGCTAAAGGAGGCCACGTTTCTTTGGAAGAAAGTTTTACCATAGCATGTGACCCTTGCGAATATGACCATATCTCAAAGAAAGCAGCAGCCTACTGTCACGAATGTGCAGAATATTTATGTGAGTGTTGTAAAACTGCACATGGGAAAGTAAAATTAACACGTTCACACATGCTGGTATGTGGAGAATTGATGCCACCAAAGAGATCAGCAGCTGAGATGCCAGTTTTAGATACAGTACTATGTTCCTGTATGCAAAATAAGGTATCTGCATATTGTAAAGAACACTGTAGCCTTGTTCGTGTAAACTGTAATGCTCTTCACCATAGAAGATGTAAAACTAGTGATATTGCAGACGAAAGCAAGGATTTTGATGTTGATTGTACAAAGAAAACTATTGACAACTTGAATGAGTTGAATGAAACGATAATATCCTTTCAGGATAGTAGAGAAACGGACCTGAGCAATCTTTCTTTGGAGGCCAAAGACTGTCAAGACAGAGCAAAACAATTTCGAGAAGAGCTTAGCAGAAAACTCGAAAGTATGGAAGCTAAAACGCTTTTGGATATAAACAACTTCGAAACTCAAGAAACGAAGACTATAACTCAACAAATAGATACCTGTAAGGCCGCACGGAATAGCTTAGATACAATTAGTAGGAAACTTCAGTTGGCAAAAGACCGAAATGACAGGCAGAGTATATTTGTGTATAATATACAACTATCACAAGCAGTGACGTCTTTGACAACAATCACAGAAGAAATCACCAAAGAAGTATACCAGCCTCATATTTCTTTTGAATGTTATCCAGCTATAAGTTTTGCAGGTAATCAAGATCTTGGAACGGTTAGATGCCATCCATCCAGAATACCACAGCAGAAAGGCTTCGATGAAATGTGTATAACAGCAGGAAATAAAATCAATGTCAAATTACAATCTGATGCCGAAGATGCGTTCATTTCTGGATCTGCTTTCCTTTCATCAGGGGAACTGGTTCTTTGTGATTATAACAATGACAAATTAAAACTTCTAGTATTTCAGTATAGAAGCGAATAGCGTGGACCAAGAACAGACTGCTTCATAGGAGCAGTCTGATCTGGGTCCACACTGTTTGCCAAAGAGGATTCTTAAATATTTCGACAGACGAGAAAAGCAGACGACTTTTGTTGTGATTGTCGCTTTAAGAGTTAAGAAAGTAATTGTATTATTACATTTTGTCAACCAATTCTTGTAACGGTTGATAATTTCAGCTGGATTTTCGTTGCACCAATATCAAATAAGAACTTTTAAAGGATACCAGCGATAAAGCAATTTGAATGGTTTCTTTTGGCCCCTTACGTCCCAGTCAACAATGTTTAGTCATGTTGTGATGATTGTCTCTCTTATCATATTCTTTTGTGGACCGTTTTTGTTATTTGTTTTTGCCATTCTGTGATGTCTGTTTCTTGTAGCCCTGTGGTCACCTGTTAGGAAAAGGCTGACCTCTTGGGTGTCTTGTATGCGATGTTTTCTCGTGTTTTGTCACTAACCCATTCGGTGTCCTGTGTTAAGTGTGGTAATTGATTTCATCGATTACTGATCTTTGCCTTCTTCCTTACTTTTGGTAGAATATTTAAATTTATCATTTGGAAAGTTTTTAAAAAATTTCCTGCTGACGACCAACTGCCAAGGCTGATAAGTTGTTGCTGTCCACATGTAGCTTATTTTATGCTATCGGTTATTAAACTTGTTTCCTGCTCAATGTAAGAAAGGGGGCGAAGATCAGGAATCGATACTCAACTTCGCATACAATTTCACCTGCTTATAAAAACTAGAACACTTAATTATAATTATTGCCAAATATATTTATACATTTTAAATAATGTTTCTCAAGTCGAACATATTTTGAGTGATCTGCATTTAACATCGACAAACTTACAACTTTAAGTTGTCTTGTATCATGACTTTGCCGCCTTTCCTTTGGTTCATGCTGTACAATAATTTCCACAAGACCCATGTCAAGGGTGGAGCTTATAATTGAGTTGAATATCATATGAACAAATTAAAATGTGGTTGTTTTATTGATCATGATACAATAATTTTATTTTACAAATACTCGTGAATATACAAATATTCCCTCTTGTAGGGGGAAACTCGTCTTCGACTCGTTCCGCCTACAAGAAGGAATATTTGTATATACACTCGTAAAATTGTACAATAAAGCTAGTACTACAGGAACTAGTAAAAATTAAAAAAAATAGCTAAACTATTGTGGGAATGTTTAATGGGCTTTTATTTTGCACTATCTTGTGCTTTCACTTTGTACTATACATGTTTGCAAGCAAAATAATAGAAGCACTTCGATACGAACAACAAACTATGACATGTTGAATACTTGTGCTCACTGTCTACGATTGTAGAAATTGTGATTTGTGCATTGATATATTTCTTTTAGTGTGTGTGTGTGTGTGTGTGTGTGTGTGTGTGTGTGTGTGTGTGTGTTCACTACGTATATACTTGTGTACTTTCAACCGGGATTTGTATTTTATACATACATTTGAAGATTTTGCATCATGACAATAGTGTTGTGTCAATTGATATGTGTATACTTTAATTCCCTATACAGGTAATGAAGGTTGATTAAAACCATTTAACAACTGTATGGTAGTTACCTACAGAGTTTGCTGTGTTTATTACTAGGCATGGCCAACGATAGTAGTCAAATACCAAGCTGTTGTAAACTGCTATGTCAGTTATTTACTGAAGGCATGTTTCTCGTAGCAAACAACTCGAAGCCACGCCCCGAAGTGTATAACTTTCTTACTAGTTTTAATAGTACAAGAGGCGTTTCATGTTTATTTGAACAAATTTGAAATTGTCGCTACTCCTTTATTTCTTGTTATATTTGGTTATGAGTGATTTACATAGGTAACTCTGATCATCAGAAATATGCAGTCAACAAGAAAATAGTGCTGGGTTGAAACAGTCTCTGAAGACGAGTACTCAAATTTTAAGCGTTTAAAAATGCTGTCTGAAACGAAAAGTTAAAAAATCGTTCTCTTAAAGAGATGAAGCTTTTCTCTCGAAACCTATTATGAATTGTACATAAATAATAAAAGTGTGTTCTGTTAGAAAATAAAGCATTTCAAAATGGATATTTACGTTTGAAAGCAATGAGTAATCAAATTTAAGGGTTTACAGTTTCCAAGGCAGCACTAAATTGTATACAAAACTCATTAATGCAATATTTGGTGATCAGTTTTATTGGCGATATATACTTACAATATCTAAGAACTTAAGTCGGCTGTGAATTTTGAGAATTCATTTTTTCACAATTCTTTCTTGCACATTTTAAACATGGAATTATCATTGGGCAATTGTATGGTAAAACTAATTAAGCCCGTATGTCAAGCAAAAACAGGCGCACAAAAGCTGTTTTTCGTTTGAATAATAGACTGAATATTCCTCTAAACCTAAAAGAAAATTGCACACGTAAAAACGCATTTTCATGAAAAATACAGCCGTTATAGCTCTTAAAATCATTAAAAGTGGGGATACGCATGTATTTCTGGCTGCCGTGTTATGGTTAAGCTTTAAATTGTCATTTTGTTTATTTGGCTATACCAGTGTCCGGTATTTATGAGAAAGCAAAAATTGTTTGTTTTATTTGTATGCAACTGCAAAAATTGAAATTCACATCTTTTCAAATAAACATGATTCAGGTCTTGTATTGTTTATTTAACATGTAAGAATTGTGGATGTTTTATTCATTTTGTTATTATCCTAAGTTTCTAGCGTTGGAGAATTTGTATTTTGTGCTTACCTGTAATTGAAACCCATGTTACATTTGTATTTCTAAATATTTATTGCATGTACAGGCGCAGAAATGTCATTAGCTCATGATGGTGAGCTATTGTGATCATTAGATGTCTGTCGTGCGACGTGCATCGTCTGTCATCAACAATTACTTCAAAAGACAGCCTAAACTACTGGCTGGAGTTTTACCAAACCATTCAGGAATTTTCCTTATATGGCCCTCTTTTGGTTCTGGTCCATTGAATATCTAGGTCACACAGGCTAAAAGAAGATTTTCGAGATGAAAACTTTAAAACCTCCATGTCTGAAACGACACGGCCTAGAGCCTTGATATTTGGTATGTAGCATCAGCTAGCCAACCTCTACCAATTTTATTCAAATTATGCACCTGGAGCCAAAAGTGGGCCCCCAGTTCACATTTTTACAAAGTCCTTTAGGAAATACATGAAAAATATTCTTGTATGAAAAAACAAGGCCTAGAGCCTTGTAGGTATTGGTATATAGCGTCATCTAGTTGTCCTCTACCAAATTTGTTCAAATTATGCTCATTGGGCCAAAATTGGCCATCCCTGGCGGTCATATGTTTAACAAGGGCTTATATAGATAAAACATGAAAATGCTCTTGTCTGAAACCACAAGGCCTAGAGTCTTGATATTAAGTATGTAGTATCATTTAGTGGACCTCTACCAAGTTTGTTCCAATTATGCACCTGGGGCCGAAAATGACCCCACCTGGAGGTCATTTGTTTTACAATAATTTAAATAGGGAAATCATGAAAAAGTCTACTTGTCTGAAACAACAAGGACGAGAGCATTGATATTTGGTATGTAGCATCACATAGTGAAACTCTACCAAGTTATTTCAAATAATGTCAATTGAGCAAAAATGGCACTGCCCCAGGGGTCCTATTTTTACATAGGCTTATGTAGGGAAAACATGAAAAATCTTCTTGTCTGAAACCACAAGGCATAGATCCTTGATATTTGGAATATAGCATTATCTAGTAGACCTCCACCCTACTAAATTTGTTCAAATTAAGCCTATGGGGTCCAAATTGGCCCCACCCTGCGGGTCACCTGTTTTACATAGCGTTATTTAGGGAAATCATGAACAAATCTTCTATGTCTGAAACAACCAGACCTAGAGCCTTGATAACTGGTATGTAGCATCACAAAGAGAATATCTACCAAGTTTGTTTAAATTATGCCTCCTTGAGCCAAAATAGCCCTGCCCAGGGGTCACATATTTTACACAGGCTTATAGGGAAATCATGAAAACTTTTCTTGTCTGAAGCCAAAAGGCCTAGAGCGTTAATGTTTGATGTGTAGCATCACCTAGTAGACCTCTGCCAAGTTTGTTCAAATTATGCGCTTGGGGCCAAACATAGACCCACCCCATAGATTTTTGAGATGAAAACTTTAAAAATCTTCTAGTCTGAAACCACAAGGCCTAGAGCATTGACATTTGGTAAGTAGCATCACCTAGGGGACCTCTACCCTTCCAAGTGTGTTCAAATTATGGCTCTTGGGCCAAAAATAACAACCGCAGGTGTCACCAGGGAAGTTGTCAGCTTTCAACAGATACCTATATGTAAGCTTTAAACCAAACTCAGGTGAGCGATTCAGTTCCATTTGGCCCTCTTGTTTTGTTCATAACTTTGACTGTCGATCACATTATAGCATTTATCAAAATAATTATGATGTCGAACCTGGGAGTAATATAACCATTCAAGCTTTTTTTTTTTAAAAAAAGTGGTTTACATAAAATTATTAAGTAATATTGTGTAATCACGTCAATAACTACGCTGCACACACGCAACATTTTATTGTCAAAAATGCATTTTTAAAGTATTTAATGCTACAAACATAATTTTGATGTATTATGATAAATTTAATTTGAGAATATTCTTTTTCCTATATTATTTAATTTATTAAATTCGTTGCATAAATGCAATAAAATAATCAGCTCCCATATTATCTCTTTAAGAAACTCGTAATACATGAACATTAATGTAGTTGAAGGGGCATATTGCTTTGGGCTTGACCGTCCATCAGTGCGTCCGTCCGTCAGTCCATTCAAAATTTAAGATTTGGTTTCGAAATTTCATAGATGGACTCTGAGCATAAAAAAGTAACTGACCATATTTTTTTTAAATCTGGATTATCTCCCTTTGTGGAGTTATGCCCCTTTTAAAGGTTCATAATGGAATTTTGGAATCAAGATATTTCAAAAACTATAATAGCTTGGAGCTTTAAAGGATGATGTGTAGATTACCTGGAGAAAATAAAAAAAAAACAATTCAATATTTTTTTGAGTTTTTGCCCTTTGAAAATTTGGACATAGAAAACTTGGTATCTCAAAAACCGTTACTGCTAGGAGCTTCAAACTTGATCAGCTTATAGAGGATAATGAGTAGACTACTTGGTGAAAATTAAAAAAAAAAACATTTTATTTTTTGAGTTATTGTCCTTTGCAAATTTTGACAATAGAAAACTTGAATTCTCAAAAACCGTTACAGCTCCAAAGTTGGACAGCTGATAGAGGGTATTGAGTAGATTACCTGGTGAAAATTTTAAAAAAATGATTTCTTTTTTTAGTTAATGCCTTCGCATTTTTTGAGTTAATGCCCTTTCCGAATTTGGACATCGAAAACTTCCAATAAAGATATCTCGAAAATATTTACTACAAGTAGTAGCCTCAGATTTGGTCAGCTGAAGGATGATGATAAATAGGTTACCTGGTGAACAGGATGGTGGACAAGTTATTGGTTGGGGCATAGTGTTTCAAAAACACAATTTCTAGTTTACTCTATATTCTGCATATAGAAAGTCATAGAAACTGTCTTTTGATTGAAACTTATGAAAACTTTTTTTCTTTTTGGCCAAGCCTTTCACTATCAAGGTTAAGGGACTCTTCGAGGATCAGAGCCTTGATAGTGGCAAAATATAAGGTTTTTTATTGTATTACTTGGTTTGAACAACAACTTTATGAGAATTTATTTCTTGTTCGTTTTAATTGATTTTTCATGCCCCAGTCAACAACTTTTTCCATCGTGTAATGAGGTAAGGACGTTATTCTGTCTGTCTGGGTTGAATCAGCAAAGGGCAAAGTATCTTGCTTAAGGACACAACACAGTGCTTCCCGCAAGTCTCGAACAGTAACCCTTTGAACGCAAGTCTAACACTCTACCACAGAGGCATAGCGCTCCTATAAAACCTATTTCAGAGTAGCATATAGGGATTGATCGTTCATGCGCATCAACTTCTGAGGTCTCATATGAAAGACATTACCTTATTTTACCCCCATAGATCGTATACATGACAACTAAATGACACAAATTGTGGTAAACTATTGAGTTGTTGGATATAATTCATGAAATAACAGTACAGTTTTCAGGGAAAAACTGTATTATTTTAAATAAAGAACCTTTCATGAGTGCTTATGTTTGATTGAATTTATTTAACGAGTTTAGGAAAAGCAATAAAATGTGAGGCTTGCCAAGCCGTTCATCGCTTTTTCGCAACGAGAATAAATTCAATAATACAGGCGCACGAATATTAGATTCTTTTTATCATATGACAATAAAATCACTTTAAAATTGCATTTTTGGCGTGAAAACGT
Organism: Loripinus fragilis; assembly: GCA_964019695.1. Taxonomy (NCBI): domain Eukaryota; kingdom Metazoa; phylum Mollusca; class Bivalvia; order Lucinida; family Lucinidae; genus Loripinus; species Loripinus fragilis. The sequence goes on along the minus strand of OZ026528.1, from coordinate 51,198,226 downwards.
TAACATTTGCCATCTTTTACGCAACGTTAAAATGGAGGTCATTTCGTTACGTTACTAAATATGTAAACCACTTTTATTGAATGGTGAAATATTACTCCCAGACACGCGCAACTTCATGTGATAAATATTGAATACTTTTCAATTGAAATGAAATAGAGATGAACTCCCATCTAACACGATGATAGATTCCACCTGTGCTACCATGGTAGAAATGGTATCTACATATGATTTGTTTCTAACCAAATAAAAATTGCGTTAAGTGATATGCCCTTATTCTTAATATCCTTAGTATAAACCATTGTAAAATTAGGTAATTTTTTATCATATGACGCTGCATTCGATTGATTGATTTATAACATTACTTTACTAAATATGTAAACCACTTTTATTGAATGGTGTAATATCACTCCCAGACACGCGTGACGTCATGTGATAAATAGAGTATACTTTTCAATGACATGAACTCCCATCAAACACGATAGCTTCCACTTTTGCTACCACAGTAGAAAAGGTATCTACATGTGATTTGTTTCTGACCAAATAAAATTGTGTTAAGTGATATGCCCTTATTCTTAATATCATCAGTATAAACCAGTGTAAAATGTGATAATTTTTATCATATGACGCTGCGTTAGATTGATTGATTTATTTCGGTATAAAAAATCAGAAATACGTGTTACAACAATGTGATATAAAATGTACATGCTACAACATTTACATTTAAAATGATTACAATAAGGAGACTATGGTTAGCTCATAAATACGAAGATAACACAAAAAAGTAATTTCTCTTATTTCCATTGTGGTCATTAAATTAAGGCGTCAACGCCTTATAATAATATCGATAAACCGCAGTGGTGTGCATATTATGTAACGGTATTTATCAATGTTCTACACAACGTTGCGTTGAACATTTCATAATCAAAAGGTTTTCACGCAAAAAGGAAATTCAAAAGAAATTTAGATATCATTTTATAAATAGAATCTAACATTTGAGTTCCTGTGTTATTGAAATTGTAAAACCTGTTGCGATAAAGTGACCATTGCGTCATATTTTTTTTTTACTTGCTTAATATATTCAATAAAACATGTACACTCATGTAAATGCCTCTATAATTAAAATTAATTTATCATATGATATCTGGGAGTAATTTAAGCAATGTGTTCAGTTTATAAACCACTAGTTATTAACACATTTCAATATAACGTTATGGTGGGTATAGCAACACTGGATATATTTGACAAACTGTCAATATTATTTAAAGCAATTGGTGTAATAGAATCTAAAATTCATATATCTGTATTATTGAATTTATTGAAGCCTCACATGAAGCATTTTCTTCAGTTTTTAAACCCTTTGCATACTAATGAATTATTCCTTCTGATTTGATACAATAAACTTGGGATAGTCCATTATACATATCTAGGGATGTCAGGTTATAATTTTAAAAAAGAGTGTGATATATTGTATGAATATCGTGTTTACATTTACAAACAGTGTAGACCCTGATAAAATGCCTGATAGTACTGCATATCATCAGGGGCTACACTGTGTGTAAAATATCCATTTAGGGGTTTCCAGAATACAAAGTGTTAATAAATTCAATGATAAAACATTAACACTCATTAAAATCCTCTATGTACAAGGCTATTTTTCTCTCTCTCCTTTACTTTCTCAGTAATTTAAGTTGAAGTAATAGAGTACTCATGTTTTTTAAACTCATTAACTAATTTGTATACTGGAAGTCCCTAAACGGGTACTTGAGCAAACAGAGAATACCCAGTTGAAATGCCTTCTAATGGCGCATTTCGTCAGGGTCTGCACTGTTGGCTAAATTTAAAGGAAGTCATAAGGAACTAAGGCAGAGTTGGGGTAATTGTAATTATTTGTAAATCAATTACATTTTTAAGTAATTGCATATAATTGTAATTAATCCATTTCATTAATTATGGTAATTGAATGTAATTTATTACAAGGTAAAAATAGGAGTAATTAACAATTATTTTCAATTTCTTTATAATTACTTTTCATATCAGTTATGAAATTCAGTTTCCTAAGATTATTATAGATTCCTAAATGGATTATTACTGGTTGTTGTAAATGCATATCACTTTATGGAAAGTTGAATTCAATATGAAACAGATTTAAGTGAAATGGAACTTGCCATGCTAGTATAGACATACAATAGCATAGCAAATGAACTTCTAATATTTTGAAAGCATCCTTTTTAAGCATATTACAAATTCTTTGTTCATCAGTTTAAAACATGGTTTTGTGCCAATCAACCTGTGATAGTTAAGATAAAACAAAGAAAGTGTGAAAATCTCAACAATAGTGTTTTACTCAGACAGTAGTGATTAGTGAATTTACTGCTTTCAGGGGTTTCGTTTAATTTACACACCTAGTATGGATACATTCATAAATAATTCAAACTATGCTACGGTACCAGACCAAATTATCCTCTACTTTATTTAAACCCTTAAACCGCCCAATTTCTTTTTCTTAATAAATAGCCCAGCTATTATTGTTGATGTAATAGTAAAAAAGAAAGAGACCATTGCTTGTAAAGCCAGCATTTTAGCATATGAGTAATAATATATTTCAGTTTGTCACGAACTGACATTCCTTGTTTGATTATAGTGCACACTTTGAAAGCCAACCTTCATGACTGTCATACATGTAGTGTCACAATTTTTTAAAAACACTTTTTGAAAACATTTAATCTTTTGCATTTAAGCTTTAAACTTTAAGGTTTGATCTTATTTAGGAAAAAGTTCTACATAAGAATTTCCATGATTTATCTAACAGAGTTATAAGAGCATTCTCAGGTCAATGTGTATTTCTAAATTTTGTTCTGCTGTGAGTACTAGTTTGAAAATTTCGGCAAATATGAGAAAAATTAAAAAATAATTTCTGAATTTCCTCTTTTGTAATAAAGTCATCAACTACAAAAATCAACAACTGTTTTTGTACATTTTATTTTCTTTAAGTTGCATTATTTAACATAATAACACAAGAAGTCCTATAAACAAAATCAACCTAATTATTGGACATTTTCAAGGTTACTCAGACGTTTCAGGAATTTATAACTTTTTTCTAATATTTCAGAAGTGAACTGTTGAAGTGACAGCAGAATGTAATTATAATGTAATTAATTACAGTGGCAAAGTAAATGAATGTAATTAACTACTTTGCTCAAAAGGCATGTAATTGTAATTTAATTGAACAAATTCCAATGTAATTGTAAATAAGTAATTACTTTTTAAAATAAAAGACCCCAAGTCTGATCTAAAGAAAATCTTAATTTGAAAATTCAAACTGATGACCCCTTGATATGCACAATGAACCATCCCAATCTCATTGTATCAAACCAGATGGAAGAATTCATCAGTATACAAAAGGTTTATACAAGTTGATGAAAAGAGATACAATTTGATGATTGCCATGCATTTTACCTCATTTTCCAAAAAGAGTTGCATAAATTCAATAATGCATGAGCATTAATGTCAGATTGTATTTATCAAGGCTCCGAAAATCGGTCGCAGTAAAACAAAAATTCTGACTATATATCTGACGATATACTTCCCCAAATGAAATGTTTTGAATTGTACTTTGATAGATGACTATTTGTAGATTATGAAAAATAAAAATGTATGTCGTTGCTCATATGGGTTGCTTGTGTTTCACTGTTTGATACATTTTCAGTCGTTGTTTGATTTTCTGCCATGAATGATGGATCAAGGAAATCACGTAGTGTTGTCTACCAGGCAAAAAAAACGCATATAGTTGTTCTGGAGTAACAATTTCAGGGACAATGCGGGAGATGGTTTTTTTTGTTTTTTTTTTCATTAAATCATTTGATACAGTTGATGAGCAAACTGCTGATCTGTATGCTTGTTATTTGTAAGCACCAGTCACTTTTCCAGTGAAGAAGCCCATATATAGGTTAAAATTTTTTAAATGTATACAGAGCTCTAGATAAAATTAATGTAACTCCATATATGTATTTCTTCTTTACTTATATCCTTAGTATTTATTCGGAGTTTAATGAACTATGACATGTCAGGCGTTGCAATATTGTATGTGGAAATATATGTGTTCTTCTTTACTTATATCCTTCAAGTTGGTAGAGTCCTTGCTAGATAAGTGTAGAGGTACGTAGTTGGTCAAGTTGTGGTACTGTATTCAACCGCTTGGACAAACGTAGGTTTTATCGCACTTCTAATTGTAAATCTGTTTCGTCACCCTACTTTTATCATGCAAGGACTTTATACTCGCGGCTCAAAAAACTTATTTACTCTATACCAAATTATAAATAAAACTTGATTTCCCTTCCATAGCAGATGAAATAGCCGAACCACACCCAGATATGAATATTAAAGTTGCCGCCTTTACAGTAAGCGAAAAGTCAAGTAATATATGACATGTATCCCTTTCTAGCTGCCGCATTACCCTAATTGGAACACTGGAAGATATACTCAGGATTCTCCTAAGCATACGAATATGCTCACAAAATGCATTTATAAAGTTGGCAGTCACTTAATAAGATTTTGACTTACAATAAATTGGTAATCATAACTCTAGGTTCATGTCTATACTTATTTTCAACAAGCAGGTCATTTGGTGGTGGCTTCTATTTTTTGGCAAGAGTATTATTTAACCAAGAAAATGTCATGAACTGTCAAGAGTGGTTGATGTGTTTATCACTATCACCAGGTACTAGTCTTATGTGGAACTGTTGAAACTGGTATGTGAGTTATTCACTAAGGGTTCGTTTCTCATCAAAATCAATTCTAAACCACACCTCGAGTGAATATTTACCATACCAATTCTATCAGTGTGGTATCCTGAAGCTTGTTGAAGTTTTCCTTTTTTCAATTTGTTTACACAGTGTTGTTTATACAGTGTTGTAGATTTTGATTGATTAAAAAGTGTACAATCTAATTTTCTTTTTCTTTATTTTCTTAGATATACCGATGTAGACATTGAATTTTGTGTCACTTATGTAACAGTTTGATTTGTACTTTCTTACTTATATTCTGCGTATATACAGCCATAGGAATTGTACGTCGTACATTGATTGAAACATAAAACAATGTTTTAGCTAAACCTAGGACTTCTGTCAAGGGATATGGGCTGCCTGAGAGACAGTGCCTTGTTAGTGCCAAAACTAAGGTTTCTATTATGTTAATTGCATTGAAAAACAACATGACACCTGGATTTGATGCACTTTTATATCCAAGTAATATGAGAAATTATGATATTCCCATCCAATAAAAATATTATTACATATGTGATAGTCTCTTACTCTTATCCTTAGTGTAGGCCTGTGTAGAAATTCCATTTTGTTCATAACTTTGTTTGAAACTAAAATTAAAGCTTTTATCATATGAGTGTAATAACGCCATGCAATAAAATCGTTAAACCATTAGCGGTAGAAACGTTATGACGTCTATAACAACGTTGCGTACATAATGACAAAATTATAACGTTTTTACGGCAGAAATGACTTAATGTCATATGATAAATAGAATCTAACATTGGTGCTCTTGTATTATTGACTTATTATCGGCAAGCCTCGCATTTTATCTCTTTTTCCTAACTCGTTTGATAAATTCAATAAAACATGAGCACTCATGTAAGATCCTCTATATGTATTTGTCTCATTCTTTATATTCTAAATTTGTATAGTTTCAGCTTTGTGAAGTTGTTAGGAATATACCGGACTGACTCTTTAATAAACTACACAGGACCAGTCAAATTATCCGTAGGGGCACTCTTGTAAGATAGTGAACAGTCCACTAAACACGTGACATAATGACATTCCTATGCAATAAAAATATTACATATGCGATAGTCACTTATTCTTTATATCCTTAGTATAGGCCTGTGTATACATTCCATTTTGTTCATAAATTTACAAGAAACTCAAGAAAAAGCTTATGTGTTTCTCTCATTCTTTATATTCTAAGTATCTACAGTTTCAGCCCTGGAGAAAAGGATGTTCATATTTACGAAATGTTAATTACTCTCGTAATTTCAACCCTTCGATTTTGTGTCCGCTCCATATCTCCTGATTTCATTAAATAAAACTTCACTCCAATATTCCTCTTTGTGAGATAGAAATAAATGAATATAAACCACTCTGACTTAGTCATTCTGCGGCGGGATTGGTTGTGTCAGTTGAAAGCAATAAAACCTGTCTAAACGGCCACTCTAAAAAAAGACCAAAATTGATTTTCAAGGACGATTACCGCTTAATACGGGTCAAAAGTATCGCAGAATGCTTCAAGAGCATTCTGTTATACTTTCGACCTTCATCAAGCTACCATAAAGATCTTTGTTTTGTCTATTTTTGAGTGGCCGTTTTACATAGGTTTTACTGTAATATGTGACTATCAAACTTTTCAAGAAGGGATTAACAAAGGTGCAGATCAAACTGCCTAGAGGCACAGGCTGAACTGGACAAACATTTGAGCCGCCACATGTGCTTTCCAACAATGTCATATTTTGACATTATTAGACTCACACAAGCCTGTGCAGTCTCCTTTTAAGCTTAGAAACTCCAAATGATGTTTGGTCAGTAGCTTAATATTCATAGAGTATTCAAGCGACTAGCAATGGCTCTAATCAGACTGCGCGTATGTGCAGGCAGGTCTGAGGCTTTGCTGGTCGCATATACCACATTGTTGGAGATCTCATGTCGCGGCTTATTTTTCAAAGTAATAATAGGTTTTCTAATGACTTTGCTTAGATAAGAAACTGTTAAATCTGATTGTCACCAAACACATGAATATAGGGGATAAATGTCAAACTTTCAGTGGGATAGAACTAGTCTGTCTGTCAGTATTTTAATTAGAGGAGAATCTCCTTTGTATATCTTCCTTTCAAACAGTAAATGGCTGAAAATAAAATAAAATGCATATTACATAGAGGAGTATGTACAATTGAATCTAACTCATTGCCAGATGTAATAAAATGCATAGTAGAGCGAAGCATTCTGTAGCCTTTTCACGGTGAGTTTAATAAATGTAATAGCACGAGAGCACTGAATTAAGATTCTATCCTTTATACAACAACAGCATTATTCTGGAATCTGGGTGTCAAATTTATGTCATATATATACTATAAATACATTAATTTTGTATTTAATTCACTAGTGTTTTAATGATTTTAATTAATGGCGTTATTACACTCCTCGAAGCAACGTGATATAATAAAAGTAAACCAACTATATACAGCTTCTTTTTTCAACTTCATATAAGGGTCAAAAATAATATTTCTAATAAGGAGGTATAAATGTTGTAACAGTCCGTGCAAAGGTGTAGATTTTCTCATCCATGTAAAGCTGCAAAAACTTGAAAAATAAAGCCGAAAGTAGAAATTTACCACAGTAGAAATCATTTTGAGAATCGACCAACCACTATATCGGTAGATTTACCATCTATATGATTTTTCAGGATATATAGTTATTATCCAGATAAGATTTACCAGAGCATTCGAGAATAAGATGACAACATTTTTTGAGAAAGTCTACTTTCACCTGAGTTTCATTGTCGTTGTAAGCTTCTCCAGGATGTATGAGAGCTGAACCTCATTGTATCACAACACTGAGGTCATTGAGAAAAGCTTAAAGTTTATTACACAAATGGAAACGAAATGGACCAAATGTAGTATGCAATGGCATCGCATGTAATTGCATACCGATCGTTAGAATTGCTTTTCGATACGCACACATTTCATTTTAATTGCTTTTTTGAGGATTTTAATTGCGTATTTGAGTCAATGTCAAAATTCGTCAAAATTCTTGTCCGTTTCATATCTTATGAAAACCGCTGATGTGATCATGAATTTTTTTTCTTCACACAATAATACTGATCATACTTAATAAGGCTAGCTGATAAAACTGAAAAATATTGATGTGTAATTATATTTTTTATTGGATTAAAACCCCATTTTTTGGCATTTTTGCCCGTCCAGCGGAAAAAATTGAACTTTCAACAAGAATTATAAAAAAAAACTGTTATTTTCTCAGGAATTTTAACTGGCTGTATTGATAAAAGCATTACCAAAGTAAATGTAGGAGGTTTCAATATGTGATTTTTCATTACATTTTTTGCATTTTTTTGCCAAAAAACCTCTGTCCCAAGCGTTTATGTCAAGACCGTAACACTTGATAAATTGCAAAAATAATACTGGATCCCTAATGGTGCTGAATCTTGTTTTCTGTCATACTAATTTGACACTTTCTGTTTACTAAGAATACATGTGTTTTGTAAAGCATCTACAGAACGGGCAAAAGAAAATACTGTTTTGGTGAGTGAAATTTTTATAGTATATTTTTTTTGTGTCAAATGACCGTAACACAAAAATGGACAATGGAATTTGATAAAAAATTTCTGGTTTTAACATCTTGACCAAATAAAATTTCTCAACAAAAAATCACTCTTGTTGCGATGTTTTAGAGAGTAATCATTATTTTAGGTAAAAAAATATGTAGAAAATATCAATACCGTAACAGTCAATACCGTAACAATGAAAATGTTACGGTATTGACACATCTTGTTACGGTTTTGACATATGCTGTCAAAAAAGTACAGTTTTGAATGCAAAGATATTAGTTTTTAGTCAAGTTTATTAAGTGAATTTATGATAAGAATGCTTTATCAAGTTTAAACAGAAGCATAAATCAAAAATTGAATGATGAACTCATATAAACAGTTTGTTACGGTATTGACATATTGTTTTGTTTTCAGGCAGGGTTTGTCAATACTGTAACGGTTTTGTCAAACCCGTAACAATATTTTGAAATAAATGCAATCTACCATATATTCCAAAATTCTTTCTGTGCACATGTGTCAAGAGTATTAACATTGCAATCTGGTCAACAGTGCTCTACATCAAATCTTAAACAGAAGAATTACGCTAGCATATATTCTTTAAAGGTCAATACCGTAACATTTTTGTCAAGTACCGTAATAGTGATATTTTTGGGAAAAAAGTTTATCAGACAGAGACAACATGTAGATTTTAAGTACCTGATCAATTCCTTTGGTTGATTACAATCATACCAAAGCATTGTAATTTTCTAGAAATGTGATTTTTAAACAAAATACTGAGAAAATAGTATGCAAAATCACTTAAAAGATAAAAAAATGCATTTTACGTTTGCTCATTGTCATAAATAATCATTTTGTTCAAATTTTACCTTTGACACAATTAAACACATGATTTATTGAACTTATCCATTTCAACAAAATAAATATCCATGACGAGATTTGAAGAAAAAACAGGAAATAAAGTTTGTTACATTATTGACATTTTATCTGGTCATGTGATCTTTGAAACTTAATTATAAGGATCTGATTGGCTGTTAAGGTTTCTTTTCGCTTTTCATAGTATTTTCAGAAACAACTTGTTACTTTCGCGAAAAAAAATCATTTTATCTAATTCATATTTTTCCTTTTACTTCTTTCCAAATTTGACGAATTTTGACATTGACTCATTTACGCAAATACGCTGCTTATCTAGGGTGCTGTAGAAGGCAACGAGTTGGCGGATAAACAGGCAAAAGAAGCAGCTTCAGAAATGTGCAAACCAGACATACCAGTAGAGCCAATATTTGACAAAAAAGAAGCAGTAACTGAAATCAAAAAGCAAATGGTCACCAAATGGAACCGAAAATATGCCTGTTCTGAAAATGTTAGTAGCATACAGGATATATTTTACGAAGTTGGAAAGAGAAATTGCTATGGAGAAAGGGACAGACCAACATTTGCAGCTTTGAACCAACTATTGAGTGGACATTCAATTCTAAACAGTCACCGTGCTAAGCTTGACAAGAATTTTTCCAGTATGTGTGATAACTGCCAGGAACTGGAAGATGTTGACCATTTTGTATTTCATTGCGGCAAGTATACAACAGAGAGGAATAGACTTGAACGGACAGTGGAAGATATATTATGTAGAGAAGGGTGCAATGATGTTACTTGCATAGACTTAAAGTTACTTGGGGGATACAATGTAAATGTTAGCAGTAATATATGGTGAAAATGAGCTTATTGCAGCCCTGATGGAATTCATCAGGTGCTCGCACAGATTCTAGATATTAAAGCTGATCGCACGCATACGCACAAGAGGTACATGAGTATTGCAGCAAGTGAAAGAAGTACAAGAGAGAAGAGCACTATGAGCTTATAGGCAGCGGAAGAATGCCAAAATAGACAAACAACAACAACAACAACAACAAAAAACAACAACATGACATTCGTTTTTAATATATTGTATGTTTTTTGGTGTAGTGCCTGTGTAGAAGGAGCGATCAAGTACTAAATTCTCGCATGCGCAGGCTCAACAAAACAATTAATTACGACGCACACGTGTAGAGTTCATAAATTTTATTCCACAAGCGTGCAAAGTGTCACGTCGGCACTTTCTGTATTTCAACGATTTCTCAACTGTCAAACAAAACGGATTCGCTTTATTGCTCCTATTATTCTGCCAGCCAAGAGTAGAAGTGACGTCATGTTTTGTTTACAAAGTTATGGGACTTACCTTTGATGACAGGATAAATACACAATTGATCTATAGAGTTGCGGTAGCTCAAGTGGTAACGAGGAGGATAACTAAACCACAAAGAACATTTTTAGGTTCGAATCTCACTGGCTGCTATTTTTTTTCATTTTTTTTGGGGGGGGGAGGGGGGAGGGGGTGGAGGTCTGATTTTATTATTCTCTTCATGTCTTATTTATTTTTCTTTTTATTTATTTTTATTATTATTTTTTATTTTGCATCCCTTTAACATGTATAAGGTACATATATAAAAACTTCTGTGACAACACAAGCTACTGTAAATTATGAAATACACGCGAATGTGAGCGTTAAAAGACATATTTGCGACGTCGAAATTTTTGACTAGGGCAAGTAAACAACAGAGTGATTTCGCCATTTCGCGATAATTTTATTTTCACGAAATTTTGCATGTGAGAAGTTTCGCGAAAATAAAACTTCGCGAAAACCTCCGAATTTACAGTAAGCTGAAATAATGCCGCCTGTTCCTTTTGGGCCTAGTAAAAATATGAAGAAAAAAAACAACAACCTCTAAATAGGTTCGATCCTGGTACGCCTGCGTCCAACGCCGTAGACATAACCACTACACTACAGTATCTTCTAACGTGAAGATCACAAGTTAATATTTTATGGGTAGCATTGTGCTATATACTCGGCAATTGTAAACAAAATATCACGTGACTGTCACTCTTCGATGGCACTATAGTAGTTATTGTTCAGGGATTGGATGACCGTCTCGCGGGAATGGTTTCCTAGGCCGTTGTCAAGATGTGTTGATGTTTTCACACCTGTTGGATGACACGCTTTAATAATTACGCGTCCGACTATAGTGCGAATCATGTTTACTGTCGTCGCCCTTGGCCCGGTCACCTGTTAAACTAACGGTACCGAGAGCCAACTCACGACAGTAAACAAGAACCGGATTATAAAGCCTAAACGTTACACTGGCTGTCAATAAAACTCGAAATCAGTCAAGCGGGACGTCCTAGCGTGGCCAATAAACAAAAGAAATGAGTTTCCAATACGAAGGCGGGACATAAATCACATAATCTGGTAAATGTGGGCGGGTTTTTTTTCTGCTGACAGGACGTCTCAATTACCATTTTTGGCTGTACTAAGGAATTTTCAAAAGTCCGCGGTACGTCTATGATGTGTAATTTCGGCGTACGTAGCCGATTTTAGGACGTAATATACGGCGTACGCCCACCTAACGGAAGCCCTGATTATGGGTCAGCCATTGTTGTTTAACAGTTGAGCGCTTTACCCATGCGCAGACGGTCAGTCTAAAAATAGACGTGATGCATTGGTTTCATTTCTTTTAAAATCGTTGTTTCATATATTTTGGTGTATAATAGCAAAGAAAACTTTCTTTTCTAGACTACTTTTTCAAAATTTATGCTGCAAAATGCCCCAAAATAGCAGCGAGAGTGAAACAAGCGAAAATTATTTGGAACGAAACCCCATCTGTGCGAATCGCAAATGACTTTTGACATGCGCAGTCGTCGTTTTTGAAATAAATCAGATACCTCATGGAAACACCCAGCAAAGATATGTGTTCAGAGTGTGTACCAAAAAATTAATTTTCTCAACCAAAACATATGGTGTGGGTACTCAAAAGGACCGTCTCAATTAGACGGTTCTTTTGAGCACCCACAGGAGCTTTAAGTTCTGTCCTTAAATTACCCCTATAGCCTCATAATCAAAAGCTCACAATGTCATTACGTAGTAATGACCAGGAGCGAAACTAAATTTCAGGCACCTTTGAATCGCCGTCACCCAGGCGGTTTTGACGAAAACTGAACATCAGACCGTAAAAACTATGTCAACAGGTCATGCGAGACATGGATAACTTTTTCTGACATATCACTGAGTAAAAATAATGAGCGTTTGAAAATAAGAAAAAAGTTACGGTAGCCATTCCGGCTCCAGTATCCGGTTGCGACGCAGCGAAAACGAGCCTTTGTCAGACTTAGAGAAATTAAATTTCAAGAATTATGAAATCGCCGGCCAAAAATATGAAGACCAAATAAAAGTCTTCCAAATATTAAATCAACTCAATCCAGACGTATATCCATACCTTTGCTCCCCTACGGAAAAATCTGTTTATCTTCAAGAAATTCAAAGCGCAAACGGTTGTTTTCAAAAAGATCGCATGACGTTATGTTTACATACGCACCGGTTGATTGGAAATCGATACAAAGCACTGAGGCTACCAACGGGTTTTACCATGAATAATTCTGAGGTCGCTCTTTGGTAAGAGATTAACCTTTAGCATTCCGTTTGTTCTGTTTTTATTGCCTGTTTTTTATTGCTGTTTGCCTTTTGTTGCTGTTGTTATGTGTTTGCTTATATCTTTTGACTTTGATGTTGACGAAGACAAATAATATTTGCATGGCTTTGTAGTTAAGGTCTGCACATAAAGTTTTGGTTTGTAAAAAATTAACAATTAACCTGATTAATTAATTTATTTTTGATAAATAGAACTTGCAAAGGTGTTGAAAAAGCTTAGATGAAAGATGTGTGTGGTGCCCCGGTGTGGTGGTGGTGCGGATGATGGGGGGGGGGGGGGGGGGGGGCGATGCGCTTTAGTGTGTGTGTGTGTGGGGGGGGCGCCCGGTGGCAGGGGCTATATGTGTAAGTCGAAACGCATTTGAACTGCAATTAGCACGTCCTTGTCAATGACTACGGCAGGCTAATTAATGTAGAATACTTAGTTAATAGTTAGTAAATGACAGCATGCCTCCCCACACCTCAGGGGGCGTAGCTTGTCTCACATTCGTTATGTTGCCAGCTGTATATACTTCGGTGTAGGTTTTGCTACAGAAAGCAATCAGCATCATAGTCTCTGATGAAGAAGAAGATGTCAGAAGTCTGGACAAAGAAACCTAAAGTTTTGTAGTTTATATAATGGCATCGAACTTTTATTTTTATTGTTGTTGTCATGTTGTTCATATTACCTTATCATGTACTGCAAACATCTCGGTGAGTATTAAATTTCATATCATTGAGCCAGCAGACTTTAAGTTTAACCCTTAATTGGCACTTGGTTCAGAAACTGAGATGTGAATTGTTGTGAACAAAAACATAACTAATCCAGACAGTTAATAATGTTGTTGTTGGTGATGGCTGTTGTTGGTTGTTATTGTTGTTGTTGTTGTTGATGTTGTTGTTGTTGTTGTTGTTGTTTTTTCAGGTTATATGTCATAAGTATAACCGCTAAGTCCATATTTCCTTTACTAACAACTGAACTGTTTAGAGCTATATTCAACGATCCCTGACCACTTACCCTCCCTCGACACCCCCCCCCCAAACAAAAACTGGTAGAAAATGATAGAACACCCAAATACAAACAGTGTTGCTAAAATATCTAGTGCTTGGCTTCTGATCATCGATGGTACTGTTTTGTGTCTTCAGTACTGGTTTAAGATTAGCACTTAAACACACCAGAAAATGTCCCGACATAAAAGAAAAAATGCTGACTGTGACTTTTAAAAAACTCAAACTCAAACCACTCCCACATATCTATCCCCTAATCCTTTGTATATAGGCCTACTGGTGAAATATTATGGGCTTCGGAAGGTTAAGTTTATTTGTCATATCAAGGGTCATACGATAGAGTTTTACAAATATGATGGATGAGTGTTTTATCTAACAAACAGTCGGACCCCGATTCAAAACCGCGCTCAGTCGAATTTAATCGGGGTCTTCACTATTTTCCAAAGAAGCCGTTTAGGGGGCGGGAATCTGATATACAAAAGGTTATGCACCAGTTATTTGTATGTCCCGTCCCACCCTTGGGACCGGGGACCGGGGGATACCGTGGGAATGGCGGGGCTAAAATGCCGGAATTTGACCTATGATGTGTTTCCGCAGTGTCGTTGATGTGCCGGGGTTTCAATTTCCCGCTTAAACATAGGGATAGGGGAAAAAATGAAAGAATATTCAAATGATTTAGGTCATTTGTTGTTATGCATTATTGTCAACCCCTGCATGAGGGCGGGGCATCTAGATGGGATTTTACCACAAATTTGGCCCCGCATTGCAGGGATTTTAGCAGGGCTTAAATTTGGAAATGGAAAAGTTTATAGCCCCGCTATTCCTCGGCCCCTAATACAAATGACTAGTGCACTGACGGGGAAAATGACCTTACTGCAGGACCACGACTTGAATACATGATTATCCTTTAGGACGGCCCGAACCAGGCATATGCTACACAAGACAAGAAGAGGATCTTAAACATAAACTCAAATTTTCTAAAAAAAAAAAAATTGCCAAACCAAAAATAGCAAAATATGTCTCGAAATGACTGAAAAGTAGATGACTGGGAGTCAAACAACCTACCGTTGAAGATGAAGTTCTCGCTTAATACACTCTTATAACGTGTATGAAATGGTACATAGTCACACCGGATAGGCGGCAATCAAATGCTATCGACGAATGTAGCTATAGATTAAAAATAGTTGGAAACAGTTTTCTATTGCCAATTGCCGCCAAACTGGGGACAAATAGCAATTATAATGATTTTTTATACGCCTTCGTCGATTTAGAGAGCGTTTTCGAGTGACATCTCTCCGGTGTGATAATGAAAAGTATACACGCAATATGACACTGATCCTGTGTAAAACGGCCACTCAAAAACCAACAAAACAAAAGTCTTAATGAAAAATGGTAGCTTAAACAGGTCGAACGTAATATACAGAATACTGCAATACATTTGACCTGCATAAAGCGATTATCGGTATTAAAAACCAGCTTTCAATCGTTTTTATACACAGGCTTTTGCATGTATACAGTCTAGAGACAAGCACTTTTGAGGAACTCGGATCCGAGTTCATAAATTTCGCCTGTAATTGTGTTATCAACACTCTGAGATTGATTGTTTATTTAACTGGGTTCAGCATCTGAATTTAGAAATTACTCTGTCATAAGTTAGCTCCATGCATACAGCAAAACATAATATATTTATCATTGCCTTGTTTTTGTTGAATCCATTTTATCTATCAAAACCCAAACTAGACTGTTCCAGAAACTAACTTAATTTTAATAAGTTCCTACTGTATAAAAACAGCAAAGTATGTGACAAACAGCCACATACATCAAAAGAGGTAAGTTTATTGACCCTTCATGTTGCGATTGAATCTTCCATCTACATGGGATATTACAGCAAACAACTTTAGCAGACGATATTTTCAGATGTGTTTTGCTGGCCCTTCAATGGGTAACAGTGCAGACGCTGATCAAATGTCGCCAGATGTATCTTCACTGTTAAATGAAGTTTACTTGTATCCAAAGCTAATCACTGGCCTCAAGTTTTACATGTGTGGAGATACGACAAGCTTACAATTTTATTTGAAAGCAAATCTGACAGAGTGTTGAAATATGTAATTTTACTCAGCAGCGATTGTTTTAAAGTACAGGGGCATCTTGTCCCTAGACTGTATAATAACAACACTGACAAAACATTACAGACTCATGAAAAAGAACAACAAAATTTGATCATACTTAGTAATTAGCCCTAACTATTTTAATGAGTGTAATAGTTTTATGTGCAAACTTTTAAATGCTGCAGTAGCTCTAATCGGTTTCATTGCTCTATTATAAGTTAGCTTTATTGTACAATTTTACGAGTGCATATACAAATATTCCCTCTTGTAGGCGGGACGAGTCGAAGACGAGTTCCCCCTACAAGAGGGAATATTTGTATATATTCGCGAGTATTTGTACAATAAAGTTCTTAAATCATGACCAATAAAACAATCCCGATTTAATTTATTGATCAGATATTCAAGTCAATTATAAGGTCCACCCTTGACAGAGTCTTGTGGAAATTATTGAAGGAAAGGCGCCAAAGTCATGATATAAACCTTATTTAACGCACACATGCAATAATTACCTAGAGAGTAATTGCGTTGGTGTTACGAACTCTTTTTCATACGTTTGAGTTATTTGACATACAACAAATAGTAAATAGTTTAAAACGGTAAATGTGCTGAGTCAAAAGATACTGTCGTGCCACCAGGAGTGGCGTGACGAAATGTTTTATTTACAATTGTTAAGTAAATCATTGACTTGTACACTCCACTTGTGCTGGCGCGAATCGATATATCCTGCGGATATGATTAATACACAAGTTATCTATCGATTCTAGGCCCCTGATAACGTTGTGAACAAGACATGACGTCACTGCTACTCTTGTTTGTCACGACAGTAGACGAGAATCGTAAAACAAAAATATGAACTTATCCAGGTGAAGGGTAATTTATACATCCTATTAGTAGGCCTAGGATTATAATAATTTTCATAGAAACAGGTAAATTACGGTGTAAATGATATATACCCGTATAAAGTACAGCCTGTAACTGGATAAGTTAATATTTTTACTATTTTTGAATCCAAAGTAAAGTCCTGCTATGACGCATCTTTGAAACACCAGTATGTATGCGTTTTTTCGTACGTATACGCTCTTTAACGCGCTCCATTTCGAGTTATTTATTTAACTCTCGTTTTTTATTGTAACAAATGCAGCATTACACAAAACAAGTTGAGAGTTACCCAACATAAATGTACAGTGCAATTCAGTATCCATCTTAAGTCTGTTCATTGGAACTTTAAAGGGATAATTCAGACTTTTTTCATATGCATTTATTATAGAGCTAACAGTATACTGGTTCATAATGTTAGAAAGATTATCAAAGAGTGTCAGACAGTTTGGATCCAGACCAGGCCCGATAAAATGTCAGACCTTTCTCTTGATATAGCTTATCGGCAGACGATACAAGCAGGTTTAACGCTAAATGGTACGCATCTGCGTTTGATTATAGTCTGATCATTGTTTTGGTTAGATAAGTATCCAAGCTTGGAGGACTGACTTGAATTGGCAGAAGCATGAACAACCAGACGAGACTCATATCAGCCTGGATATTGACACTGTTTGGTCAGAGTCTTTGCTGTCTGCATGGACCAATGCACAGACTGATCTGAATATGTTTGGCTTGCAAGCCATTTTGCTGGTTTGAATTTTCAAGAATGTGCTCAGATTCATGGAAATGATAACATGGATAAGAGGAATGATGAAAATTATGACATTAAATATTGCAAATGCTCTTTGCGAATACAGGATTATTTTCAATGTTTAAATTGTCTGCCTATCTCATTAAGAAATCACTATCCAAAAACTTTTTTTCAGGAATGTGATCAGAGCACCAAACAGTTTTGATCCTGATCAGATCCCTTATTTTGTCAGACCTGATCTCGGTCAAAAATGTTTGAAAAGTAGTAGATATCATGAACAGAACTAAATGTTACAATTTCCATTAATGCTACATAGGGGCTCTGAACCAGACTGCTTAATTCTGTAGTGCAAAAATGTAACATGGGCTGTGTCCAAAACAATTCTCATTCTTATCACTTGAAGCCATTATTACTCAATGAAATATTGAATAGAAGTGCAGATAGGTTATCTCTAAGTACATTAAGGTAAACTACTCATTTCAGCAAAATAATTTTCGTTGGGCTAACGATACATAATATATTTTATCTCATGAGTCGCGGCTGGCCACGCAATAAAATATATATACTGACGAGCTTTAAAAACGCTTCACTAACTTCGAGTTATATCTTTCAAAAGACAGTTGAATGTAATCTTCCTTTGCTTCGATGATGTCATCATGAGTCAACACTTAATTTTAATTGTTCAACTAAACTCGACGACGTTACAGCTTCGTAAAGTTTTTAAGTAACTGAAACATTTCCTATAGGTAGCGGAGCTTTTAAGTCATCGAATGAAAGGGTACACACAGATTAGCGTAGAAAAAGCTATTTGCTGTATCGCAGGTCTGCCAATCAAAACGAAAGCAATTCCTCGATGACTAGCAAAGTTCATGGCACACATTTGATGCATATATTATAATGTTTATTGCTTTATAGAAGTAGGGGATCTTTCTATAAAATGTTGTCAAATGAAACAGTTGACCACTTTCTCAATTAGTTTACATTTTCAAAGTTTTTTAAAAACTAATTTGAAGTAATTTTTTTTACGTGTCACTCACAAATGCCCACTCGTTAAATTACAATCAAATTGATTGCTTTTTTATTCTTTTTGAGACATATATTAACGCTGCTATCCTTGTGTAGCGTTTTTAAAGCCTGTCAGTATATAAACCATTCTATTGTTTTACAGATTCAGGATGTCCTTTAAAACACGGGAGCTTTAAGTTCTATTCTTATATCGCTTCTAAATCCTAAAACCGAAAATCTCATAATGTCATTACGTAATGACATTGTGAGCTTTTGGTTTTGAGGCTATAGGGGGGTGATTCAAGGACAGAACTTCAAGCTCCTGTGTTTAAAATCACGGCAAAATCTTGATCTTTCACGCCAAGACTGCAATTTTAAGAAATTTTAATGTCTTGTGATAAATATAATTTAACAGTTATACTCCTGTATCCATTTAATTTATTATACTCGTTGCGAAAAAGAAATAAAAAACCTTGTCAAGCCTCACATTTTGACTCTTTTCCTCAACTCGTTTAATAAAGTCAATAAAACATGAGCACTCATGTTAGATCCTCTAATATATGAGATTGTGCCAACATCAAACTCATAATTTCTGAAGGTTTCACCATTTAACATTAAAAAAAGACGAAAAATATTTAACAATTGATTATATTTGAGTGGTATTGCCCCTGGGAGGGTACTCTCATTTTTTCTTCATATCATGAATTTCAAGCACCCCCAAAAAATATTTGAAATTTTAGCAAAAGTATCCCACATTCTGTACCTTCACCTTAAGAAAAGACCATAAAATGCATAGAACTGACCCCTAAATACAGTCCAATTTTGTGATGACCCCCAAAAAATATCCACAAAATCTTCATACCCCCCCAAAATAATCATTTTTCTGAAAACCCCCAAAAATGTTGAAATTCACAATTTTGAACCCCCCAAAAATGGCCCGAGCCTACATATGTATGAAAATATTAGAGTACCCCCTCCCCCCCCCTGGCGTATTGCACGTAAATCCATAAATGTATAAACAAAATTAGCTTAACGTGATTTCGTGCAGTTTGAGCAAAACCATTTCTTTATTTTTTTAGTACTACCTACCTTCGCACATAGGGTATAAAACCACTCATTACAACCATCACATTGAATACTGTTCTCTGATCGTGATTGTGGCATCTCAACACAAACCTGATTACAAATCGGACAAAGTATTTCCTGCATTTCCTTTTTCCTCTTTGTCTCAGGTTTAATGGCAACCTTTATTTTTGTGGCACCTTCTATCTTAGACCGCAAGGCTTGTTTTTTTGTTTTTGGTAGTTTCTCCTTAACTTCATGCAGAGCATCAACAAAGCAGACTCTTAAGTAATGCTCTGACACTTGATTATAAAGCTCATGCACGAGTGCCTGTGCCAGTTCGTTGTCTTGGTCGGTGCAGGAGTCCTCCACCGGGAACAAATCAGACCAAAGTACAAGTAATTGTGGATCACAAAAAACCCTGTCTCTGCAAGCAGTGAAGGTTTTTTCTTGGTGTTCATCAAACTGCGAAGGAGAAAGATACCTTTGAGCAGTAGAGTGAAGTTTCGTAAAGAAACTGAAAACTTTGTCTGGGACATGAAACAAACCTCTGGTAGCTGACTGTTTGTTGTCAATCTCAGAGAGTGATGCCGGCTCGGACGTACTGGCAATAATATGTTGTTCTGAAACACGTAATCAAGTAAGAAGCCTTTGTTGAGCGTATGCATGCTTCCGTGTTGCCGAGTGCATTTTATTTGTAATGTCGGACAAAGCCCTGCTCCGTAGTCGAGTAGTTACCCTCGAAAGACAAGCCCCTGCAATATATCTGATTTTTGCCTTTGCAATGTCTGATAGTGGCTGCTCTACATTGTACTTACTTGCAGTATCCTTTCTGCCTTTGATGGCCTCTGCTCTAGATGCTACAAGAGCATGATGCACACCAAATGCAAGCTTGGTGGCATATCTGTTACCAGCAGGGGATACGGTGCCTGTTTGAAACAACTTTACCAGAAGCTGTTTGTACTCGTTCGATAAGAGATACGTGTGAAACAGTCTGAAGGCACTAGCCCAAGCATCTTTGCTTTGACCATCACGAGTCAGGATGGTACAGAGTTTTGATTCAATGCTGCCAGCAAACTCTAATAACCTCTCATTGTCAACGTGAATTCCTGCCGGTGGAGGACAATCGCCGAGGTCAAACATGACATCGTCTGAGCAAGAAAGCTGTGACGTAGCCTGATTGAGCACGTCAGCACCTGCCCAGGGATTCACGGCATTTGGTGGTTCAGAGTTTCCTGACAGATTTGTCTCCAGTATTTGTTGTTCGTCCTGGAATGCTGAATGACAGCATGACATGTCCTGAAAAAGATTGTCTTTTTGATTACAAGATTCATAAAAATCATAGACATGTGGGAGATGTTTGATGTTGGCACAATCAGGACTATAGTTTCTTACTCGCAAATTTTCCAGAAAGACTGCTCGCCCAATCGCGACCCCTAACTGACCGGGTGCAAAGAATTTATAGCAATCTACCTCAAGATACGGTTCAGTACGACCCTGTGCTTTATGTACAGTCAAGCAAAATCCAAGCTTAAGGGGATACTGTATTCTGGTTGCTCTGACTTTATTTTGTCGCGTATCAAACACCTCGAACGCACTTTTATTAATTTTGAACAATTTGCCATGAAATTTTATGATTGGATCTTCTGCATCAATTGAATGTACAACGCCCTTTGTGCCATTACATAGTTGGTTTGTCAAGTTCTTCAAAAGAACTACGGGGGCTCCGACCTTTAATGTTAGTGTCTTCATCGCCTGCGACTTGGATAGAAGTTCTTTGTCTCCTGAAAATATAATTAGGAATAGATATGATAATGTATAAGTTCAAACTTTAAGACTGCATGGTCTATTTTCTCATTTCATTCCATTTTATTTCGGTATGCGACATGGCCTCATTGTGAACTCATAATCATTCTAATGTTATTGAAGCGTCCAATTCTACTTCAAAATACCTATATCCCCTAGTTGCTGCAATAGGACTATCGACATTTTAACATAATAAACCATTTGCTTTTACAGGGTTGATCATGAAATACAGGATTAGCTTGAATCTTCAGCTCATCTGAAGCCATAAATACGCAAAAAAAGAATTTGTCATATACTTTACCTGCATCGACATAAGGAAACACAGAGTCATAGTGTTTAGATGAGTATAATATGAAACATTTTAGAATATACAATATGATATGACCCTTCGGAAATCTTCCCTTTTAGCATAGGAAAAATATTATGCTTTGTATGTAAATTTTTGATATGCTCCCTCAGGGCTCCAGATAAAAAGGGATAAAGTGTTTTTCTGCATTGTTTTTTTTTAATCAGCATTGAAAATTAAATTGAAGGGTAAAAATTCCCTTTGCAGTTTTAGGTTTCAGCATTGATATTAAATTTATGTGTTGAAATCTTTACCCTTAGTAAGAAAAACACCTAGTAATATAAATCAATTGTATCAATCTTGGAAGTTTTCCTAAAAATGAATCATGTATTTAATAAAATAAAACAATCAACTTTTTAAGCAAATAAAATGGGTCTTTTCACAAGGCTTTGCAACAGAACTGATGCTTCTAGGACTAAGTTTCTGCCAGATTTGATATTTTAAGTAGGGAGTAAAATACTCATTAAAGCAAAAAATAGGGGGTGGAATACCCATTGGTCCAACTCCATATCTATACCACTGCTTGCTGAAACAAACCTGAATCTACAGCCTTGTAAATTTTAGGTTGACCTGGCATTAACTCTACTTTCTCCTGATTCATCACATTCACATCAAAATTCATTCCAAAGAGAAGTGTCGGTTCAGCATCCTGGTTTTGAATAGGCCTGTCCAGTGACCGGAGGAGAGCATTTGTATCTTCTGAGGGCTCACCGTCACATAACTCTTTAATAGCCTTCACCAACCCGGGCTCATCTTGTCGTCTAACCTGTTAAACGGTATACATTGTCAAATTCAAAACACGTTACATTTACGATGATGAAACGAAAAAAGTCTCTATTTTTTGTGGGATATTGGCAAATAGTGCAGACACAGAGCAGACGCTGCAAATCATGGGCGTCTGATGAGGGTCTCCACTGTTCGCATGCAAAATATTCTATTGAAATTAGAATAAAATGGGGAAAAATCCACCCAATAATCCTTAAAATTGAAAATGATGCGTCTAATTTATAAGGTTGGGGAATTCCATTAGGCGTAAATAGTTTAAAAACAAAACCACGTTTCCACTCGCAAAAATCTATGTTTTCGATGGCAAAAATACACATTTTGGCGATAGATAAGCTTTGCTTGCTTGTGCTATACGGTCCTCAAATCGGGTAGGCGGCATTCGAAAACGTAAAATTTACCATCGACTAATGTAGGTCAACAACTTGGCGACAAATGCAATTTAAAAGCATGTTGCTATCGATTTTGAACCGCGTTCTTCGATTGTTAAGAGCGTTTTCGATTGCCGCCTAACCAATGTGATCCTCGTTTTAGCGATCGAAAACTACTTTGGGCGTTTATTATTTCATTTATCTAAATCAGTGTATATGTGACCGCCGTCTGTTCGGTGTGTTATTCAAGGAAATGGAATTTATAAAACTGTGCTCTATTTTCGAGAAGAATTGTACATCTTTGGCTACAATAATTTCCAAATCTGGATAATAAGAGTATAGTTTGAGGCTCCTCCCCCTTGAAATTGTTGAAATTAATGAGCAGCATAGATCAAAGGGAAGGCGGCAAGGTCATGATACAAACAATTTTAATCGCCTCTTTGGTATATCTTAACTCACATGAATATAAGGTACACGGCGATAATAATCAGCGAAGAATACATTAACATGTAAAGTATTGAAAAAAATGTTAGCAGAATAGCGTGGACCTTAGCTCGGTTGGCCTAGAAATGCCACAAACTATGATAAAAAACAGGCTTTTGTTCAGACTTATAAAGTCTGATTAGTTAACAGAATTTTAGAACTTCAGGGTAAAATGCGACAATATGTTAAGTTTCCCTTTGATTTATGCTCAAATTGTCACCATCTTTTATGTTCCCATTCAATTTTTTTGGTTACTCTGATTGCCATACCTTAGTTAGAACCACTCTGTGGGGCAAAGACTTCTTGAACTCAGCGGTCTGGAAACAATAATCCCCTGGGTCGAGATGCATAGAGTCTGGAACTGGGGGCAGCTGCTTGAAATCCCCGCATGCTATCAGCTGTAAAGGTGGAAAGATTAAAACACTGAGATATTTTATAATGAAAAACTAAGTTATTATATGCTCCTTATGTTCAAAGGAGCTCTAGCGACAAGGCGTATATATTTCCCTAGTTGACAAGATTGCACACAATATTTTTTTTTCAAATTGCCTTAATTTGAAATTGGTGTACTTTGTCAGAAAAATGTGCGTTGTAATTTACAAGATATGTTTCAAAGCGATTCATCATTTACAAGGTCATATTCATATTCTGGTCCTTCATAAATGTTGGGTTCTAATGGAAAGCAGAATACCGCTTAAACCGTTGCTAAGGGGCGTGAGAAATGTACTTTCAATTACATGTAGTTCTCATGAACAGACTCAATAGAACCGAGTCAGCTGTTTTCTAAAATTGTAGGTTCGGATTCATTTTCCTGATTATTTAAGGTTCTATAGGTCCAACGGTTTAGGATAAGAAGCATTGCATTATTTGACCATTGACCTTGAATCAAGGTCTCATTAAACTTTAACCAGTGCCCAACGGCTTAAGGAGGAGATGCAATTACAATGAAATACAAATTGTCTTTTTTGTGCTATGTCATGAGTCACTGGACTATTGACCAGTCAATATTTTTGACTATTGACTTTCACTATACCATGGCCTTGTTTCCCGCTTCCCTGTTAAAAAACACACTCCGTTGTTTATGGTAAGAAACACAAAGTGTAGAAACTCATTTTCTTAGAACGAGCGGAACATTTTGAGACCAAAATTGAGCAGATTTGGAAAAAATTTATGTTGTACAACAGAACCGCATCGTCAACAGCAACTCCATTCAAGGAACGCTGCTAAGTATTTCATCAAATGGGTTGGGTAATAAAACAGTTATTTCATACATGTTTGTAGTATAGTCTAACTATTACCCCTTGGTGCCGTGGACGACCTTCGGCCCCGTGCAATAGTGCATCAGGTTGTCCATGGCACCTCGGGGTAATAGTTTTGACTATACTACAAACAGGCATGAAAAAACTGTATATGGTAGGCTATAGTAGCAAATTGTATAGGGTTGGTACCCCCGGGAGGTGGGGGGGGGGTACTTTGATATATTCATACATACGTAGGCTCGGGTCATTTTTTGGGGGGTTCAAAATTTGGAATTTCAATATTTTAGGGGGTTTTCAGAAGAATGAATATTTTTGGGGGTATGAAAATTTTGTTGATATTATTTTGGGTCCTCCCAGAATTGGACTAGTTTTAAAGGTTATTTCTATGTACTTCAGGATCTTTTCTTAAGGTAAATATACAGAATCAGGATATTTTTAGGGGTTGAACAAATATATTTTGGGGGGGTGCTTGATATTTCTGATATTTTTTGGGGGGTAAACAGTAGATGCTGGGCCCAAGCCTACGTATGAAGAAAAAATGAGAGTACCCTCTCCTCCCTGTGGTTGGTACATCCGAGAGTACAGAATGTGTTAAGTATTGAGATTGATTTACTTAGTTCGTTTACCTGAATACCTCCAAATATCAATTCACTTGTCCTAACATGGCGTATCACATACTCCAGCTTAGAAAAAACAGTGGCAGATATCATCCCTATCTCATCAAGAACAAGTACATCTGCTTTATTGATTCTTGCCCTTGTGGTGTCATCGAGGGCACCAAGAGTTTTCTCTTTTGTGTACCGGTTATCTGCCAGTCCAGCCCAGTGGTGTACGGTGGTTCCACCCAGCGGTATTGCCGCCATTCCTGTCGACGCTGTTACAGCAACCTCTTTTCCTTTCTCTCTCAACAACTTTATTATACTCCTAAAGTCAAGTTTAATGAGACTACTTTCAGTAAAATGAGGAGAAAGTTATTGATCCAGTGAATGATAATGAGAGATGCAATATGAAAAACTGACGAGGTCGATACTGAGTTTTTTTAACCTTTTTTAATAGGTTCTCTCTGATCAGGATCTGCACTGTGTGACTGCGCAATGTACCTTAAATCTTAATTTAATTTGCTGTCTAACAGGCCTGCCATTCGAAAAGAGTTTACAATGGTAGAAGATTCCATAAGGTAAGAAATATACGGGTCTTGTACGAAGAAATGTAAGCATGCAAATAATGGGTGTTCAAGCCCATTTACGCACTGACCTCCACTCTGAAACAAGCCCACGTCCACCGCTTATAAATCGGCTGGGTTCCTTGGCTATTACCAGTACTGAACTGGTAAGGTTTATGGTTATTTGGTTTTATGTACAGGAGCACCCGTTCGTGATTTTGATTTTAAGCGTCTTAGAAGACGGGGCCACGGCTTGAGTCTCATCCGACAAGGGGTTACACCTATGTCTTGTATCTTGTAAATAGGGGTCGCAATTTTAAATTGTGGCCCCGTCTTCTGAGACGCTTTAAAACCAGAACCACTGCGGGTTGAGCCGACATTAAACCGCAAAAAAATCCCAAAACTCACCCGACAATACATAGCACAAAAGGACACATTTTTGGTTTTCTCTGGCGCCTTGGGTGGTCTATCATATGACGAAGCACCCAAAGGCTCCAGAAAGTAGTTTAATGGGGAAACCGGGTATCGAACCTGCGACCCCTGGTTGACAAGACATGTAGGTTTAAGCCTGTTTTTGTGGCCGTGTTCATTGGCTGTACCAGTACTGGCTGGGTGGGTTTATGCTTTTTGTGGTTCTATGTCCAGGAACTCCCGGAGGCTCAACTGGCAGTGGTTCTGGTTTTAAAGCGTCTCAGAAGACGGGGCAACGGAGTAGGTTTAAGCTTTTTTTGTGGCTTTCCCTGGGTAGAAACCAGTACCGCCGGGAGGGTTTATGATTTGTGTGTTTATTATATGACGGGAGCACCCGAAGGCTCACCGAAAGTGGTTTTATGTGGTTTTATGGTTTTATGGAGAAGCCGGGAATCGAACCTGC